>JAOTOM010004789.1:0-472181 GCA_034440615.1 Ashinkailepas kermadecensis | reverse complement strand
CGGGTCCGGGCTGCCGTCCCAAAATGTCTTGGTATCTGCCATCTCTAGCCCTGGTACCGTCTTTTCTCTTCTGAACATCCAAGCGATGCTTCCTGACACCGGATCCGCAATGCTTTACGCCGGCACTCGGGCGTCGACACGTGAGCGTCAACAGCCGGCTCAGAGTCAGCTGGACGCGGCGGAGGCGCCCAGTCGCTGCCGACGCGTCGACCCAGTGCGGCGGCCGCTGGAGCACGCCGTGTGTGTGTGGGGGGGTGGGGTGGGGGCAGGTGGTGACTCAGTCGCCCCACGTCGGTCCTGGAGTCGTCCAGCTCATCCAGAGCGTGGGCGGCCGCGAGCCGTTGCTGAAATAGCCCGGGCCGAAACACGCCCACGACCGCGCGCGTCAAACGACGGCGACGGCGACGGCGCCCGTTGCCGCGTCGCGCCGCGCCGCCGCGCCGCCAGCCAACGTCTCGCCGACTGGGGCGTGGTGTGGTACCACCGTAGACAGCCGCACAGCGGGCTGTGCACGGTGGTGCAGTGGATAGCCGGGCCGCACCGCCCGCGGCCGGCGACCGCGCAGTTATGTCGTCCGGCCAACACAAGATGGGTGTCTGAGTGCGTATGTATGTGTGTGTGCGTGTGTGTGTGTGTATGTGTATGTGTGTGTGTGTGTGTGCAACGGCCTGGCCCGAGGCCGCCGCCGCCGCCGCCCGCCGCCGCCCGCCGCCGCCGCCGCCGCCGCCGCCGCCCGCCGCCGCCCGTGGCCGCCGCCCGTGGCCGCCGCCGCCGCCGCCCGCCCGCCGCCGCCGCCCGTAGCCGCCGCCGCCGCCGCCCGTGGCCGCCGCCCGTGGCCGCCGCCGACGCGCGCCAGCTAATCTAAGGCTACCTCCGACTTCCTGCCGCCACTGCCAGCACGGCGGCGCGGTTGTGCCGTACGTCGGCACTGGATAACAGGTGGCGCGGTGGATGTTTCCATTCCTCGACTTTAAAGACGGATGGTGAACTCTGGAATTTCGCGGCGCCTCTCCTCTTGGTTGGTTGGTTATTTGGGCTTACGGGCGCATCGACTGCGTTGGTCATACAGCGCCCATTGGTCATACAGCGCCTCTCCTCTTGAACACAGGGTTAGTGGTATCGGTAAGCTTCGTCGGTCGTGAGCACAGTTTTGAATGGATAAACATGCTCGCAGGTTTGGTGGGCTCTGCGTTCGCTGCGGAAGGAAAGTGCTGCTGTGTTCTGGCCAGGATTACCGAACAAGAGCTCATTTCAAGCAAAAGGTTAGATAGCCAAAAGTTAAATGCGAAGTCAAACGACAAAAGTCACGAAGGATAAAAGTCGACAGCAGTCAAAATCAAACGGGCAAAGGGTCAGGTGGGATAGAACAACAACAGCATACAATCTTTATTTCAGACTCGAAGTACATGTAAACGAGAAACAGTGTACGTCACAGCAACGTTGCCGAAAAGCCCTGCATGATAACACATCTATCTGCATGTTAATGCAACAATTATTTGCATCTTATGCGATTACACTTTTTCTCCGATTTGTTTTGCATTCCATGAATAGCTTTACAATCCAACTATACAAGAAAGTACTAGCACAATTGAATGTGTGTATATTAGAGGATTAATTTTGCATCACCAGCTCACACCAAGTTTGGTGAGTTTTTTTTATATTAGGCCATCCATATATAAATTGAAGAGGTGAGGAGAGAGAATTCCGCCTTGCCGTACTTCATTCATTCAACCAAACCACTCCGATAATTTGCACCCTATCTCACACACATCCTTTGATGGTCATACCAGCATTTAATAATGCGAATTATGTAGGCAGGCATACCAACAGAATGTAAAACTTAAAACAAACGGGAATGCTGTATGCGATCAAAGCCTTACTGGCATCTAGAAAACTCAGGAAACACTTCCATTCGTAATCCAATATATATATATAATTTCCTTCAATACATAGATGCAGCTATCTGTTCCAGTTCCCTTCTTGAACCTAAATTTGCTTGATGAATTGCCAAGGAGCTTTCCATCCGCTCAAAAAGAAAACTCAGGAAACACTTACTGGCATCTAGAAAACTCAGGAAACACTTCCATTCGTAATCCAATATATATATATAATTTAATGGCAAAAGCCTTACTGGCATCTAGAAAACTCAGGAAACACTTCCATTCGTAATCCAATATATATATATAATTTCCTTCAATACATAGATGCAGCTATCTGTTCCAGTTCCCTTCTTGAACCTAAATTTGCTTGATGAATTCGCCAAGGAGCTTTCCATCCGCTCAAAAAGAACACATTCAAACACCTTGCTCATAATACTTGCCAGCGCAGCCGTTGATAATTGTCTCGCGAATGCCATCTTACCCGCCTTGTTCGTCATCACCGGCACAAGAACTATACACATCATAAGTTTTGGCAATATACCATGGGGGGTCGCAAGCCTGAGAAGCATGCAATGAGCAATTCTTCTAAGCTATTTTAAGCATATTTAAATGTTCAGCTTATATTCCGTCCTGCCCACAGGCTTTACCGCATGTATTATTTTGAATTCCTGTATGAATCTCATCTGTGGAGACCAGAATATCTATTATTGATGCTATATAATTATGATCGCACTCCAAAATATGTGATAGTGTGACATAATTAAATAATTTCAGGTGATGTGTACGCCACATATGAGCAATATGTGGCGTTTCCCACTCGCTCCATCCGGATATATCATATTTTCCAGCACGATTCCGGGGTCTCCGTATATTTTCTCGGGGCCCCGGCGCAACTTTTCGGACTCAGGCGCGTGGTTCCGGGGGACCCGACGCCAGCTTTCTGGGCTTGACGCAATTTTTGGTGACCTGATTTTGGAAAAGTCCGAGTTCTGGGCTGATTTTCCGGGCCCTCGACACCATATCCTGGTGCCCCGACGCGATTTTTCGAGCTCCGGGACGTTTTTTGAGACCGTAGTGTTTTTTTTAAGGAATCTCGTGGCATGTTTGGGGCTCTGGCGCGAATTTCCTGGCTCGGACATCTATTTTTCGGAATCTCTCCATATTTTGGAGGGCTCTGGCCTGATTTTTGTCGGGTTCCGATGCGACTTTTGTCGCCACGCTGTACTTATTTGGGGCCATCGAAACCACGTTTTGAGAGCCCAGAGATAAATTTTTGATGGCCCGACCCGAATTTTTGGGACTGCCGACGGGGATTTTGAGTCCCGGCGCGATTTGTTGGGGGCTCGGCGCGAGTTCGTGTGGCGCGCTCTACTTTGCTGGACCCCAGTGCGATTTGGGCGGTGACCGGCGCAAATTTTAGGGCCTGGCGCGAGTTTGTTGGTATCCGCGATTTGTGTGGACCCAGGCGCGATTATTGGGAGCCTACCCCTTCAGGAGAGGGGGGGGGGGGGTCCTCTTTACTACACCACTACAGCTGCTCGGTGAGTTTTTTTTTCAGCCGATGGCACCCGTCAGAGTAGAAAGGCCCCTGAGATAACTTTCTTCCCGGACCGGTTGTGAATTTTCCATTGTTCCAATCGATTCGATGTAGTCCCCCTGTGATTTTGTTGGGGTCGAGTTCTATTTTTTTGCAAGCCTCTGCGCGATGTTTTTGGCCCCGGTACGATTCTTCGGGCTCTCGGTGCATTATTTTCTGTGTCCTAACACGCTTCTTTTCCGGGGACGGCGGGTTTTTAACGCAATGTTTGTGACCGCAGAGTGACATTCCGGGAAGGAATTTATTTTGGGAGCCAGCTGCGACTTGTGGGGCTCCAGCGCGACTTTTTAGGCCCCAGCGCGATGTAAAAAACAACGCGATGTTTTTGGGTCTAAGTGACATTTTTGGGGGCCCCGTCGTTATTTGCCAGGATCCCATCGCGAGTTTCGGTTGCCTGAACACGTGTTTGTGGGCCCAATACGTCTTGGAAGCTTTTGGAGCGAATGTTGTGACCCTAGAGTGATTTGTCATATCCGGACTGGTTTTTTTTCCGGCTGAAAAATTCGGATTCATTTGTTTTGGTCCCGATGAGACTTTTCAGGCCCCGGTGGGACCTGCCGTGCCCCTAGCGTGATTTCCAGGGGCCCGGGTGTGACATTTTGGTACCTCCAAGGCTCTGCGCGATTTTCAGGGGCCCCGACCCGACCTTTTGGATTCCCTGTCGTGATTTTGAACAACCCAGGCATGACTTTTTTAGGCCCCAGCATGATTTCCAGAGACCCAGGCGTTAACTTTTGAGACCCCAGCGTGATTTTTAGGCTCTCCGGTCCGACGTTTTTGGAGCCCCAGCATGATTTTCAGGGGCCCGGCCTGATTTTTTAGGCCCTAATCGTGATTTTCTGGGGCTCAGCCGTCTTTTTGGGGACCCATTGTGATTTTCAATGACCTCGGCAATAGTTTTTTTTGTTGCCCCAGCGTGATTTCCTAGGGTCCCGGTCCGGCTTATTGGGGACACAGCTCGATTTTCAAGGTCCCGGCCGGTAATTTTTGAGCCCCACCGTCATTTTCGGGGGCCCGGCGAATCTTTTTGGACACCCAGCGTGATTTCCTGGTGCCCGGTCCGACCTTTTGACGCCCCAGCGATTTTTTTTTTTGTGTGGGGGTCACACTTTTGGGTGGCCCCAGCGGTATTTTCAGGGATCTCGGTCCCACTTTTTGGATCTCCCAATATCATTCTGAGGGCCTCGGAACGATTTTTGGGGCCCACAATGTGATTTTCACGGGCCTTGGTGCGATTTTGGCTGACCCAGCGTCATTTTCAGGGGTCCCTACGCCAATTTGTTTGCCTGAAATGTGATTTTAGGAGCTCACAATATGATTTGTATGGGCCCCGGTGCTAATATTAGGGGTCCAGCGGTATTTGTATTTGTATTTGTATTTACTTACAAGTACATCCACGCAGCTGGTGGCTATTATTGTACAGGATGGAGGTGAATAAATAAGTCATCTGAATGGCAAAGGACGTAGGGATTGAGGACGTTGCATTCTAGAGTACTGCAGCCAGTCGGCGCCGGCTCAATAGACTGAAACAAGGAAAAGGGTAGGTATTAGGTCAAGGAATGGAAGGGTGCTGAGAAATCAAGGGCAAGGTTCGTCCACATAAATTATACAATAAAAAGCAATGATGAATAGTGATGTGCTTGTTCGGATTCGTTCGTGCGCTGTCTTGATTGCTGGTTAACTCTCTTCGTATCATACTGAATCCAATTTCTATTGCGCTATTTCATTTCTTGAGTGTAGGTTTTTCTAAGTGGTGAAAATTCTTATCGATGGCAGCACAGTTTTCAGGTTGTCAGGTTGATTGCAACAATAGATCACGAGTCTGTAAAATTCGAGCGCCTTTTCGCCATGCTGCTTTTGCACTTCTATTTGCCATTGAAGTAAACCTTGATTAAATATCAATTTTAGTCCACACACGGCTCTCGCCGGGTGCCATTGATGTCATCACAAATTGCATGTGTGTACAGCATGCAGGTTGAAGAGCAAGCCTGCCAGATATAAATGCCCTGCCTTATTTCATTCTGCCAAAAAAAGGGTTATTTTTTCAAGAGCGAGAGTTGTGTGTCTTTCCCTACCGAATTCCTAAGCGGGAATTTTTAAGGGCCCGAGCAGGATTTTTAGGGAGCCTGGCGCAATTTTTCCGAACCTTGGCGAGATTCTTGGGGCCCCACAACCTCACGAGGGAGGGGGAAAACTGCCCCCAATGCCTCCCCCTTCGGCACATCACAACATACTCCCTCCAGCAGACACCGGCCACCCACTTACAGTCACGGCGTTAGCTCGCGACACCACTCCCCCTCACAGTGACACGTCATGCTGGACGCGACCCCCCCCCCCTCCCCCACCAGCTTCCGTGACACATCACCCTGAACTGCTCTGGTGACCTGACACATACCGCATTGTTTGATGTCAGGCCTTGCACATCATCCGTGAATATTCTCTGCACAACTCGACCCGGGGAGGCGATGGTGAGCGAGTGAGCGAATGACTTGGTCCATCGCCCACGACGTGCCGGGGGTTAAAACTGACTGGCGTGCATCTCTAACGAGCCAACGAGTCGGACAAATCCGTGGTCGGCCCGTAAACGCGATCGATGTTGATCGCTCGTAAACGCGTCATCGTGATGGATGCTGATCGAGTGTCGCGAGCATGTAGGCGTGGTCGGTTTTGACGTGATGCTGTAAGTGTGTACTCGCGGTCGGTTTTGATGTGATGCTGTAAGTGTGTACTCACGGTCGGTTTTGACGTGATGCTGTGAGTGTGTACTCACGGTCGGTTTTGACGTGATGCTGTAAGTGTGTTGTACTCGCGGTCGGTTTTGACGTGATGCTGTGAGTGTGTACTCGCGGTCGGTTTTGACGTGATGCTGTGAGTGTGTACTCGCGGTCGGTTTTGATGTGATGCTGTGAGTGTGTACTCACGGTCGGTTTTGACGTGATGCTGTAAGTGTGTTGTACTCGCGGTCGGTTTTGACGTGATGCTGTAAGTGTGTTGTACTCGTGGTCGGGTTTGACGTGATGCTGTAAGTGTGTACTCGCGGTCGCCCTGTACACACTGTCCGGCACGTGACTGCGCCACCGTCTCCGTTTCAGTCCGAAGAACGCTCTGGTGGTGCGCACTCAGCTGTCGGTGCGATGTCACGCCATCATAGGTGAGCGGTGTCCGGCCAGCAGCTGGGACCAGCGGGCCTCGCGCCTCTGGCCCACCCGACGACTGTCGCCCGCCAGCTCCGGCAGCCAGCTCGTGCGCGTGACGCCGTCAGCTTACCATGGCTGACGGGGCGACCGGCGACCAATGCTTCGCGCCGTCAGCTCAGGCTGATTTGCTCCAAACTTTTGCACCAAAATAACATTTTGTGAGATTTTATGAGACATTGTATGCATTTTATGAGAAATATTCTCTTAAACGGACCCACCGAATGTTAGCTGTTCAAATCCTAAGAGTTTTCGAAACCGGAGAGATAAGTTTGAAATTGTCCCTTTCCCAAACTGATTGAAAGCCAACCGGTCTTCTGGATCCGCCAATGGATTGGACATTCCTGAAATAGTTAGTAATTTTGCCAACCCGGGGACGGATTGACCAAAACGTATTGCCAAAATTCTCCAGCCACGGATATTTGTGAAGATATTTGTGAAGATTTATAATTTCACCGCCCCCCCAACAAAACAAGTTAAAATGAAATGTCAAGAGTATGCAAAGTCAGCATTAAGAAAATGTTAACCAAACCAGTTGTACGCGTTAATACTATGCTTGCTAAGTTCTTCCGTCCTTGGTAAGATGAATATATAGATTCGGTTTCCACGCATTCATTTATATCTTCATTATGCCTTCTGGAATCTCTCTAGAAGGGCGTCAACGTTTGAATTTACTGGCGTACATCACAGCGTATCATTATTTTGCTCTTTCCAGAAAAGCTACTCAATTCGCAGGAGAGGGACCTGAGGAGAGCGCTCTTCTCACTCAAGCAAATATTCCAGGTAGGTGACCGTACCGTACCACTACCACGTGTTCCCTTCCGCCCCTTCCCTGTGCCATGCCAACCGGTCACATGTTACTTGAGCCATGCCGGCAACTCATACTTTACACCCCTGATACACGGCCCTCTCCTCTTCCGTCCCCTGAGCCATGCCGGCAGCTCATACGCTACACCCCGGCCCTTCATGCCGGCAGCATACTACACCATACACGATCCTCTCCTCTTCCGTCCCCCTGAGCCATGCCGACAGCCCATACGTCCCTACACGGCCCGCTCCTTCGTTGAGCCATGCCGACGCTACGTCCGCTACACGACGCTCCTCTCTTCCGTCCCCTGAGCCATGCCGACAGCCCACACGCTACGCTCCCGGCTACACGATCCTCTCTTCCGTCCCCTGAGCCATGCCGACAGCCCATACGCTGCACCCCGGCCAAGCGACGCTCTCGTATGGGTCAGCTGCTCTGACTTATCGTCAGCCTCAGCGACTGTGTCATCTTATCTTGTCGATCACACATCCATCGCACTGTCTCCACGTCCACACAAGGCACACAGGTCTGTGAAAACGCGATCGCGGAAAGCGGCCTACTTTCTAGAGCGGATCCTTTCGCCGCCGGTGTCGGCAAAAATGTCCGGCCAGACCCGGCACGGCGCGCGTGCGGTCAGTGTGTGGGAACCGCCACGGGGGAGCGTTCCCGGGAACGTGTCCAACCTGCATGGTCGTCAGACTGTCTGGCAACTCCAGAGTAAACACTCAAAAATGATCACCTCGTTGGGCGCTCCGCTGGACGTGTCCGACACGTGTGCTGTGCCGCTGCCGCTCGACTGATGCGGTGCCAGCTGGGAGCGTGTCGTGTGTGTGTGTGGGAAAGTGAGCGGCGGTGGTGGCCACGATGTCGTACACCGGCAGCATTGCTCTGTACTGGTACGGTGACATCTGGGGCATTCCACGACAGATCGACCAGGGCCCGGCACCCTTATCTCTCAGATACGGACCAAAATTGGTCTGTGGAACTATCGTATGCCCTGAATCCGCCTGTGCAAATTTATATTTCGATCAGGTGAACAGTTCAGGAGAGTTTGTGATGCACACATAAAGAAAGGTGTATTTTTATGCATTGCATGCATGATAAGATTTTTTAAAAAAACACCAGTCTCCCAAAAATGAAGACAGAAAGCATCAGCCAAACAGCACCAGCCAAGAAGGGAGTGGCAATGTCTCGACCGAATCCCAAGCTGATGTGAGCTACAGTCAGAACGCAAAACAGCTGATGCCACTCCTTGGAATATCACCATTTAACAAGAGTACGTTGAGTTCAATGCATGGTGAGGATGACGTCTTGTCTGTGTAGTATGCGTGCATTTGTGCTCACGATAGCTACATTTGCATTATGTAGCATGCAATATTAAAATCCCGTTGCATTTTAGGAATCCTGTCGACAATTAAATCCTAAAATGTGACGGTGTTTTAATATTTCATGCTGCATATTGCAAATGTAGTTATCGCATGCATAAAAATCACTAAAATCACAAACTGTGTATTCACATCGAATTCGGTGTGAATATACCGTTTGTGTTGTTATTCATAAAGATGGCTTTAACTAACATCACGAGCTAGGAAAACTACAAACTCCAATGTGCATTGTTTGTTAATCACAAACTATGTAAAAATGTGGGATTCCAACGTTAGTATTTCACGAATATTGTTGATTGTCAATAATCGTGATAAATACACCGCTTATGATAACACAGGTTCTAGGTTGTGTGAATTTTGATGGAGAGCAGTGCCAGTGAAGGAAAAAATTTGAGTCGCACCAATAAGGCATGCACGAATATTTGTGCACATCCAGGTCTGGGCGCGCTGATCACCATGAGGATGACAGCAAGAATGTTCGTGTTCGTGATTGCGAGGGAGGTAGAGCCCAAGCGAGTCTACTCCCGCGTATGTGATATCAAAAGCGATTCTGAGCGGCCCGGCCCGGTCCAAGCGTCACTCTTTTGAAGTTATAATAACATGTTTGTGATTGCGAGGGAGGTAGAGCCCAAGCGAGTCTACTCCCGCGTATGTGATATCAAAAGCGATTCTGAGCGGCCCGGCCTGGTCCAACCGTCACTCTTTTGAAGTTATAATAACATGTTTTCTTCATCGTTTCGCGTTCTAATGTTTCCACTCGACGTCAGCTGCGTTTCTTTCATTGGTTTCATTCATTGATCCCATTGATTGATTCATGCGTTTCGTTCATTGATTCCAATATTCTTCATGGAGTGCTCTTAATCTGTGTTAAAAGAAAGATTCGCGGCGGCATTTGCTCTCGCGGAAACTTTTAATGGCGTTTCACAGTGTAATACGTAATTTCGGCATGAATTTCTCACTCAGAGCTAGATCTGCTCATTTCAGTTTCAGGTTTGCCAACTTTAATCACAATATCTCTCCTGAACTACTGTCAATCTGTGCTCGAAGGAAGGGGTTTGCGGCAACATTTCCGCGTGTTGACAGCTTCCCATGCCTACACCTCGCACCGCAGCCGGCCGTTGCCAGTCGTTCCTGGTGGCAAATGGGTGAAGTGTTCTGTTCGTGTCCAGGCGCCACTGGTTCAGCCACGGCGAGAGACGATGATTTTATTTTTGTGTTAGTGATGCAATTTGGTGAATGTATCGCATCCGAAATCACTTTAGCTCTGGATGCATGCTTGAAGGCGCGCGGCTGTGTAGACATTCAAGACATGAATGCGTCTATGACTGACAGACACACTTCACTATGCAGACATAATCCACTTCACTACGCTCTGTCTATGGCTGACAGACACGGATAATCCACTTCACTACGCTCTGTCTATAGACTGACAGACACGGAGAACCTACTTCAGGCGCCTTATGTCGGTGATAATCAATTCGATGGGCACGATGATAAGAATGATAATCGGTGACCTGTGTACCAATATTCAGGTCATTTTTAGTAGTCCGAACTCGGTTGCGTTTTAGCTGGTACTGTCATGACGATCGGGAGGCTGAGTTATACCAGGGACCGGTTTTCACGACAATTCTCAATGAAAGCCTGTAATAACCATCTGGCTTGGCCTTCGGATCGGTGGCGGATCTAGAGAAGGAGGGGTAACGGGGCCATTTCCCCCTCCAAGATGACCCGATTTGGAGAAACGTTAGCATTATTTACGATTTGTGAGAAAAAAAACCAGAAGCATTATGTTTGGAAGATATTATTTTCTTCTGAACATGAGGTCCTAATCTATCCAATTCCTATGGGCTTGTCAAAATTACGTCTTTTTTCACCGCCACCTAAGCCGACTCAAAACTGACTGGCTGTGTCCAGCAATAATTCTGATTTACTGTAGGTATTTTTGTTTTATTTATGCCAAACATTTCTGCTGGTATAACGCAGCTATTTATAAACTTTCTTTACAGGGCCCCTGCTTAGATAACCGCCTCGTTGAGAAGTACCTGAGAACATTTTTCATGCATATGTAAGCATTCCAACCTTTCGGCTAGTTGAGCTCGACGATCAATCGAGATGTGAATATCAATATTTGTTGGCTAGCGCAAGTTCTCATGCCAAATTCTGGTGTTGATTGTGGCATTCGGGTCTGATCTCCTGTAATCAGTGTTCATCAGCAGCGAGCATAAACAAATATAAGCCAACCGTAGCAACAAGCGCCAGCCCGTGCCCAGTTCTAAGCGGTTTTGGAATTATCGAGCGCGCGAAGTACTGCAGCTACGTGGTGCGGTATATGGAACAATATGGTCATTACCAGCGAACAGTGGTGGAATCCTACGGTGCATTATATTAACCAACCCAATAAATATCATTGCTTTTTTTACATTGCGATAATTCACGTATTTTGTTTAGAAAAAAGCACCTTATGGGGTGTGGGAGAGTATAATCTTCCTCCAAGCTGGGGGGGGGATATACAGCTCAGCGGCTTGCACAGTGACGGATCCAGGGTGTCGTTGATGGGGGGGGGGTGGGGGGGTAAGTTTGAGGGGAATTGTTTTCCTCCCGGAGGGCGTCTTTGGCTCACAAATTCGGTGAGCATGGTGGAGGGTGAAGTGAAATTTGACACAGTGGCGCCAATCCCATTTCGAGGAACGCCTTTGGCTGAACAGAAATCCACTAAGCAGCAGAAGTGGAAGGGGTGCAATCGACTCTCCCAGAGGGGTGCATTTTCCACCCGGAGGGATGCCTCATCTCCATCAGGGTCGCCCTTGGGGTCACATGGGGAGGGCGGTCGTTTCCCTCGTCCCCACCCTCAATCTATCCCTGGTCGTGCCCCCAGTCCCTCTCCCGTCCTATGGACCACGTTCTAGCTTCGGTATTTCCCAACCTTTGATGGAACAGCTCGTTGGAGTGGGATGGAATAAGGCGTGGAAGGTGATACTCCCAACTGGCCTTTGCAAACCTGACCTGCTAGATAGCGAGTTATATGAAAAGGACGCACTACTTTTTATCTTGTGAGCAGATGGCATTCTTCTTGACCGTCTGTTGTGTGTGTTTATTCTGCTTAATATCGTCTAAAAGTCTGAGGTTACTTGATATATATATATATATATATATATATATATATATATATATATATATATATATATATATATATATATATAAATTAATTGCATTCAACTTCATGAAGTTGTAAAATGTCAGCGGATCTGCTGTGTCCTTGACAATTTCATATTTCATATTTCAATTTCATGGATGTGGAAATAGATTGAACAAGATTCCGATGCTGCAAGTTGCATCCAACTTTCACCTCTGTATTTCTAAGGCACTCGATAGCGCTAACGTAGCGCTCTGGCACCAGTAGGAAGAACACCTTTATAGTTTCCATCTTCGCCAGCGATTCCCCATCGACGACGCTTGAATCGGTTACGATGTTTCAACGTGCGCACACCATCGGCAACACGGTGACTGGGCAGCACGGCGACTGGGCAACACGGCGACTGGGCAACACGGCGACTGGGCAACATGGTGACTGGGCAACACGGCGACTGGGAAACAGGCCGGAAACACGGCGACTGGGAAACACGGCGACTGGGCAACATGGTGACTGGGCAACACGGCGACTCGGCAACACGGCGACTGGGCAACACGGCGACTGGGCAACACGGCACTGGGCAGCACGGCACTGGGCAACACGGCGACTGGGCAACACGGCGACTGGGCAGCACGGCGACTGGGCAACACGGTGACTGGGCAACACGGCGACGGGCAGCACGGCGACTGGGCAACACGGCGACTAGGCAACATGGTGACTGGGCAACACGGTGACTGGGAAACACGGCGACTGGGCAACACGGCGACTGGGCAACACGGCGACTGGGCAGCACGGCGACTGGGAAACATGATGACTGGGCAACACGGCGACTGGGCAACATGGTGACTGGGCAACACGACGACTCGGCAACACGGCGACTGGGCAACATGGTGACTGGGCAACATGGTGACTGGGCAACACGGTGACTGGGCAACACGGCGACTGGGCAACACGGCGACTGGGCAACATGGTGACTGGGCAACACGGCGACTGGGCAACATGGTGACTGGGCAACACGGTGACTGGGCAACACGGCGACTGGGCAACATGGTGACTGGGTAACACGGCGACTGGGCAACACGGCGACTGGGCAACACGGCGACTGGGCAACATGGTGACTGGGCAACACGACGACTCGGCAACACGGCGACTGGGCAACATGGTGACTGGGCAACACGGCGACTGGGCAACACGGTGACTGGGCAACACGGCGACTGGGCAACATGGTGACTGGGCAACACGGCGACTGGGCAACACGGTGACTGGGCAACACGGCGACTCGGCAACACGGTGACTGGGCAACACGGCGACTGGGCAACACGGCGACTGGGCAACACGGCGACTGGGCAGCACGGCGACTGGGCAACACGGCGACTGGGCAACATGGTGACTGGGCAACATGGTGACTGGGCAACACGACGACTCGGCAACACGGCGACTGGGCAACACGGCGACTGGGCAACACGGCGACTGGGCAACATGGTGACTGGGCAACACGGCGACTGGGCAACATGGTGACTGGGCAACACGACGACTCGGCAACACGGCGACTGGGCAACACGGCGACTGGGCAACACGACGACTCGGCAACACGGCGACTGGGCAACATGGTGACTGGGCAACACGGCGACTCGGCAACACGGCGACTGGGCAACACGGCGACTGGGCAACACGGCGACTGGGCACCACGACGACTCGGCAACACGGCGACTCGACAACACGGCGCTCTACGACGGTACTGAAATGTGAAGCTGCATTGTGCCCTCTCCTCCAATAATTTTCATAAATCAGCGCCCCTGTTGACGGCTGTTGCAGGATGACAAGGACTTGGTACACGAGTTCGTCAGCAACGATGGGCTGTCCTGTCTCATCAAGGTCGGACTGGAGGCGGACCAAAAGTACCAGAACTACATACTCAGAGGTTGGTCACCAGCATGCTTCCCCACTGGCGGTAGTAGTAGTGTCTAGTGGGGCTCCACTGGCGGTGGCAGTAGTGTCCAGTGGGGCTCCACTGGCGGTAGCAGTAGTGTCCAGTGGGGCTCCACTGGCGGTGGCAGTAGTGTCCAGTGGGGCTCCACCGGCGGTAGCAGTAGTATCCAGTGGGGCTCCACTGACGATAGCAGTAGTGTCCAGTGGGGCTCCACCGGCGGTAGCAATAGTGTCCAGTGGGGTTCCCTGATGTAGCAGTGGTGACGATTGGAGCTTCACTGAAGGCACAGGTGTGATATCCTCGAAAGGGCCAATAATAGTTCCGCTTCCATTTCATTCCATTTTGTTGCTGCAGTCATATTGATGAATATTCATTAGAAATAAGCTTAGCAACGACAGGATTGATTTGCTCTCAATATCACTTGGTAACAAAGAAAAGTTGGTATCGGAGTTCGATTAGAGGTGAAAAAACCAGTTAATTTCTTATACTCCAGGGCTTTTTGAAGTAATTGCTGGGCTGGTCCCTGCATACAGAGCGCCACAAGCTTTTCCCTCTAACTACTTCCTTTACCGATGTCATGCCATTCCGTTGTCGTCATTCTAAAGGCACGGCACCTGAACCTAATTGAGGAACCGGCCTATCAGACTGCCCGTTACTTCAAAGACCCTGCCGATTATCTTACTGCCCGCTCGTGCCCTGCCCACAATGCATCACTGGTTGTCGTCGTGGGGAGGCTGCCGGGTCGTGGAGGCCACAGTCGTGGCGCTGATCCCGTGGCGCGAGTCCTACATCGCGTGGGACGGGTCACCGAAACGTCTCTGCTGTTCACTGATGAAGCTGTAGGATCTCTTGCCATATATATCATATATTGTAATCATCCGCAAAAGGAGAGGTGCGTCGAGGATGGATTACAAAAAAGATCGATGCCACTGCATGCCATGCATGCTATGCAAAGTATAGTAACATTGACAACAATTTGTTGTCACTCAGGTGACTATTTTTGTTGTCGACGCATGGTCACCTGGGAATTGTGGTGGTGGGTGGCAAGACGACGCCACGGACTTTGGATTGGGAAAAATTGGACGGGACCACGCGTGCGAAGCGCGCCGAAAGTTTCTGGTATGGCACGGTGAAAAAATGTCGTTCATCCAGTGTAATTATTTTGATAAGGGTAAGGGGAGGGACGCTCGTCCCTGGCTGCTCCTCTGATTGCGCGTCTTTTGATATGCATTTTTGTGTTTAGTTATTGTAGTGTTTTATGGAACCTTGCAAGTTTGCACCGAGCATTTTGCCCCGCGAATGTAGTGTTGTGTATAAGTTCACGTCTTTCATCCAGCATATCGCAGAAATAGCTGGATAAAATGCAATGAAACTGCGCAGACGTGTGGACATTCATTTGAGAAGTTTTGGCATGCAACTTGTTGACAAGTCAGGTCAGGTCACTGATTTGGAACATGTCCTCACGTTGTGAACATGTTCCGGTGGATTTCCGCAGATTTCGCACTTTTTCACGTTTGGACCCAAATAGACGGCGAACTCTGCTCATTTAGCGCTGATCGCTATGTGGAGTTTGCTATGATAATTGCATGTTGTTTTTTCTTACTGCTTTTAATTCGTTTTGATCGAAGATAAAGAAAGATTACGAAACATGGCATCTAGAGTGAATGAATTTAGTTTTAGTGAGTTTTAGTGAGCAGTTTTAGTGAGTTCGCCAAGGGGGTTCGACGCCCACTTGCTCGCACAAGGGGGGGGGACAGCGCCCCGGCGCCCCATACGCTCCGTCGCATCCGATGCCAAAACTAGTCAACGTTGCACAATTTTGTCAATTTAACTAAAAGTTCAAGTCAATACCTAAAAGTTCAAGTGCTACCTAAAAGTATGCATTGTAGGCTGTATAAGCGAATGAATTAAAAAAAACTACCTCACATATATAGTGCAGTTTCGTTAATGATATGAAATGTTGTTTTAATTGCAGGTTTCCATTTAGCATTTCCAAATGCGGGAGTTGAGTTCAGGGTCCATGCAGCAAGCTTGTGCCTGGTATAAACTCCGGGTCTGTAATGCTTCCTTAGCAATAATTTGGAACCAAATTATACAAAAAGAAATACGTGAACGAGTATGTGCTTGGTGTGTCCATGTGCGGCATGGGTGTAGCGGCAGGCACGTCGTGCTGTAATATCGGGTCGGAGGCTGACATAATACCGGCTGGGTGAGATGATACCGGAAATGGTTCTCTAGGCGCGGTAATATTGTGATTATTTTCTAAAGATTTTCTTTTCATTCTAATATGTTCACTCCTTGCGCGCCGCTGGTGCGAATACTGGTCCAAGCCTCCTGTACTCTCCGTGGCCTGCTGAAGCCGATGCTTTACTGCACTGACTCAGGCGATGGTGTTCCAGGAGGGCCCTCTTCTCTTGGCGCTGGGTTGAGCCGAGTGATGTCGAGCTAGAATTGGTCTCTCCTCATGGTGTCCTGAAGTTTCGTCATTCGTGTGGAAACGAGCACTTGACAGAGAAGCTTGTTTTGACCGCCTGTGAACAGAGTTTTGACTTCCTGAATTGATCTCCATCAAACTTCGCAGTGTGCAACTGTGGCAACACTTGTCTTTGTCGACACACCCGAGTGGGACATCTATGTCACCATGGCCATGCGAACAGGACAGTGTTCAGGGTTCAGGACAGGACATCAATAGCGGCTCTTGCCTGCCGCATTACCACATTGTGCCCACATCATCTCGGGTTTTGACTTCCTTGCTAGCTACCCTTCACTGCGGGAAAAAAGAATTTCTGAACACTGTTCGTCACGTGCTGCAGCGCTGGGGCAGGTGATGCTGTACGTGGACGGCATGAACGGCGTCATGGAGCACAGCGAGACCATCCAGTGGCTCTACAGCCTGCTGGACTCACAACACAGACTGGTGGTGAAGACGGCTCTCAAGCTGCTCCTCGTCTTCGTTGAGTACACCGAGCCCAATGGTCTGCTTGTGCTGCGGGCCATCGAAGCCGTAGACAGGGAGCGGGGTAAGCCTCATCGTCTTCAACGTGTTCTTCGTCAACGCTCGACGTCGTCCAACGTCATCTGTGTGCTGTCACTCCGACTGTGTCATTATGTAATCGCTGCCGTTTTTGTTGACGTGGCTGCGGTTATGAAGTTGCTGTTATTGTAGTGAACGTAGATGGTGGACATGCTGCTGCTGTTGCGGTGGTGAAGGTGGATGGCGGTGCTGCTGGGCAGCTGTGGCTAGCTATTGATCTTGTTGCTACAGTTGTCTGATCTACAGCAAAGCTGGATATCGGTCACCAAATCAAGGGGGTTTGTTGCTACAGTTGTCTGATCTACAGCAAAGCTGGAGATCGGTCACCAAATCAAGGGGGTTTGTTGCTACAGTTGTCTGATCTACAGCAAAGCTGGAGATCGGTCACCAAATCAAGGGGTAAGGGGTTTGTTGCTACAGTTGTCTGATCTACAGCAAAGCTGGAGATCGGTCACCAAATCAAGGGGGTTTGTTGCTACAGTTGTCTGATCTACAGCAAAGCTGGAGATCGGTCACCAAATCAAGGGGGTCCAAATCCTTATTTTCAGGACATATTTTCAGATTGAATACGGAAAATGACAAATCAACACATTAGTAGGATACTAAATCAGGGGGGTCAGGACCCCCACCCACCCGGGATCTCCAGCCGTACAGGGCTGGATGTGTATAGGCCGTACAGGTGTAGGTACAGGGCTGATGTGCGTGATGTGATGTCGCTCATCCACCCCAGTGGCCTCGCGTGAGCTGACCTGTGATGACCTGTGCTGACCTGCAGGGCGGACGCCATGGTATGATGACGCCATGGTGTGATGTCGTTCCTCCACACCAGTGGACTCGCGTGAGCTGACCTGTGATGACCTGTGCTGACCTGCAGGGCGGACGCCATGGTATGATGACGCCATGGTGTGATGTCGTTCCTCCACACCAGTGGACTCGCGTGAGCTGACCTGTGATGACCTGTGCTGACCTGCAGGGCGGACGCCATGGTATGATGACGCCATGATGTGATGTCGTTCCTCCACACCAGTGGACTCGCGTGAGCTGACCTGTGATGACCTGTGCTGACCTGCAGGGCGGACGCCATGGTATGATGACGCCATGGTGCGATGTTGTTCCTCCACACCAGTGGCCTCGCGTGAACTGACCTGTGATGACCTGTGCTGACCTGCAGGGCGGACGCCATGGTAATGACCCATGGTGTGATGTCGTTCCTCCACACCAGTGGACTCGCGTGAGCTGACCTGTGATGACCTGTGCTGACCTGCAGGGCGGACGCCATGGTATGATGACGCCATGGTGTGATGTCGTTCCTCCACACCAGTGGACTCACGTGAGCTGACCTGTGATGACCTGTGCTGACCTGCAGGGCGGACGCCATGGCATGGTGTGATGTCACTCCTCCAGACGACCGACTCGGCAGACTCGGAGCTCCTCGTGTTTGCGACCACCCTCATCAACAAGTCGCTGAGCGCCGTAGACGACCAGGCTACCTTTTACGACGCCACTGACTATCTAGAAGAGCTAGGAATTGAGGCGGTCACCAGCAGGTGAGACTCCGATCACCAATAGGTGAACCTCCGGTCACCAACAGGTGAAACTCTTATCTCCAACAGGTGAACCTAGGGTCACCAACAGGTCAGATTCCGATCACCAACAGGTCATCATGTGGTCTGCCAGTATTCAACTCCCTAGTGTGGCCAACCTTCAGTTACCAAGCCAGTCAGCCGGCTGTCACGGCACCACGCAATGTGCATGGGGGGTTTTTTTTTTTTTTTTTTTTCTCCCAAAATAAAGTTTTTTTTTTTTTTTTTTCCTGTTTCCCCTCTTCCCCCCCCCCCACCCGGGGGGGGGGGTTGGGTGCGCCTCTAGACCCCAGGGGGGGCGGTTTGTAAAACCAAAACCAACCAACAACCAACGACCAAAATTGCAGATAATATTTTCCATGAAATATCTGGTTTGCAATGATCATTGCATTTCCAATCATCTATCCTCAATCTTCAAAGAATAAAGAATGGAAATTGTGAGCAAGGTAACTTTTCCAAGCTCAAAAATTACAAGACATCTGCATCGAAATTTAACTACTGAAAAAGAAACATGCTCTTGTTAATAGTTCACCGGACAAGTTAACTACAAAGTACAATGGTACACAATGCTACGTTATGAGGAACAGTACACCAACGTTTCGGCTTAACGTCTTCATCAGGATGACATATATGATATTTTGATTTAAATTAAACAAAATATCCTACATGTCACCCTGATGAAGATGAAGACCCTGATGAAGATCATCAGCTGGTCACGCCGAGCTGCCACGTGTTCGTGGTGTGGTGCGGACGTTACACTGAGAGCAGTGGTTGGTGTCCCACCAGTTGTGAGGGGACGAGTAGTCTAGGGGTAAGTTGTCCGTCTCACAATCGAAAGATTGCGGGTTCGAGTCTCACCTGCCACTACTCCTCACCCGCGACCAATCGGCGTGGGAGATTGGCGACGCTGCATGACCCAACGGTCGACGCGTCGTAAAACCAATAACCACCACCACTAGTTGTGACATCTAGCGGAGGAGAACAGAACCACTGATGTCAGCTGTATGATCGGATGGCTGAGTAGCAGTTCCGTGAAGCCGGTCAGGAGTAGACATTTTAAAACTTGAAATGCATCTGTTGTTGAGGTTGCAGTAACCTTTTTTCCTCGTGCCTTTGTCCTTTGGAAATCTGTTTTATCTTGCTTTGCTTTCAGGGAAGTATGCAAAGCGAGATGATCTCACGGCTTTAGAACAACAATCAACAACAATTCATATAACTATTTCCAGGTGCAGATATCCGCCAATATGCATACATTTCCAGTCTAGGTCAACTAAAGGGGACGTTCTCTTCTCTTCTTCCCCCCGACAAAGGGGGGGGGGGTGGGGAGCTACATGACTCAACGGTCGACGTGTCGTAAAACCAAAAAAGGAACAAAACAAAGCTGACTACAGAAAGTTTGTTTCTAGCATGCACCCATTGATATGTAGGGACTCATCAACACTTCTGCCAATGTTAGTCGAAACTGTCGTTTGTGTGAAGCTTCATAGCGTACCGCGACGTCAATGCTCACATCCCTGGAGCCACCGCAATGGCCAATGTAGGCGTTCACATGCAGCGCTTATGCAGCGTTACTTACTAAAATGGCTGACACATCTCAGCATTGAGCTGTTCATCACCAACTCTTACATAGGGTAACATCACCATTTGCCACCTGAATAGCTCAATTGGTAGAGGGTGGGGACGAGTGGTCTAGGGGTAAGATGCTCGTCTCACAATCGAAAGATTGTGGGTTCGAATCTCACCTGTCGCTACTCTTCGCCCGCGACCAATCGGCGTGAGAGATTGGCGACGCTATATGACTCAACGGTCGACGTGTCATAAAACCAATAACCAACCAATTGGTAGAGGGTCCGTCTGAACTGGTTTCCACTGTCCTCGAAACACGGAACAACAGTCCTGGCACCCGCGCTGTCGCTCGCGCTCGCTTTAGGCCGCAGGCTGAGGAGGTCAGTTGGCGACTGACCCGGTCAGACCGGCACGCTGTGACGAGGCGGTCGTGTCAGTCATGTGACAGGACTTTAATTGCCATGTTCGAATGCAGTCGTCAAATTGGAGTTCCCAGATCGGGTGTTGGGGCCACTGTCGATGCGTGGAGCCCCGCGTGGCCCAGATCTGATTATGTACCTCTGCCTCACCAAGCAATCGGATGAAGAAAAGTAGCTGGCTTTACTGGCCCCTCAGAAGCTAGGCACCCCTGAACTGACAATATTTCGCAGTGTATGCAAGTGCGTATGGGATCAGGTAAGCAGAGCCTATACAAGTGTCTGGCTAGGCAGAGTGAACTCGAGCGCGTTAGATCTTGTACAAGAGTGTTGATTTCTGAAAATTATTTGGGGAGGGGGACACAATACATGAAGGCAACGGGTGGGTCCAATTGGATTGGGTCCAATTGGACACACTCCACAGGGTCCAATGTTAAAAGTCGAAATTGTTGGGGGCACAGCCAACATTGAAGGGGCATTTCCCCTCAACAGTATACGAAACAACACCCCTGGTCTTGTACTAAAATTGGTCATCTAATTTCTGCGGACAAGATGGGCACCACTCACTTCCAGTCGACGGCATCACTCACTGAACACATGGAAGTACCGTGGGTCTTTCACGCCATCAGTTTTCTCAGAACCAGGTGAAACTGCCACCAGCAAAGCCCGACTTCACATTCCGGGGACACGCCGCGCGCTGTGCAGCCGACCCCAACTCGTGTCCGAGCCTCGCCATTGAGCCAGGCTGCTCTGCTGCCCAGCAGACGAGATAAGTACGCCGCGGGCGCCGGCGCGGCCATTGTGCGCCCGACATGTGAATGGCACGACGGCGCCGGGGCGTGCGCGTGCTGGCGGCACGCCCGGGCCGGCCGACCGCCCTGCTGGATAGCACACTGCACCGCTGCTGCGGCACCCAACCGCAGTTCTGCAGCAGTGCGGTGCGCGCGAGTCGCGCAGCACGTGCGTCTGATTGGTAGCAGCCGTTCTTGATGAGGTGATTGCATCGTTCATGGTCGCAAGTGGCTGAGACGATTGGTCGATGATCGGCGGCGCAGCAGAGATCAGTACGGTCGGAGGTCAGTGCGCGACGGCGTGGCGCGCGCCGCTGTGTGTGCGCCAGACGCCCGGCCGTGTGTGCCAGATACGCCGCTGCGTGCGCCAGGTACACCGCTGTGTGCGCCAGGTGCACCGCTGTGTGCGCCAGGTACACCGCTGTGTGCGCCAGGTACACCGCTGTGTGCGCCAGGTACACCGCTGTGTGCACCAGGTACACCGCTGTGTGCGCCAGGTGCACAGCTGTGTGCGCCAGGTACACCGCTGTGTGCGCCAGGTACACCGCTGTGTGCGCCAGGTACACCGCTGTGTGCGCCAGGTGCACCGCTGTGTGCGCCAGGTACATTGCTGTGCGCGTGGAATCCGCTGTGCGCGTGGAATCCGCTGTGCGCGTGGAATCCGCTGTGCGCGTGGAATCCGCTGTGCGCGTGGAATCCGCTGGTGTCAGCGTCACCGTGCGACGTCTCCATCTGAAGATGACACACATTTCCACTGCGGACGTATTCATCTCGCACAAGTAAGCTCCCAGCGAGGCTTGACAAAGCTCTTGGGAATCTGGCCGAGCTCCGGCGGGATAGGCTGGGATGTGGCGCCAACTGACGGCTGACTTAGCCGAACTCACGCGGGATGTGACAGAATTACGGCGGATATGGCAGAGCTCCGGCGAAACTGGGCCGAGCTGAGGTGCGATATGGCGGAGATCCGGCGGTTCCCCTCTTGACCCCCATTCTCCGAACGGGTGGGTTCATGAGTACCCGATGCTTGTTTCGAATGCAGAAGCGCGGCGATCGACCATGAGTGCACAGCTCGAGCGATGCAAAACGGAATTAGTATGTATGACGATTAATGTCGTATGATGCTGGCAGGTTTTAGAAGAGCCTTGATTGATGCACTCCGGTGGTTGATGGGCGATGGCTAAACCAAGCCGACAATAGTGATGGGAAATTAGTTTAATACAACGAAGAATGGCTCTTAGATGCTCCTGGGTTTTAGACATTGCGTGTAAAGAAAATATGCGACCTTCAATATACCAGGAGGTGCTGAGTTGACATCAAAGGTATCGGTAAAGATTATACTTTATTACTCAACGTTTCGGCCCGGTGACGATGGCCCCTGACTCCGGACGATGGCCCCGGGCCGAAACGTTGAGTAATAAAGTATAATCTTTACCGATACTTTTGATGTCAACTCAGCACCTCCTGGTATATTGAAGGTCGTATATTTTCTTTACACGCAATGGGAAATTAGTGTGATGTCAGTCATGTGACGAATGTTCAACATGGGTTGGAAATTCCTAATTATATGTCAGTGAAGTGATAATTAAATATGATGCATTCGAATGCTCGGCATTTCGTCTGTTCATGCAATGTCATGTGAATAGTAGTCTCTCTCAGCGAAGCCGCGAACGTTTGATAGGGGGACGGACTTTTTGGGTAGTTTTGGGGTCCATTCTTCCCATGCAACGGCCCCAAGAGTACCGCTTAGCCTCACAACGTTTTTGGGACACGTGCCCCCTGTCCCCCTTTTTGGCAACGCTTCTGATAGTATCTGTCCAGGTTATAACAAACGAACAAAGCACACAGCACGGTATGTACGAGGATGTAAACAGGAGAAAAATGCAGGAGCATTTCGTCGCCTGGGACACGACAAGCATGAATAGAACGCTATCAAAGCTACCTCTACTGGTTGCATAATTATTGGGAAATACTTCAAGGTTATTAGTGACAGCGAAAAACCTACGTCATACAAAACACATACGATAAAAAGTACATATTGAAATTTGGAGAGCAACACCCCAAGTCTGCATTTTCTTTAAGAGGAATAATTATGCTGAACAGACAACAAAGGTGAAAGGGTATTAATGTCGCGTTTCGGGGGCAACAACATAGGCATGTTGACTGGATCGTGGTTCTTGAATGAAGGCGCCATTTTTTTTCTCAAGGAAATTCTATCTTTTCCAAAAAAGTTAGTGTTCGCAAACAATGCTCTGAACCAGATAATCACAAGCAGGCATTTGATTTAAAAGTGGCAGCGTTTGTTAAAAACGGTCTTGAAACTGCTCGTGTTTTCCATCGTTTTCCAGTCACCAAATAGTCATAGCAGTAGTCAAATAAGTACCCTTCAAATGAAGACAGACGAGACAGGTAAGAAATAATAAATGCTGCAATGTTTGCCGCCCAGGTACCGAGTAACTTGAAAACATTTGGCTGTCTTCAAGAAAAGGTAGAATGTAATGTTCAGGCCCAGTTATCCATTTACCGCATGCATTAATTGGGGTGGGATTTGGAAGCCTGGATTATACCTGAAGAGTATTGTTTTTTTATAACGTTCTATTTATATTTCTGGTTTCGATTTTTTTACACGAAATACAAGACACGTAAGATGAATGATTTGTAAATTAACCTCAAGAAAACAAACATTAAATTTCGAGAAAGTTTGGGTCAGTCGGGGACCTTCCAACCACAAAAGCCGGGATGTGTCCCGGGGTGTGGATGTGGAGGTGCTGACTTAACTCTGAAGGGAGAGAGACGGTAAAAAAGAAACCGCTACAAATGCATGCATGACCTTCACATTCTTGAACTGAATGAATTAGGACGAGCTTGAAATTAACCTTTGAGCAGTTTTCTGTATTTTCCCATTTTCAGAATGAGTAGCTGGCTAGGACTGCCAAGAGCTTTAAGCACAGTCTAAAGTCTATCCGTTATCAGATGACCGAGTGAGGCCTGATGACTGTTCTTGACCTGCGCCTGGCTCGTGGTGGGCAGTCGCGCTGACCTTTCTCAACAACGTACTCACAACTACCCACCGATGATGTGGTGCAACCTGACGCAACCTGACTTTTAATCTTGAGAGGCTTTATTTTTGTGGGACTCCGTGCTGAACTATCCACATTTGCACTGCCGATACCTGTGACCTGACCTGACCTCTCTTCGGCAGGCGCTTGAAGCGGGCCGGCACGGCACGTACTTGCGCATCCAGTGACCTGACCTGACGTGACCTCGACAGGTATCTGTCGCGGGTTGACACCGATGAAGAGCTCTCCCAGCAGCTGCAAATCTACGAGGCAGTGCTGAGGCGTGAAGATGGCGAGTCGGAGGGGGAAAGCATGCCCGTGGACGCTAACGTCAGGTGAGGACGGACGGCGGACGTGGCATGCCACCGGGCCACTTCACTCTCGGCTGCACACTTCACTTCACTTCACTCTCTGCTTGGATGCTGGGATCCATTCATCAGGTTGGATCCAACGGCCCCAGTCTGTCCAAAATTTTGATTATGTCCCCAAACATGTAGCCAGTGCCGTCGATCGCTCCCTGGCACGTACCGCTAACCGCTTCCGGGCAGATGTCCAGGATTGTGGCTTATTTATAGCCGTGGGTGTCACGATGTGATTCACCACGAGTGAGACGGCGAAGGCGCGTGCGAGGGAGCGAGAACGAAGGCCGATCTTGTGTACTCGTGCCGGTACAGAAAATGTTGACGTGAGCGACCAAGCCCAACCAGACCACGTCCGTCTCGACCCGACCGTGAAGCTTTCAAATTCTTCATAACTTCGTTTGGTGTGGCACGTCGAAACCCGCTTTGCTCACTCAGAAATACACATATACGTTTCATAGCCAGCGTGCATTCCAATATCTCCTCTGGTGTTCTTGTAATCATTCAAGGAAAGGGTTTGTGGTGGCGCTTTCTGTGTCCGTGCAGCTAGCCTCTTACCATGCATCTCGTACTGTAGCCGGTGGCCGGCTGACCCTTCTAGCTCGGTCGGCAATGCGTCGGGTCTAGCGTTCCGGAGAATTTGTTCAGGCCCAAATGAAAGGTGTTTTATCCGTGCCGTGAGTGATGGAGTTCGGTGAATCTGTCACACCTGAGATAACGACACTAACCCACAGGTCGCCATCACCAGATCCACAGGTCGCCATCGCCAAACCCACAGGTCCCCATCACCAGGCCACAGGTCCACATCACCAGACCCACATGTCCCCATCACCAGACCCACAATACCACGTCACCAGACGTACAGGACCACGTCGGCAGACCGGCGGCTGACGGTGGTCCCGTCGGCGGCAGGACGCTGCCGCGCAGCCCCGCCTCCGCGCCGGCCGACCTGGACGGGCGGCGCCGGTCGCGCCGCTTCTCGGCGCGCCGGCCGGCGCTCGAGCCGCCCCTGCTGGCGGAGGAGCACGGGCCAGCGTTCAGCTTCTATCGGCCGGACGGCGACAGCTGGTCGGTCAGCGCGCGCCGGCGGGTGTTCAGCTGCGAGCCGCCGCCCACCGCAGTCGAGGTCAACGGCCTCTCCGGCTCCGAGTCGCACACAAAATGTGAGTGCGTGACTCGAGTCAATGAGTCTGCCTGCGGTGGTGGTGGGGGCAGGTGCACGGGACCCTTGGGCCCCACATGGATGGTGGACTGTCCGTCCACCAGATGTAGTATCGGTACGCTCTCGGCCGGCAGTGTCCGATTGTTTGGCATCGCTCTAAAGTTAGAGACTTCTTTGTCACCGTAGCTCGATAAGCTTTTTACAACGTTCACTTAAGCTCGATTTCTTAAACAGTACATTTTTAGCACTCACGCTTTTGGTCAGCTGGTGACCTTCCAGCTCAGGGCAATGCTCAAATATTTGGTTCAAACATTTTTCATTTCAGGAACTAATAACTGCCCTATTCCGGCCGTGCTGTCCTGAAACGTATTCTCCAGTTAAATGTGAGCCGATTGAGACCTCACATTATTCACCTATCGCGTGTCAGGTCAGATTAATGTGATGACTTCATTTCCGGCACCCTAAAAATAGCCGAAATTTTTTAATTGTTAGTACTCTGGGTTTGACATGGACGCCGAATTCGAAGTCAGCGCCAAATAATACCCCAAAGTGACCATTTGAAGCCAGTGACCTTGAAAACAAATAAAATGCATGCTGGAATGCACGTGACCTAAAGAGAGGATGCCGGAAGCATGCAATAGCTGTTAGCAAATCCACTACCTGGTAAGTAGCTATGCATTAGAGTTCAGTCTTGGTAGCACTTCGAAACACTGTCCCCCTCAGAAACGATGACCCGACTTTGACCTCACCTAGCTCATTGACCACTTTCACTTTCATGATGATGAAAAGACCACTTTCACGGCGATTGCCACAAATGACTCTGCGCGCCGCCGTTTCCCCGCTGCTTTTGGCAAATCTCAGGGGGGGGGTCTATTTCACCCCTTTCCCGTCAATTTGACCGATAAGCGCGTGCTAAAAAAATGTGTTGTTGAATTTCAAGAAGTTCTTCTTTTTCACAAGCACATTAATCGGCATCGAAGGTATCCAGTAAAATCATATTTTGTCATGTCACACATTCACTAATATTTGTATTACCACATGTCCTCGTTATCCTAATGCACTGTGCAATTCACATACAACTCGAAAAGGCGACACCAAGTTGCTGAGTTGTGCACAGGTGGGTTCGTGCTTCAGAACTTTTGTAAACAATCGGAGCACCTGCATCGCAATTTACTAATATGCGTGTCCGCGTCCTACTATGATTGATCCGGGCCGCGCGGTCTACCTAACCCACCGTGTGTGTCCGCGTCCACCTCTGACTCTGGTCCGGACTGCGCGGCCCACCTAACCTACCGTGTGTGTCCGCGTCCACCTCTGACTCTGGTTCGGACTGCGCGGCCCACCTAACCTACCGTGTGTGTCCGCGTCCACCTCTGACTCTGGTTCGGACTGCGCGGCCCACCTAACCTACCGTGTGTGTCCGCGTCCACCTCTGACTCTGGTCCGGACTGCGCGGCCCACCGAACCTACCGTGTGTGTCCGCGTCCACCTCTGACTCTGGTCCGGACTGCGCGGCCCACCTAACCTACCGTGTGTGTCCGCGTCCACCTCTGACTCTGGTCCGGACTGCGCGGCCCACCTAACCTACCGTGTGTGTCCGCGTCCACCTCTGACTCTGGTCCGGACTGCGCGGCCCACCTAACCTACCGTGTGTGTCCGCGTCCACCTCTGACTCTGGCCCGGACTGCGCGGCCTACCTAGCCTACCACGTTCGCCCGTGTCCTACCATGACTAGTCCGGACCGTGCGACAGACTCCGAGATGGGCGTGACGCCCGGGCTGCGCGGCCTACCTAACCTACCACGTGCGCCCGTGTCCTACCATGACTGGTCCGGCCCGTGCGACAGACTCCGAGATGGGCGTGACGCCCGGGCTGCGGCGCCGCCGCGAACGCCAGGAGCGGCAGCGCAGCTTCATCCGGGATCAGGAGGAGCGCGGCTCCCTCTCGCCCGAGAAGGATGAAGAGCGAGCCACCGACCAAGAGAACAGGAAGAACGCGCAGCTGAACCGACTGGATGTTCCGACGTCGGTGCCTCTCTCCAGAGACCCCAGCTCACATGGCTTACAGGTAGCTGCACAGTCTTCACCCCTGACCGCCATGTCAAGTGCAGACGGCACCGTGCCGGCCACTACTGCTGGCAGATTCAGCGCAGCGCTGCGTGCCCCACTCGAATTAGGATAACATCTGGATGGATGTTTTTATCGCTACCTCCGTTGCTTTCGACTCTTTTGGTGTCGCATGCCCCGGACAATGTGGAGGGTCGCATTGTGGGATGGTATAGCGCGGCAGTTTGGCCCTGGGTAGTCCTTAAATGGTTCTAACATCCAAGATAGAACGTAGAAGACTTAGAAGCCGGTACTGTGTCAATGTCACTAAACCACATGGGAAAAAGAAAATCGAAGGCATTATTGACTGGGCCCATAATGTTGGTTATGCTGCACATCGGCGAACGCGACTGACGACTAATTAATGCGTTGCAGTCGTCGGAACTGGGGCCCGCGCCGCTCTGCCGAACCGAGTCTGGGATCCTGAAGAAGCCCTGGGTACTGGGCATGATGTACCAGAAGTCGGCCGGGGACCAGAACGCCGAGCCGGCCGATCAGGCCGCCGAACGGCGCCGGCTCGACCTAGATCTGAAGCAGGACAGCGTGCGCGACCTGCGCCAAAAGCTGCTGAACCAGTCCAGCCCGCTGTCGCCGACCGACGAGAGGACCGGCCGCATCGGCGACAGCAGCGGCATCATCTCCAAGGCGAAGGAGGAGCTGACACGCTCCAAGAGCAAGCACGACCTCAAGAGCCCCGAGGTGGTCCGACAAGCGGTCGTGCCCGAGCCGCCCAAGAAGTCCGAGAACGACCTCCACTGGGAGCAGCTGATGCGCAGTCTGCAGCGGCCGCTGGTTCTCTGCGATCTCGACTTCTCCGACCTCAACGACACAGACGACGTGGACGCGTCTATGCCGTCGCTGTCGATGAACGGCGGTGGTGTGATGGTGACACCCGGCACCATGCCGCCGCCGCCGCCGCCGCCTCGGTTGCCGGGCATGCCGCCGCCGCCGCCGCCGCCCCGGGTGCCTGGCATGCCGCCGCCGCCGCCGCCGCCTCGGTTGCCGGGCATGCCGCCGCCGCCGCCGCCGCCCCGGGTGCCGGGTATACCGCCGCCGCCACCCAATGCCAGGTGGTCGGTCGGGAACGACCAGTCTTCCGTCTACCGTCATCCAGCCAACGACGGTGGATCAACTCACCCGGCCAAGACGAAGAAAACGGTGAAGCTATTCTGGCGGGAGGTAGGTGAGACGAGTTGGGCCTCTGACTCCGATTCTATTCCATGTGGAAAGCTTGAGCCGTGTCGCGCTACTTGGGCAAGAATGACGAGCGATGGCCTGTCGAAATTTAGCAAGTTTTTTTACTACCTTGTCTTATTTTGACAGAACGTGATGAAGGATAAGAATGGAGTATTTGGTAGTTTGGACAGCATCTCTGATTATGCAGTCATGGTCCGATGTTCGCCAATAGGGCCTGCTAGATTATTACACAAAATTGCGTGACATTGGATGGGGCCGTTTCAGGTGGGAGCTGACCTGCTGTCGGCTCACCAGAGTACGATCTGGGACGAGATGCCACAGGCTACCATCGACACCCAGAAGCTGGAGCATCTATTCGAATCCCGCGGCAAGGACCTCACCGTCAAGGTGCGTCTCCTGTGTCGTTTGCCCCGCTTGCCGGCCACGGGCCGATCACGAGGGCGTTTTTGTCACTTTTGTTTCACGTGTCGTACTCGCGTCTACTCGGCTAGACCAAACTTCTCCGTTCACGCTAGTGAAACGCGCACCGGATTGCACTGTCGGTGGTTTTCCCCTTCTTCAGAGGGGTTTTGCCACTGACGCCAGCCGGCGGGGAATGGCGTCCTGCTTTGCATGTTCTCCAGTTTGCACCGGTGTCAGCCGGTCGTTGGTGATTGTGACTGAGGCAGCTCGCCGTGTAGCACGATGGCACTGGTTGGAAGTGATAATCGAAGTGCGATTGGGGAACCGGAACGAAAATTTGGACCCTGCCCGTGCGCCCAGTCGCGAGTTATTCATAGGTCAACACACTGAATGAAGTATGAAGCCACATCGCGTATGCCATTCATTCACAAACGTAATTGTCATGGAATGCTACGAATGTAATCAGGCAATCGAAGCTTACTGGTTTCAAAAACACCCAGTTCAGGAAAGCTCGAAGAGTTCCAAAGGTATGATGTGCTTGCTGTGCCACCCCGATAGGCAGAGGTGTAGGATTCCTGATGAAAGGCAGAGGGTCCAGTGCCACCTCGTCCCATATCGCTAATGGTTAAGATCAAATAGTGTGAGAGGGATGCAGCCATGGCCCCCATGCTCTAGGGGACGAGTGGTCTAGGGGTAAGATGCTCGTCTCACAATCGAAAGGTTGTGGGTTCGAGTCTCACCTGTCGCTACTCTTCGCCCGCGACCAATCGGCGTGAAAGATTGGCGACGCTACATGACTCAACGGTCGACGTGTCGTAAAACCAATAACCAACCAACCAACCCCATGCTCTATGCCAGGAGGTCGTCTTGAAAAAAGAAAGCAAAGAACACCTACTAGATAATTATCAGCTTGATCGTTTGGCTCTGATCCAAGCAGAGCATCTGCATCAGTTTTTTTTAAAGTTGTGATATTAAATCCATTTAAACCATGAAACTGAAGCGTGATAATTATCCCTCTCACATATCCTATAAAAATAAATTCTGGAATTTACAGAGGGGTACGGAGGGCACGCTTTATTTGGCAAAAGTAATATGTGAGAGTTGTGTGATGCATAAGTTTTTGAGCATATGTTTTTCGTAATATAAAATATTCAATAAAATTACAGGTGCACCCAGGGCGACAAAACATCCGTTATGTTCGTGCGCGTGCTTCCACATCCGTGCATATGTGCCTGTTTGTCGGTTGAACTGGGTTAGGGCAAACTGAAGATGCAATGTCAAGGTTCTGTTGCAATGGGACGCCCATTTTCGCGCGAAACTCGCCTGAGGCAATCCATCCCAACGCATGCTCTTCACCCACACAAAGTATAGTGACCGAACGTCGTGAGAGCTACGAGACTGAGCAAGACTGTGGCCATGCATGGACAAAATCCATCTAAAACGCTCCCGTTCCGCGCATCCAAAACCAACACCAAGGTGGCAAGCTGGTTACCACTCTTGGTTTGGAAAGTGCCCTTATCTGGTGTCGGCGCAGCTTCACGGGTGGATCTGTATCCGTGGTGGATCTCTCGGTTTTTCCGGTGGATCTCGGTTGGATCTGTGGCGCATCCAGGCCATTGCGCTGCCCGTCCTATTCAGCACCCACACAACCGTTTGTCGGCAACACTGGTGCCGGCGCACTGCCGTGTCACCAACACCGCGTCATCAGAACTCCGCCCCAATAACGGCGCGTGCCTGGCTACTTCGTCAGAAACAACAGGAGGCGAAGGGAACCAAGGAGGTGGTGGTACTGGACCACAAACGGTCCAACGCCATCAACATATGCATGACCAAACTGCCGCCGCCTCGCACCATCAAGACGGCTATCCTGAAAATGGACAGCACCATCATCAACAAGGAGGGAATTGAGGTGAGCTGTGAGCTCGTGGCACTGCTGCTGCTATGGTGCATAACATAACGTTGATACGAGTATCGGTGGCAATCATGCTGATGTATGATCAGTGGCGTATCTACGATTTGCGTTAAGGGAAGATTTGCGTTTAGGGAAGATTTGCGTTAAGGGATTTGGAGTAGGCCACCTACCCCATTAAAGAAAAGTCCCCGGATTTCGACCACTATTTTTCAAAAGGGGCGTTTTTATTTAAAAAAATTAGTGGCCGACTTAATTGTCCTGTGGGCAGGACAATCTACTACCATCGTTTCTCAGTCAATTGATTTCAGCCCAGCTCTGTCCTAAGGTTTTTCTTTTGGTATCCCTTGATAAGTCACCACACACTGCATAGCTTTTTTTCCGAACTCACAGTGGCGTGCCGAATGGGGAACAAAGGGGCGGTTTTCCTCCCCTGAGAGGTTGTGGGGCCCTCATGAATCGTGCTGGGGTTCGAAATAAATGCGCTGGGCCCGTAAAATCCAGCTGGGGCTCCAAAAAATCGTCCTGGGGGCCATAAAAATCACATGGAGGGCCCTAAAAAGTCGCACAAGGGCCCATGGGAATGTCGCCTGGACCACTAAGTCACACCGAGACACATGAAAATAACATTGGTGGCCAAAAAACTCTCCGAGGCCCATACAAATGTTGCTGGAGCTCCAGAAAGTGGGATTTGTGACCATGAAAATACCGCTGGGGCCCCCAAAATGTCGCGCCGGTCCCCTGAAAAAAAAAACCTTCCGCCTTCTTAGGTCGCCTTCTTTCAGCTCCAAAATTATGCGCGAGGTAATTTTCAACGCTAGCTTAGATTTGATCGTCAAATGATTTCCATCAAAAGCTGCCAAAATTTAAGAAAAAGATGCCAAAGGTTATCCGAGGTCACTGGCCTAGACGGACCCTTCATGATAAAACAAGAAGCTAGAGTGAATCTATGATGTCGGGTTGATTGTTAAAAATCGTGTCAGGTTCAGAAAACTTCCGTCGGGGCCCCGAGAACTCGCGTTCGGGGCCCCGAAAACTCACGCCCAGGCCCGAAAAAATCGCGCTGTGGTCCCGAAAAATCATACCGGGATCCAGAAAACTTAGAAGAGTTCTCGAAAGAAAACTCGCGTTGCGGCCCCGACAATTCGCGAGGTGGTTCCGAAAAGTTGCACCGAGGCACGACAAATTGCAATCGGACCCCCCAAAAGTTGCACTGAGGTTCCAAAAATTTCCGTGTGGCCAATAATTCGCTTAAGGAGCCACAAAACGCCTCCGCGCCTCTTCCTTCCTCTTTGGAGGTCAGATGAGGTTCTGAATCGGCTGGACAGCCTCACCTTGGAGTCCAGGGGCAGGTTCTGAGTTGGTGGGACAGCCTTACTCTTGAGGCCAGGAAGAGGTCCTAAATTGGTGGGGCAGCCACATATTGGAGGCCAGGAGAGACCCTGAGTCGGTGGGACCGTCTCTCTCCCCTTGGAGACCCGTAGGTAATCCTTATTCGGTTGGGCTGTTGAGTCAGACGTGCCTCCGAGTCCTTGATCAGGGGCACTGCTCAACACTTTACTGATGGCAGGTTTCCACATACTTGCATATGCAGAATACGGCTCGTATTGCACGTAGGCACAGAGATGCGTGATGGGTCGCGCGTGAGAGATAGAGGGGTAGGTGGCACGTCGCACTCTGAAACGGTTGGTCTACCCTTCCGCGACCCAACCGCCGCCCGGTGGCCGAGCTCCAGCTCACCTGCGCAGGTAGCAACTCGTCGGCGGCCACGGTGAGGGACCGATACTGCAGCGCCGAGCACACGGGCCGTTGCGCTGCGCTCGACCGGCAGGACAAATGTGGCGCAGCGTTTGCGCCATCACGCCCAGCTCGCCCGCGTGCAGGGAAACACCGTCTCGGAGGCCCGAGGGAGATCCTGGGCCGGTGGGACCGTCTCACCTTGGAGATCAGGAGGAGACCCTGAGTCGGTTGGGCAACACCGTCTCGGAGGCCCGAGGGAGATCCTGGGCCGGTGGGACCGTCTCACCTCGGAGACCAGGAGGAGACCCTGAGTCGGCTGGGCAACACCGTCTCGGAGGCCCGAGGGTGGTCCTGGGCCGGTGGGACCGTCTCACCTCGGAGACCAGGAGGAGACCCTGAGTCGGCTGGGCAACACCGTCTCGGAGGCCCGAGGGTGGTCCTGGGCCGGTGGGACCGTCTCACCTCGGAGACCAGGAGGAGACCCTGAGTCGGCTGGGCAACACCATCTCGGAGGCCCGGGGGTGGTCCTGGGCCGGTGGGACCGTCTCACCTTGGAGACCAGGAGGAGACCCTGAGTCGGTTGGGCAACACCGTCTCGGAGGCCCGAGGGTGGTCCTGGGCCGGTGGGACCGTCTCACCTCGGAGACCAGGAGACCCTGAGTCGGCTGGGCAACACCGTCTCGGAGGCCCGGGGGTGGTCCTGGGCCGGTGGGACCGTCTCACCTCGGAGACCAGGAGGAGACCCTGAGTCGGCTGGGCAACACCATCTCGGAGGCCCGAGGGTGGTCCTGGGCCGGTGGGACCGTCTCACCTTGGAGACCAGGAGGAGACCCTGAGTCGGTTGGGCAACACCGTCTCGGAGGCCCGAGGGTGGTCCTGGGCCGGTGGGACCGTCTCACCTTGGAGACCAGGAGGAGACCCTGAGTCGGCTGGGCAACACCGTCTCGCAGGCCCGAGGGTGGTCCTGGGCCGGTGGGACCGTCTCACCTCGGAGACCAGGAGGAGACCCTGAGTCGGCTGGGCGACACCGTCTCGCAGGCCCGATGGTGGTCCTGGACCGGTGGGACCGTCTCACCTTGGAGACCAGGAGGAGACCCTGAGTCGGCTGGGCAACACCATCTCGCAGGCCCGAGGGTGGTCCTGGGCCGGTGGGACCGTCTCACCTCGGAGACCAGGAGGAGACCCTGAGTTGGCTGGGCAACACCGTCTCGGAGGCCCGACGGTGGTCCTGGACTGGTCGTGGCCGACGGACCGATCCAGGCCGGGAGTTATGTTCTCATTCATTTAATCCAATTGTGATTTGAGGTGTCTTTTGGATCAGGCCTCATGCAAATTAAAGCTTGATGTGTAGACCTTCAAGCCGCCATCTGAATTCACTGTGTTTTACAAGGTCTGGCAGGGTTCAAGGAGATGTGGACTGATGGGGGTGGAGGCTGAAACTCCACACCCCTCAGACGTTGGCTGAAGCCATTAATGAGACTATATCTTAGGACATAAACCTTGGAACAGTCAGGAGGAAAGCCAAGTCTTCCATGGGCTTGGTCAGCAATGGTCGTGGTCGGATGATGTCACCAGACGGCTGCAGATTCACTCTGACTAGGCTCTTGTATCTGCCGGGATCACTGGCATGCACAGCTCTGGACTGCAGAGAGGCACTGGAACTTGCGTGACCTGAAGCGGTTGTAGCGGCTGTAGATCGGTCTGAGCCCAGGCGGGCCAGGAACATTGAAGCGTTTCTGTAGTGAAGTCGTGTCCACGGCAGCTCGAGATGTAGTCAGACTCTTTGGCAAGTGATAGTTTAGTCAGACCTCGCGTTGCGACAACATCCGGTTGTATGTTTAATAGCTCTATCTGAAATCCAATAGCCTTTCTTGAAATCACCGTAATTCGTGTTATTATATTGGGCAATTAATTAATACTTGTACGGTGGGAATAATTCATGGTTTCATTGGTCCAACAGTAATGCCAAAATTAATACAGTCGCACCTTCAAGCAACAGACAGCTTCGGCCGAACTTGACAGACGGACAGAGTCCACTGGGCCACCATACATCTCAACTTTCCCATCTTGTGGCGTTCACATCTGGTCACATCCTCCCACGAATCTCAGCCGTCCATCGTCCACCAACAGTTTTATACGTTCACATAATTATCCAACTTAGCAACCATTCCAGCCTCTACGTCGACAGGCAAGCATACACGGTACACACACTCTCTCTCCCGAGAGGCTACATCTTCCCAACAGTCGAAATAGGGCCTCTCACGTCAGAGTCAGACAGACAGACAGACTTTTTATTGATGTCCTCCACAATTGACTCGTGGCTATTATGACATCGCGTCAAATGGATAAAACAACACAGCATAAAAGGTCAAACTCACAGAACAGTCAAACCAGTGGTCATAAACGTCAGCAAGTCGAGCAGTAAATCAGTCCGGCACGGGCGGCACGTCAAACAGGTACCGCCGTAGGTGGCGACCAAAGATGGACCCACGTACCTCTGTGCGCAAACCGCGCACCCGCGTGCAGGTCCGCGCAGCTCGACTGTTCGACCTCCACGCGCCGAGAGCTTGGCGCCGAAATGAGCACGAGCCCTCACCTCCCGATCAGCTCCCGCCATCTGGGCGGCTGTCCAGCCAGCCAACGCCCGTTCGCCACGTCACACATCCAGATAATCGGCTTGAGGGGCCTAACTCGGCCGCTCGGCCCTGAATGGTGCACTTGTCTGGGGGAGGATGTGAGACAATGCACCTTGTCTGCCCAGCTGACGACACAACACCGGGCCTCGTCACATCCGAGTGGGGTGCCCATCCCCTGTGGCCAGAGCAGCGCCTGGAGCGGCCTCTGACTCGGCCGCGCCAGCCCACCTGGCCTCAGCATCATCTCAGGTCGCGGTCAGAGCGTCCCACACGCTGATCCAAGCGCGCCGGCTGTCGGCTCATGAGAGCCGACCTCAGCGTGAACAAAGCCACCCACCCTGGAATCAGACACCGCGCCTGAGACAATGGTGGCACAGGTGTCACCGTGACACCTGTGACACCATGACACCACTGTCATGTCGCAGTCGCCTCAGCTGGCCGGCCGCCGGTGCCCAGATCGCCAAGTAACCACATCGACCCCCGGCCCGCCGGGCCCCACGTGTCGGCCGGCGGTGTCGCACGACCGCCACAGGTCAGCATAGACCGACCGGCGCCGGCAGGTGTCCGTCAGCATAGACCGACCGGCGCCGGCAGGTCTCCGTTCAGGCCTGCAGAGACCGTCGTGGCGGCATACGTTGGGCGGGCTGACTGCATCCAATGAATTAAATTAAAATGCGTTGAAATTATGGTGCCCCAAAGCAAGCTGTTCTACATTCCGGGGCCCTGAACATTGAAGCGTGGGCTGGCCAAGTTCACCGACGTCATCACAGACTCTTGGTCATGCGTACGTGGTGGCAATCTTGGGATCTGGGCTGGTCAAGGAAACCTGAAAGTCAAGAACACTGAGTAGGTTTGGGATCGTTGGCATAACTGGATGTCCGGGGCTGGTTAGGGGCCCGAGGCGGTAAAATAGAAACTACTTACCTTTGACCATACATATTACATATTGTCTTTGATCGCCCTGAAGAAAATCCTTTTAATGTTGAAGCACAAGATGTATGATGTAGATGTATGATGTAGCACTGCCAGCATTGCACACTAGCAATATTGCCAGTGCCGCAGATACTGCTGATACAGCTGACACTGCTGATGCTACTCTGATACTGCACCATAGCGAAACCACCAATACTGCTGACACTGCTGACACTGCTGACAATGTGCAGAAGCTGCAGTCGCTGCTGCCGACGGACGAGGAGATGAGTCGGATCAGTGAGGCGCAGGTGGCCAACCCTGAGCTGCCACTGGGCTCGGCTGAGAACTTCCTCCACATGCTCGGCTCCATCTCGCAGATCGCCGCACGCCTCAAGCTCTGGGTGTTCAAGCTGGACTACGACAACATGGAGAAGGTCAGTGGTAGTGACCTGCTGGCTGCGGTGGCTAGTCGCATTACAAGGCAGACTTGGCACATAGACGAGAGTGAGGTGGGCTGGGCATGCAGGTTAGAGCGGAGCAGATTGGACAATTTGGCGAAACTCAGCAGGCTTGGAAGTACAGCGATGTTGCCCGAGGAAATTAAGGGCGTGACGCTTTGTCACCAAGAAGGATGGGCACTGAGCAACTCTCGCCTGCATATGTCTTACTTTGTCTTACTGCATATGTCTTCAGAGTTGCTGCATGCCCGACGATTTATCATCAATAGGCAATGCGCCACGAGAGGAAAGCGTGAGCATTCTCATCAGTAGTCATTGCGAATCCAGTGCGATGACCCGTGAGCCTGACTACTTTAAATTTGTTGGGCCTAATTGTGCGATTCAATTGGAAAATGTACGCGTATTATTGAGGAAAAAATAGATGGGTGGAAAGATGGATATATTTACGTTTGAACATGGAAATCATAGGCAGCAGACTATAAATGAAATGTTAACGAGTGTGAAGAGGTCACGAAATCCGACGAGGTGGACGAAATTGAATGGAACTCATGAATAGCATCATAGGTATCGTCATTGTCATCGTTATTGTCGTGATCATCCATCGCCAATCATCGGCAATCATCGTCCATCACCGTTTATCATCGCTAATCATCGCTACTTTCGTTCATTTTATACGTCGTACTACACCATCGTTCAGTTTAGATGATCATCATGTCATCATCGATAATCATGACGGTTCATCATCGATAACCAACATCGTTCATCATCGATAACCAACATCGTTCATCATCATCTTTCATCATCATCGTTCATCACCATCATGTATCATCATCGAACTCATTAACATTATTACCATAGTCGTTAGTCACATCATAATTATCACCGTCAGCATTATCATCATCATCAGTGTTATCATTATTATTAGCATCATCGTTCATCACATCATAAATATAGTCGCATCATAATCATCGTCACATCATCATATCACAATCATCACATCACAATCATTATCACATCATCATATCATCACAACATAATTATCACTACAGCATGGTCATGACATCATAGTCTTCGTCATTCATCACATCATTATCATCATCACTACTATTATCATCATTATCGTTATCATGATCATCACCAGCAACAATAACAACATCAACAACATCATTACTCCAGGTTCGTGTTGTGGATACGAATGTGGCATTGTGTCTGCATTTATTTGCATGTATTCATTCGCTCAGTTTCATCACTGATTTGCCTCCCAAGCTGAGGAATATAATGCAGATGATAGCACAACATAAATACGACATATCATGGCTAGGTTATCAAGAAAAGCGAATATTCGTAAATTCATAATTCATTCGAGTTCTTGCAGCTTGAAAAAATAACCCTTGCTCGTTCTTTTGGGCAAGCATGCACAACGCAGCACATTTATTCGGGTGGTTCTTTCTTCAAATGTCATCTACATTTCGGTACAAGCAAGCGAAGTATATGAAAACAGATACTGGCCCTGATACTACTTGATGCTGATACTTGGCAGGTACCTGATCAACGGCTGAAAATGAAATTCATGAAAATGGTTTCCCCGAAATTATCCGAGCTTTGTATTGTATTGTGTAATGTACACGGTGTGATTTTTGCGCTCTGGATAGTATAAGCTTGGTTCCAGAGTCGTGTTTCAATCATAGGTGTACTGCACGGCATCATCAACTTTGACGCGTTCGTCTTGCTGCAGGAGGTCGCTGAGCCTTTGATGGACCTGAAGCAGGGCATTGAAGTGTTGAAGAAGAATAAAACGTTCAGGTGCATCCTCACCATTCTCAGGGACATCGGTAACTTCCTTAACGGCTCCGAGGTAAGTGCTATGTCTACAGGAAGTCCTGAAGTCTTGACTGATCGGGCCAAGGACCGGGCAGTGATTGGATATTTACTCGTGTCGCCATGGTGACACCAGTTCTGTGTTCTGTTCTGTGTTCTGTGAGTTCTGGTGAGATCTGGAGCAGTGTGACCACTGGCAGTTGTGGATGCACGTCTCGAATTTTGCCTCATGACGTAGCTTGACGTTTCTAATTGTACCGCGTTGCGTCAGTCAGTCAAGGAGAAAGGTGGATGGCCACTTATTCTCCACTGTGTTTAGATATTCACGGTATCGGTAGTGATTGCAGTCTTTACTCACGATATTTGTAGTGAATGTAGTATTTGCTCACGGTATGGGTAATGAATGTAGTGCTTACTCACGGTATTGGGAGTGAATGTAGTGGTTACTTTCTCGAAGTTCACATTGCTTATTACACCTGACAACGCCTAGCTTTTGGACGACACCAGCTGTGAAATTTGCAACAACAACTTTAACTCACCGTCTACCCATCGTTGTAAACAATTAACAAAGAAACACAACATTGCCAGTACTCCATAGCTTAGTCTGCATAGGTCCGTTTGTTACCACGTTTGTTATTGATCCACACGGCTTCCTGGTGGCCCGGTCCGAACGTTTCGAGAAAAAACGTTCCGAACGTACCGGGCAGAACTTTCCGAAGGCGCTGAAGCTGCAGCTCATAGTAGCCTCTATATGTCTAGATAGGTGGCTATATGGCCCGGCTAGCAGCTTTCTTCTCCATGATGTTCTTTGAGTACATTTGATAATTCGAAGGCCGCTAAAGCTGCGGACGGCGACTTGAGAAGCTTGAGGCTTTAGTGTGCGTTGCTGCTGAAAATTGAGCCGATCCCCGCGTCATCAGTAGCCTAGAGGTTGGGAATTGATCCGAGCCTAGGCTATAAATGTAAGCTGGTGTTTCATTTCCCAGGCGAAGGGCTTTAACGTGGACTACCTGGCCAAGGTTCCTGAGGTGAAGGACACGGTGCACAAGCACTCACTGCTGCACCACCTCTGTCACATGGTGATGGAGCAGTACCCTGATTCGTCCGACCTGTACTCAGAGGTGAGTACATCAATGCACCGACTCGTCCGACTTGTACTCAGAGATGAGTACATCAGCACCCCGACTCGTCTGACCTGTAACCAGAGATGAGTACATCAGTACCCCGACTCGTCCGACGTGTACGCAGAGACAGGGGCGGATACAAGGGGACATTGGGACATGCCCCCCCCCATGGGAGGGTGGTGCCCCTCCGGCCGGGAAAGGTGCCCCTCAGGGAGGGCTCGAGTGCATCCCCCGTTCCTCAATTTGTCAACCAGATGCGCCCCTCTGAGAGGAAAAGACGCCTCTCCAGGAAGGCCCGAGTGAGTGGGTGCATGACTACCCCAATGCATATATGCACTTTTATACATATTTAGCTTCTACTCGGCGTTTCAGTTCAGTGAGCACAACGCATCCATTGTCAGACCATATTTGAGGTCAGGCTATTGACCTAAGATCACTGGTAGTTTCGGTCCATGATGCACCAATGTGGCCATTCGTGTAACATTCGCTGAGAAATTAGCTCTCAAATGGTGTGCATTTTAACCATGTGTCTTTACCAGCAATGGAGATATAACAGGTGTTTGAAAAGTCAATTTTTGTTCTCAAAAGCCGCCGTTCTGAGTTTCAAGATTATTTTTACACAAAAATGACACCGTTTTCGAGCCCTTTTCGTCGAGGGCTTTCCAATTGTTCTTGCACCACTTAGTTTGGACGTTAGAGGGGGTCCTCTAACAACACCCGCCCTTGCCCCCGAGACGAGGTGTGAGGATGTGACCGGAGAGACCGGAGAGGGTCGGCAGAGACAGAAACTGAACACCTTTCAACAGCGGAGCTAATCAGGAGGCCTTGGACAGGCGGTCCAAGGCCTCTTGTCGCTCTGCTGGCATCCGGAAGCCAGCTGTCCCTTCATACTTAGGCAATCCTGAAATGCGTGGCCGGTGGGCCGACACGTTCGCCCCACTACCCTCCCGTGTGGCCCGAAGTTGCCCCACTACCCTCCCCGCAGGGTCACCTGGATGGTGGGTACACGTTTGCCCCACTACCATCCCCCGCAGGGTCACCTTGGATGGTGGGCCGACACGTTCGCCCCACTACCCTCCCCGCAGGGTCACCTTGGATGGTGGGCCGACACGTTCGCCCCACTACCCTCCCCGCAGGGTCACCTTGGATGGTGGGCCGACACGTTCGTCCCACTACCCTCCGCTCAGAGTCACCTTGGATGGTGGGCCGACACGTTCGCCCCACTATCCTCCCAGCAGGGTCGCCTTGGATGCACGCAGTACTAGTTAGCACATTCAGCTCTGGCAATGTATGAAGAAATGGCTCCACCACAACTTTGGCCTGATCAACTTCGACACGGCTGCTACAACCACGTCATTGCAAGTAGCCGTTTGGTTGTGGACTCTCGAATTCATTTTCTCAGAGACTAAAAGCAACCAAGGCTAAACAGTGAGCGCATGTGATCAAATATGGTGATCAAAACAGATTGATATGTTTTTTGGTTGGGGTGTCCTGTATGAGGAAAAAGTAAGTGTCCCTTTGGAATCCTTTGGGTACTTAAACATATTTTACGACCCACTTCTGATGCTGCCATCATTTTGCCAGAAGCAGACATTTATGTACCTCCAAGGTTTTGGATGAAAAGAAGCAGCCGTCGCCCCCCCTCCCCTCCGACAACCTTAGATCGAAGTGAGTAATTTGTGAGCCTAGTCCGAACATCTAGCCATGAGTCTGATGTGGCGAATTAATTCCCCTTTAATGCTATGTGTATTGACTTGTGTAGTCAGCCACAAAGCGTGACGCCCACTGGGCCAAATATAGCCCAAATAGCCAAATAAAGCCAAATACTAAAGCCAAATAAATATACTAAAGCCAAATAAATATAGCCCAAATAGCATGGCCGAGTGTGACAGCACCGCCTCCGACAGGTGGGAGCGGTCACGAGAGCGTCGCGCGTCGACTTCGACGACCTCGAGGCGACCATTCGACGGATGGAGGGCGAGTGCAAGGCGTCGTGGGACCACTTGAAGGTGATCGCCAAACACGACGGGCCGACGCCCACGCGCCAGAAGATGTCCGAGTTCTTGGCCGACTCGGCCGAGAGGATTATCGTGCTCGACATCATCCAGCGGCGGGTGGTGAACCGGTCAGTCGCGCGCCATGAGTTGCCAACCGGAAACGGCCGGCCGGTCACTGGTTCCACTCGATCCCTGTAGACTAATGTCTACCAGCGTGTTGCGTTTTTGTCTTTGGTCATAAACTTGTAATATTATTAGATGTATGTGTGCATGCTTGACGAACATAAATGTGCTTCCCGGTTAGTGTTTTTTGCAACGCTTACTGAACTTTCATTTATCAGCGTCTCTATTTAACGTATGTGGCTCATGCTAAAATAACTTAGAACTAAATCGGTATTTCACAGCTCCAAAGAAGCGAAACACACCTTTACATTTGCAGGGGCCCTGCGTCACTTTTTGGGATCCTCAATGTGATTTTTCAGGCGCCCGGTGAGAATGTTTAGGGCCCCGGTGGAATTTGTAAGGGGTCCGGCGGAATTGTTTCAGAACCACGGTGCGGTTCTTCGGGGCCTCACAACCTCTCAGGGTCGGGGGGGCATCTGCCCCCCTTTCCCGGGAGAAAGGGCGTAGTGTCTCCTGGGGAAGGAAAACCGATCAATATTCTACCACGTTACAAACCTTGTCTTTTTTACAAAGACATCTTGCTTTATCTGTCTATTCATTTTAGCAACATCGAAGAAAAGACCGCAAATGAATATCTCGCTTTCGTCACTTATGTTATGCGGCCTGGCTCGTGTCAGGCTCTTGTGTGGTGTGCGTAAAAGTCTAAAAGGTCATGTTTTTGTAACACCACCGTTAATAGACCAAATTTCTGGCTTTGTAGCATGCATTTTTCACAGAAACATTTCACATTTGAGCCTTCTATTAATTGGGTGGTTCACCGCGCACATTATGCTCACGGTTAATGGCGCCACCCACACTGTTTCGCCGGTGGGCCGCGGGACTGGGAAATGTCCGAGTGATGCGAGTGTTGAGCCCGGGACCTTTGTATCCAGAACTCAACATCTTAAACACTCGGCCATTCCCACCCATTTGAGCCTTTCTAATTGCTTTGACCTCAGTATAAATGCTGCCAACATGCTACCGTTTAAAAAAAAAAAAATACACCGTTCCAAGGAAACAAAATATTTTCCGCTACCGAAACTATACGAAAATCTTTCTTTCGGTTGCTTTCTCCATTGAAGCTCCCTTTGGCTAGGTGGGATTTTTCACTCCACTACGTGATATTTCACGGCGCTAGGTGGGACGCATCCCGCCTAGTTAACATGATAGAGGAGGCCCTGCCACAGGGTGGCGTGAACCCCACCAGCCAAATTTGCAGCACCAAATTTGCCTCCATGCATTGGGCCCCACCAACAATTTTCCAACTTCTCCACCAGTGCCCCTCGGCTTCCTCGGTGTATTGTGACGCGCATAAATTCACTTCTGAGGATTCCGAACCATCGGCTGATGTGGACACTGGCACATTTTTGCACGGCTTGGCGTGGTTTTGCCGGGGAGGCTACTTTCATCTCTTGGATATGCCACTGAGTTGCTCATAGCCCAACGTGTTCGCGTCTCGATGTTTCCCCGCATGGGTTCACAGGGACAATCCATGTGAACGTGTTGTACTAATACTGGTATACTGAGCGCCATAATTTTTAAAGTATTACAGCATCGAGTTTAGGCATGGAGACCCAATGTATAGAGATCTCCACAGTTAGGTTTCAGAGTGAATTGCTCAGCATGACTTTAACCTAGCTTCATAAAATTCACATCAGCAGTTAGAATGACGTTCCAGGGTTACATTTGTCACCAAATGAACATTTTCTGGCACTTATAGAGATGCAAAATAAGCTACCGTTTATGCGCGGTTGAGCGCGCGCTCCACTGCGGGCTGTCTTTTTGAGAAAAGAAAACACTAGCGAGAACAGAAAACAAATATTCCCTAAGTGGCAGACAGCATGTGTACGGATATGTTCATCACATTAAAACATTCCTGTAGGGCACCCAACGATGTAGACAAATTCGCAAATATGTGCATGCCTTCATATCTTGGATCTCAAGAGGATATAGTATTTAGGGGAGACCGGGTCTAGTTGATACAATTTTGGCGAAACTCAAAATAACTCATCACTTTGGAAGGGTAGGGAGGAGATAGCTACTACGCCTACGCCAAGCATAAACCGTCCAGCATCATCCCAGATAATTATTTGTTTCGTGGCATTCTCTGGGCTTTCCACCAGAGAGCAAAACATCGCGCAACTACCGATTCATCAACTTACCCCGCTATAGAGGTAAGTTGTTACTCACGATGGGGGTAAGTTGATAAAATTCAAGTTAAATAAAATATATTATCTATATATTATGTTACATTAGTTTGCGTACATCATAGTACATTAGGTATAGATATGCATAGATTATAGTACATTAGTTTGCACCATCTGAAAGGCCCATGTTTCACCTTTACAGTAATGATACTGGTTTGAGCCCTGGCTGATCGTAGCTCATGGTTTTTGCCATTTATGGAATACGCAGACGTTCATTCCGTAGCTGCGCCTTTTCCTTTGTTCAGTCTACCGTTGGGTGATACATTCCCCCAGAAATATTGAATAAGGTTATCTTGAAACAGTTTTAGCACACACCTTCATCAAAATAGGCAATTTTGTGGTTGTTTATTTTATTACCAGTCCAGAAAATGTTAATACAGACTGATGTCGATGCAGGCTGATTAAGTTGACGCAGGCTGTATTAATTTACCCCGCAGGTTTTCTGGTGTAGGCTGCAACATGTTATGCAACATTGCGAGCACAATGCAGAGGCAAATGATAAAGCATTTCGCCATTACAAAGCTGAGAGAGCATGATAGTGATAACAGACACGTGAAAAGTTAGCAAGCGGGCGTACAATTAGAAATTAAGTGGGAAGCACAAACATTGAAATGCTACTTTCGCTCCAAAAATGAGCCACATCGTCTGCAGCCTGCAGGTCGAAAGCACTTGCGTTTATTTTTGTCCCCAGAAAACGGTGCTAGTAGCAGCATGTGTGGTATTCATGTCAACCGGCTTCATACTTTTAGAGAAAATGCTGTTGAATCAACCATCCCGGGTATCAACTAGCCTCGGTCTCCCCTACACATTTTTGTCTATGTCGCTGCCATTGCGGTTTGTAGTACTTCTTGACCAAGGCCACCTGACTTGTCTGGTAAGAAGTCTTAGACATGTGATGCGCATATGGTGGCGGCCGTGCCGTACCTTGATGCGTTTAGCCTGATCCATGGCGTGGATGCTATTTACGGGCCATGTTAGCGCTACAGGTGCGCTTTCTGCCGTGGCTGCATTGGGTGTTGGCAGCGAGTAATACGAGTATGGTATATGCCAAGTATGGTATATGCCAATCATGGTATGTACAAGCATATTCCAACAAGGTGATCCAATCGGTAGCCTCGCAAACCTGTGAAGTAACAGGCACTCTGATTGGCAGCTTTGTCGGCTACTGTCGCTCATATTTCCTCTTGAAATATCGAATTGTGTGTGACGCTATAATTGTTAACCGGCCATTGACGTTCCCAGCCGCCTCCCTCTGACAAACTTTCGCGATATCTACCACATCGATGAAGAAATCGAGCTGAAATTGTCAGTAGCTTTTCTTACACCATTTATGCACTTCTTGACAAACGAAAAGGCCTCAGTTGTCATGGGCCGGCCGTAAATGACGTCACGGCAATGCCACCTATCTATAAATATGTTCAAAGGCATATTCAACCAATGCCAGAATATTAGGTTGCTGGTTATATATTTTTCACCTGGTGAGTTTTCCGGTGAGGGTGGTTGCGACCATATTCACGTCTATATAGAATTGTGTCATCTTCATATCATCCATATTGCTCCCGACTGACTGTTAATAAGACTATGTCGAGATCTAAATCCACTATGACGTTGATCCATAGCTAGATGTGAATGTAGGCACTTGATATCAGGGATCGTAAGCTGTTTGGAATTATGTCTGCTTCCGGCTTGGTGTCTTGCTGTCTGATGGTTGAATTCGCCTTCGTGTGTAAGAAATAGAAACGCACTGGTGAATTCATGGGGAGAAGGGCAATCATTCACGAATGTTGGTGATGAACACAGAATCGTTTTTTTTTGTCATTCACTATGTATCCTAGGACAATGTCTTATGTTTTCATGTCCCTTGAATCGCAATAGTTACGACAATGTGATTTATTTCACATTGGTAGAGCCTTAAACATGCTGTGCAATTGGTCTAAATATGTGGTCCTTTACCCATTTAATTTGGTATATTCTTGCTAGGTCTGAAATATTACTTCCCAACTGGATGATCAGTGCATGAAACCGTTGTTGATGCTGAACATATGGTCGTGTTTTGACAGGTTCTACAAGTTCCTCTGCTGGATGGGGGTGCCGTCACACCAGCTGCGAGAGGCAAAGGCTCGTCACTACTGCAAGGTGGTGTCCGAGTTCGCGCTCGAGTACCGCACAACTCGCGAGCGCGTCGTCCAGCAAATGGAGAAGAAGGCAACCCACCGCGAACGCAACAAAACGCGCGGGAAAATGATCACCGACGTGAGTATCGCGTTTTTGTCTGTTCTGCTGTTAACTGCTCCGGTAGCATGACGTGAGTACGGCGTTTATTTTTGTGTCTGCTCTGTTGTTAACTGCTCGAGCAACACGACGTGAGTACAGCTGTTTTTGTTTGCTCTGCGGTTAATTGATCCAGGAACATGAACGCGATGGAGAAAATGGCACTTGTGGCGGCTGAGTATATATTCTAAGTAATCCAGCTCGCATTATAATACAATAGCCAAGTGTACGTAGTTGTGCATGGTCCGCGACCAATCGACGCGAGAGCTTGGCGAAGCCACGTGCTGAAAGCACCCGACGTGTCGTCGAACAAATAACCAACGAACCAGCAATTCGTCTCTAGTCGTGCTTCCTCGTGGAGGTTTTATCACAGCGTCGCTTCTGTGCTGAGCTGTCCCACTTGCGACCACGACTACCAATTCCAGGCAGAACCTGAGCTGCATGCCATCAGAAGTAGCAGCACTGTCGATCTGCTCTGGCGTGCCCTTGTTGACCGGAGCTCGTTTGTTGTTTGCTGACGGTTTTCCCAGCCGACGTCTTGCCTCCCGTGAAACTTTAATGGCGCATGATTCAATGCTTATTTTTTCTCCAGCGTGACGAAAGGTTGCACGTAAAAAACGGCAGATAACCCCATCTACAAATTACCTTGCGGAAGAGTAAAGTAAAACTAAAAACACTAAGCATCCGGGATATCTCCCCCGCCCAGCCCCAGCCTGCAGCACCTTAACGTCACATACAATATAACGTTAGACTCCCCTAATGACAATACACGCTTGCCTTAGACTTCCTTGCAAAACCCACTCGCTTTAAATGCGGCGCAAATGACCTGTATGGTCCGGCACGCCTCTAACCTCCCCCCCCCCCACTCCAGAACGGCGGACGAGATATGTGCTTTGACCCTATGACTCACAACGTCACAGGCTGCAGGATGTCATGGCACACTCTGCGACGTCCTTTCCGTTACGTTGTGGACTTGTTGGTGCTGAAAAGGCCTGCATCGAGCAACCAACGTGGTTCATGTGTTCACAGTGTGGTCCCCGAGTGTTCACAACATAGTCTGGGTGTTCACAACATGATCCGAGTTTTCAGAGCGTGGTCCAGGTGTTCACAACGTGGTCGGAGTGTCCACAACGTGATCCGGGTGTTCAAACGTGGTCCAGGTGTTCACAACGTTGTCCAAGTGTTCACAACACACCTGCACAACGCTGACCTCTCAGCGGCAAAACAATGGCGAAGCAGTTCCAGGAAAACATTGCAAAGTTTCAAAAGACGGTTGAAAGCCAATGAACGCTTGCCCGCCATTACGTTCAGCTGGCTGTTGGGGGCAGATCAGCAGTAACTTCACTGCCACACACGGCTGTTGCCACTGTTGCAGACTGTTGCAGACTGTTGCAGACTGGAGCCGTCACAAGCTTCAGTCGGCAGCTCCATTTGGCGCCACAACCTGACGTGGCAGCCTAGGCACGGCGTCTGGAATATCGCAGGAACTATTTTCCTCTTGCTAAATATTATAAACGTGTAATATTGAGATGGGGTCGACGCAATGTAGCGAACTCCCCATGGTAGTTTTGAGAACATGGTTTTCAACTGAACACCACGATGTGACATATAAAACACTCTGTCTTTCCGTTCATCTCGAGGAACCCACACATCTGCAAGCTCACTTTTCCTCCATGTCGACACTTGCCTTGGCTGATGCTCCACCCGAGCAGTTGATTCAGCGTCCTGAGTGCACCTCGGTCCTGGCAGACGGGCCAAGCGTATGACCCCGCCAGCCGATCCACCGCTGCGGTGGTGCGAGGTCGGCCCAAGCCGTATCGCTCCAAGGAAGAGAAGGCTCACGCTGACCTGGAGCAAATCCTCGGCACCAGCGACGTCTCCGACACCGACACCATCCGGGGCACCCTGCCCTGGAGACGCACCCGCGACAGTAAGTCCGGCCGTCGAGATGTACGCGCGACAGTAAGTTTTGCCATCGAGACGTATCCGCGACAGTAAGTCCTGCCATCAGGACGACCCACTGGCAGTACATTCTGCCATCAAGAAGACCCCATGACAGTCAATCATGCTATCGGGACGTATCCGTGACTCCTGCCATCTCAGTAAATCCTGCCATCGAGACGTACGCGCGACAGTAAGTCCTGCCATCGAGACGTACCCGCGACAGTAAGTCTTGCCATCGATACGTACCCGCGACAGTAAGTCTTGCCATCGATACGCACCCGTGACAGTAAGTCCTCCCATTGAGATGACCCCGCGACAGTAAATCATGCCATCGAGACGTACCCGTGACAGTAAGTCCTGCCATCAAGACGACCCCGTGACAATAAATCTTGCCATCGAGACGATCCCGTGACAGTAAGTCCTGCCATTGAGATGACCCCGCGACAGTAAGTCCTGCCATTGACACGACCCTGTAACAGTAAGTCCTGCCGTCAAGGCGTACCAGGACAGTAAGTCCTGCCATCAAGAATAAACATAAGTCCTGCATCAAGACTACCACAAAGTAAGTCCTGCTATCAAGACGCACATAAGTCCCCAACCCAGCGACAGTAAGTCCTGCCATCAAGACGTACCAGCGGCAGTAAGTCCTGCCATCAAGACGTACCAGCGACAGTAAGTCCTGCCATCAAGACGTACCAGCGACAGTAAGTCCTGCCATCAAGACGTACCAGCGACAGTAAGTCCTGCCATCAAGACGTACCAGCGACAGTAAGTCCTGCCATCAAGACGTACCAGCGACAGTAAGTCCTGCCATCGAGACGTACCCGCGACAGTAAGTCCTGCCATCAAGACGTACCAGCGACAGTAAGTCCTGCCATCGAGACGTACCAGCGACAGTAAGTCCTGCCATCAAGACGTACCAGCGACAGTAAGTCCTGCCCCGCAGATAGACCCACAAGAAGTACCGATATGCTCCGGAGAGGGAGTCCTGGGAGCAACCACATTTGAAATGAACCAATGAATGCTTTATGACCCCTGGTTATCCGAAGCCCCATTGGTCAATGAATAAAATAACTGCTCTGCTTTAACTAAAACTCTATTTCGCGGCATTCATGCTCACTTCAAGTACCGGCATTGCTGCCGATACTAAATAACATCTTAGATTCTCGATTTGGGCTTTTTCCGCTATTTTGCTAACGTTTTCAGTAATTATAAAACGTAACAGGTCTCAGGAACTCAGGTCAGTGTGACATACCCGACAAGAGGCCTCTGACAGTCGTTATACGATTACGTTGATGTTCAGGTAGTATACGCTTGAGTTCGGGTAGAACGCGTCTGTGTTCAGGTCGAGAGCGTCTGTGTTCAGGTCGACTGATCGTGTGTTCAGCTCGAGTACCTTTGTGTTCAGCTCGAGCACGTCTGTGTTCAGGTCGAGCGCGTCTGTGTTCAGATCGAGAGCGCCTGTGTTCAAGTCGACTGATCGTGTGTTCAGCTCGAGTACCTTTGTGCTCAGCTCGAGCACGTCTGTGTTCAGCTCGAGCGCGTCTGTGTTCAGATCGAGAGCGCCTGTGTTCAAGTCGCGGCGGAGGCACCGACGCGCTGGCCGATGGCGACGACGAGATTCTCGAGTCGCTCGTCAAGTCTGCCACCCGCGCGCCGTCTGCGCGGTCCGGGCCGCGCGAGCGCAGGCGCACCTCCCGAAACTCGGACCGCAAATCCCGTGAGTATCCCTCAAGTGTCGCACGTCTGGGGTCACTCGAACCAGTGACCTTGCCTTTGGAATATGGGAGGACCAGACGGGGTGGCAAGCCATTGCTCAGTATCCTGTCGGTTTGATAGAATATGTTATGGGCATTTCAGTCATGTGCTAACCTCATTAGCCATTTACCTGTCTCATTGTCGTATAGATGGAATATTTGCTAGCAGTAGCCACAGCTCTTTTGGTCCAGGTTTCTCCCCTTTCGAACACGATATAGAGTGACATCCATCCATCACAGTCCTGTCGGATTCATCTTGAGAAGACAAAATTCGGAGCTTTGTAACAATGCAAGTGTCCATTGCCGTTGCTACTTGTCGTTTCTATTCATTCGCGAAATGAGTCACTCAAAAGTACCCAGGACCGAAGACTCAATTTTGGAGTAACTGTGGAGTAATACAACATTCAAGCGATAATTTCTTCAGATGATCCTTTAGAACTCGAGGTGCAATATCGAATCCAGAAGTACGTGTGGTTCAGACAGGGTTATCCGACCTTCTCTATCATGTGCCCTTATTAGCCCACCTCGTGTTTGTTTCGGCGCAAATATGAACTCGAAAGCCTCACGGACATCGAAATAGTGGTTCAACATTGGTATAGGAAACCTGATATTCTTGATATATCCCTAATTGAAACTTCAACAGGAAATAAGTTCTTGATACATCTCTAGCTATACTTGTGATCTATAATTAGTATGTGACGAGCACGGATGCGATGTAAGAACCGTTTTCACGGAATTTTCTTTCCGGACATCTTTAGTAGAACACTCTCGGACATATGCAGCCAAGTTGTGGAATTTGAACGAGATTGGGTAGCAAGCCGGACGATTTCATACAATAATCTGCTTCTATTCATTATTGCAGTCGCACGCCTGAATAATTATTGTAGTAACTTTTTTGGACACGCTTGGAACATTTGTCCTGTTTATCATGACATGTTCTGCATATTTTCAACTCGCATAGTATGCTCCCACCGAATTCATATTCATGATTGTATTTTTATCCATGTGTGTTTCAAAATAGTGCGGCAGTGCGAAGTGCATACATCTAAGCGATCGAACCTGAACAAGGATTGACAGCAGCACAGGGAGGGAAGTCAGCTATTTCGATGCTAGACACCACCTGTCTTGACATGGCAAGCGTGAGCAGCATCTGGCAGCATGTGGCAGCACATGTTGGTGATCGCTGGGCTGCCATATTCTGTTGTTCAGTTCCAAAAGGGTCTTGAACTAGTGACTTTTGGTAGACAATGCCACCATTCTTCTAGGTAACTTGGCGATGTAGATGTGTCCTGACAAACAGAAGAAATGCTCCACATGTGGTTTTAAAATAGCTACCAAAGTAACAGCAGGTGTAATGCGTGTACTGGTAAATAAATGATGTGATGAAATGAACTAAATGTTGTCGAATCTAGTTTAGATTCCAGAAATTATCTAGAGCTATGCTACAAGATGTGTCCTGTTATGGATGTCCCGAAACACTTCGTGAGAACGGCGGGTATCGTGAAGCCATCCGTGGCATCGTCGATTTTGTCTGTTCCTCAGTGAAGCGATCTCGCACGCGCGAGGACAGTACTATAACGGAGGAGTGAGCGAGGGCCGGGCCGGTGGTGAGACTGTGTGACCCTTGACCCAGTGTGACATTGGCGTGACCCGGTGTGGTGTGCAGTCGGCTAGTGTTGGCCACAAAGCCCTGACTCGGGCCCGACCAGCACGCAGTAGGCCGGCTGGTGCCGGTGACGGTGCCAGGTGCCGGTGCCGGCCCCGGTGCTGCCATCACCTGTAAGGTCGGCTGACAGCCGTCTGCCCGGCGCTGTTGGCTGTGTCGACACCAGCTGTCCCGTCTAACTGTCGGCGGAGCTGGCCAGCTGTCGCCTGCTGTGGCTGTCAACAGCAGCACGCAACAACAGCTGTCAGCAAAAGCAGTCCACAGCGGCCAGTTGGGCAGACTTGCCAGGCGTCAACTGCACCCAGTTGTGTGGGTTTCTTGGTTTTAGACAGCCAGTAGACAATCATAACCCCGATGATGACGTGTTAACGTTTTTAGCCATGGTTGATTGGTGATTCTGAAAAGCTGGATGGTGACAATGATGTACCGTGGGACTGCACTAAGCCACTAGACGTAACCCATCAACTGGTCCTATTAATATTCTTCTCGCTGTTCGAACATTAACAATAATTGCTCGCTGTGCTGCGCTGCGCCCAGCGATGCCATCCGTTATTTTCTTAATATGGAGGCTGGATGCTTGTGATATTAACTGCAGCATTCACCTCCGCGAAAACGCTTCTTATCTACTTCTTTTGTTGTCGAACTGGGTATCGATGTGAATTGTCAATAACAATTAACCACTATTAATAAGATGAAGATCAGAGACGATCTCAAATGCGAAGAATCGATTCGTGATATACATTACCGACCGCGCGAGCATCAGACCTACTTCATCATACAGTAACGCTTTGTAATGAGAATACATATATAGTCGCATCGTCTGCAGTCAGCCGTGGAGCAAGTTGCAAAATGTGGCATCTGAAAATGCTCACTAATTTTACGGCACGACCAACAGCACATGCATAACACATCACTTTTCATTGAATTAGGCATGGACGAACGAACACTTGCAGGTCCACTCACTCGGTTTTGGAGGACCGAAAACATACGGGAGGACCAAAGAACCGGAGGCGATTGAAATTGGACAGGGTATGTTTTTCAGATTTGGGAAAACGCAGCGTATTTGTGATGATTAAACTGAATAAATGCATTGGAAGTGTGCTTCAAATCCTTATAGTTTTGTGTCGGGGTAGCCCCGAATATCTCCGCTCCTAGCTCAGTCATTGAGTGTCTGTAAACATTAAAGTCGACTACAATTCATGAACACGGGAACTTGCGATTTTTCATCTCGTAAGCTTGATGGTCGGTTCTTGGCTTTGGGATGCGTCGACTGCGTTTGTCCCATAGCGGTGCCAATCTGTCACTCGATTGGTCGCGGGCGAAGAGCGGCGACAGCTGGGACTCGAACCGACAACATTTCGGTTGGGAGACGGCATCCTACTAACCTCCTCGATCCCACCTGCGAAGTTTACATGATGTGCATGTTTTGTTCTTGTGTTGCAACGTTTCCTTTTGTGTCACTGTATTCCTGCTAGATTTGGGACATCACTAAAAGCAACTAAGCCGATAACCTCCTGGTGTATGTCGTTCAGAGGCGAGGCAGGCGAGGCGATGCGCAGGGGTGGATCTCTTCCATTTTGTTGTATGTGGGAGTGGGTTGATATTTTTCATATCGATCTTTCTAGTCATGTCTTGGATCTCATGCTCAATCTCAGCAACACCGGGGGAGGGCGAGTGCTTCGTCCACTTCCCCACCCCCAAAAACCTATGGTAAGTCAATCCCTGTGGGAGGGTGAAGTCCTTTTTGCTTGAATGGGTCGTATTTGTGCGACATATTCATTTGTCTAGCGAGACATGCCCCATTCTTCGTGATGGTGCTTGGCTGGAAACAATGGCACGTGCGTGCTGCCCACGCCCCATGTCATGTCCGACTCAGGGTTGCGAATCCAACCGGCTCCGGTCGGACCCTTTGGGTCGGAACAGTGCCGATCGACCTCCCGTTTGGCTCTCCACCTGGCACTGTGGATACTCGACTGAGAACTGGCTCGAATATGAGGCAGGGTGAGGGGAGTGTGGTCCTGACTAATTTCTAGATATATCAGAAAAGGGAGCATGTATCTGCCCTCGATTTGCTACGTCGGTCTTCGGATAGTGAAAGTGCAACTACGTCCGTTAATCGGTCAATTGGACTAAATATTATACACATACATACAGACACAAAACACACGTAAACATACATATACACATGCATGCATGCGTACGTATATGCATGCGTGCATGCATGCATGCATACACACATGCATGCATATACACATATCTGCGTACATGCATACATACCTGCATATATGTATGCATACATGCACACATACATGCACGCGTGCGTACGCTACGCACGCACAATTTAATAGCCAATCTGCCATGCCTGAAGTTCGAAACACTGAAATAGTTCCGTCAGATGTGATGTTGTACTGGTGGAGATAAGCCGGCTTGACCTGCCAATGAGAATCCATGCGCATATTTGGTCAGAACATTTCCAGGAGTCGACTGGAATAGATCTGTGTGCACAGCGGACCACATGAGGTTTCTTTTTATTATGTGGGATGCGTTCCGCGTCAGTGTCGTGTCTGCGGTGGTCAGCAACTGAAACCGCACTGTTACCAGCTAGAGCGAAACAACAAGATCTGTCACATCGGTTACTTTTCGAAAGTCAAATGAGACAGTTAGCCTCTAATAACTTCGCATGCCTTTTTATGTCGACAAACACGCATCACCGAAATGTACGGTTTGAATTCGATTCAGCAACCGTTGTTTCCCTTTGGAACTCCAGAGAAGTAATTCGCAAGCTTTTGCAAGCGGTTGTACGCCACTCTTAGGAAGACCTCAGGCTTGACTTTCCTTGACCCGTCAACCGCGCACATGTGTGGGTAAAATGAACTGTCAGTATATGCGTACGAGTCCACGTGTTCAGTTACCATCTCTACCGCACATAGACGTCACATCTTGGCACACGGCCTGACTGCGCTTGCCTATACTGGAGATTTCGGGAAATGTTTACCTTTGACCTTTCCATAGAGAGTCACTGGAAAACCATCAGTATAAAAATCGGGTGCCGTTGGATTCATTTTGCGACGTACAATCAATGTTAACAATGGTTATGCGTTAGGTGTGATATGTCGAAATGAGTACAGCAGTATGTCGAAATTCTCCATGGAAGCGATGTCGCTTAGCATAACTTATATTGTCTTCAAACACAACCTTGATCCAAAAGCGTACTAATATGGCACCTTTATCTTTTATTTTGAGATACCTCATTTAAGGATAATTATTTTAGAGATTCGATACCTAATACATATCCTTATCAACCGATATTGTATAACAGACCGCATCATAGGTAATCCTCTTACCTGGGATTGTGCTAAGAGATGTTCGTACTTTACCATCCGCAATGGTAAGTATGAGCATGATACTTATCAACAAAATTATGTTGGACATTAGGTATGGAGAGTTCATAAAGACTCATCACGAATCACGATGTCGATACTTTGTTGCGAGGGATATCGTTCTTTGCTGAGAAAGTGGTATATTCCACCCTATTTCACGAATAATTGATCACTGCGTACAATGCGTTTCTGTTTTTCTTTCTTCCAAGGGCGCTTCTCAATATACAAAACGGAATGGCAAGAGAGGTGACAACCTTGGGTGGTGAGGCTGGCGAAATGTGCCCGGTAGGTGAGGGCAAATGCAACATATCGCTCCCGGCCCTACTGAACATGTACCATCTCTAGCATATTACTTTGGTAAGCCAACTATTTAAAAAGCAGAAGCCAATGGTGTGAAGAAGCTTGCCGTTTTTCTAATTTTCTTCATCATGCCCAGTAAAAATTAGGAAATTAAACCTACCTTCGACGCTATCAAGTTGGCTTTTTGCTGAGCACCACCATAACAATGTATCGGCGTTTCCATGGCATTTATTACATGGTGAAGAATTAACTTCGATTGATGACGTGTGTAAGCACAAGTTTTCGTTGTTCACATCAGCATAAAAAACACCTAGAAAGTAGTATATGCCCTGTCTGGAATTTTGATACAAATAGTTAACCTGGCCGTGTCCTGAGGTCGTTCTAACCGTCTCCTGGGGTCGTCCTGACCGTGTCCCGGAGCCGTTCTGACCGTGTCCCGGGGCCGTTCTGACCGTGTCCCGGGGCCGTTCTGACCGTGTCCCGGGGCCGTTCTGACCGTGTCCCGGGGCCGTTCTGACCGTGTCCCGGAGCCGTTCTGACCGTGTCCCGGAGCCGTTCTGACCGTGTCCCGGGGCTGTTGTGACCGTGTCAGCTCGTGGTGACGGTCGCAGCTGTGTTACTGCTGCACTGTGTGACTGCTGCACTACGTGAATGCTACACTGTGTAGCTGCTACACTGTGCGACTGCTACACTGTGCGACTGCTACACTGTGCGACTGCTGCACTGTGTGCTGTCCGAACCTTCTGCTTTGAACTGGTCTGACGGCAGTTGTCTGCTGTTTCAGTGCGACGGACACTGAAGAGCGGTCTGAGCGAGGAGGAGCAGCGCTACCTGCTGATATTGGCAGGTGAGATACAGCAATATTGAACTGCACCAGAGCCAACTTCACCGGAGCCAGCCTGACCGGAGCCAGCCTGACCGGAGCCAACCTCACCGGAGCCAGCCTCGCCGGAGCCAACCTCGCCAGAGAAGACATCACCGGAGCCAACCTCACCGGAGCAAGCCTCACCGGAGCCAACCTCGCCGGAGAGGACATCACCGGAGCCAGCCTCACCGGAGCCAGCCTCACCGGAGCCAGTCTCACCGCAGCCAGCCTCACCGGTCATCCGGACGGCAGCACTGGACCTCCTGCGAAAACATCGTCGGCTCTACGAGTCGGCATTCGAGCCACGCTTATGCACCTTGCCGGTCTGCAGCAGCCACCTTCAGCGATCCAGTCCGCTGCGAACTCGGATCGTCAGCTTTGCGTGGCTGATTCCACCGGCACGAGCAGCGGTGGACCGCGAACCGTCCCCGGCCCGTCGTCTGCGCGTGGCCGGCTCCACCGGTCCCGACGGCGGTGGAGCCGACCATCTCCCGGCCATCAGCTGCGGCTGACCAACTGTCAGAAGCAGGCTGGTCGGCAACGTTGACAATGGCGTCGGAGCCGTGTCGGAGCTGTGCTGGCCGAACGGCCGACCGTGCTCCGTGATAATATCGTGCGTCCGACACGCCTGTCTGACGAATCCAGTCGGCACGAGGGGCACGCCTCGGGAGACTCCAGGAAGTCATGGCCGATTCATTCTTGATGAGGTCGAGTTTATGAACGCTGTATAACCTATGCAGCTGATGCGCCCCTAAACTCCAATGACAACAACGAGGTCGAGTTTGGCAGAACTGCCACGCGTCGGGGAGCTCCCACTCAGGGAAGCTGCAGTTGAGCATGATGGTCCCGCCGCCCGCCCCAGTGTGGCCTGGGAGAAGGTGCCGCACAAGGGGAATGTCGGCCGCACGATATCCCTGGTGTGAGCCGGCGACGGTCGGGCCATCACTGCCGGGCCGCAATGAGTGGCGCAACGCCAGTTCGGTGGACGGCAACTCGACTAGCCGCCATCCTAACAGATGATGTGTTTGTTTACTGGGCGTTCGGTGTAGGCATAAACGAGCCGGTCCGCTGGGAACCGAACACCGCGCGCACCGTGTCGTCTGTGTCGTTTCGGACAGCAGCGGCGCCTCGATCGCGTTTTTCTCTCCTTTCCGGGGTGCGCTCACTCCCGGGTTCTGCAGGGCATACTGATCTTCCACGTTGCGCGCCCTGTGTATGCAGCTGGCGCGAGGTGCCGCCAGGCGCTGGCCGGCTGTCGAGCGGCCCCGCTGGCGTGCTGGCCGGCCTCCACTGTCTGCGAGGCGCCGCTCGTCGAGGCTGGCGCGGCGCCTTCGGTCCGGCCCGCCCGCTGGTGCGTACTGGCCACACCGTGGTCAGGCAGGCCACGCGTCATGTCCGTGTGGGTGCCGTGGTCAGGCAGGCCATGCGTCGTGTCCGTTTGGGTGCCGTGGTCAGGCAGGCCACGCGTCGTGTCCGTGTGGGTGCCGTGGTCAGGCAGGCCACGCGTCGTGTCCGTGTGGGTGCCGTGATCAGGCAGGCCACGCGTCATGTCCGTGTGGGTGCCGTGGTCAGGCAGGCCACGCGTCGTGTCCGCGTGGGTGCCGTGGTCAGGCAGGCCACGCGTCATGTCCGCGTGGGTGCCGTGGTCAGGCAGACCACGCGTCATGTCCGCGTGGGTGCCGTGGTCAGGCAGGCCACGCGTCGTGTCCGCGTGGGTGCCCGGGGCGTGTGGGTACCGCGGTTGTGTCGGTTCCTCGTTCGTGTCGGTCCTTTGTCTGCGTGGATCTGCCTTCTGTGATGGAACGAGTGACTGTGATACTTGTCTGCAATGTGACAGCACCTGATCTAAATACATGTACCATGTCACAGAGGTGGTGCGCGTGCCATCGTTCACCAAGCTCTCGCTGTCGTACTATGGGAAACGAACATTGCTTCAGATGCCATATATATATATTTATATATATATATATATATATATATATATATATAGATATATATATATATATATATATATATATATATATATAATATATATATATATATGCGATGTATATATATATGCGATGTGTATATATATGATATACATATATATATATATATATATATATATATATATATATATATATATATATATATATATATATATATATATGTATATATATATAGTATATATATATACATATACATATATATATATATATATATATATATATATATATATATATGTATATATATATAGCCACCTCCGAATTCAATTTGAAGGATTTGTTCTCCCAAGAATTGAATTTCTGCTTGCTCCCCCGCATGGTACACGTATGCCTAAGGCAATACTTGCTGCTGCATAATAATTTCCCGACAATTCTACCCTTGGTTTATATATTTGCATTGTCTCTACAGTCCACGCGTATCATTGCAAGCAACACATTGCATCGACATGGTCCTCGTGACCTGCGAGGCTAGCAGTTGACCCAGGGACAAAATTGGGTACAAGTGTGAAGAAAAAGGGGTCAATCTATACGTTCAGTTTATGCTGTTGCCCTATCATCCATTCAGAAACATGATTCATTGCCGGGGTAGGACTTTGCATTTTTTTTGCGGGGAAGTTGCTCCCTCCCCATTTTGCCACAATTTAACGTTAGGCCCATGGCGTGACAAACTCTGTCTTGATATCCATCCCATAATTTCCTGAAAGTTCCATCCAGCATTCATGCATAAAGAAACCATGCAATGAATGCCGGCTGGACTCCAAACCTGCGCGAACTGGTAGCCTGATTCGGCTCCTCTTGTAGGCGAAAGGTAAATCTCAGGTCACAACGGAAAAGCGATTTTTCGTAGAGAAAGATGCGTTCTATCATATGGTTTTTGGTTTTATGACTCTATCTCTTTATTCCAAAACGACAATATGAGAAGTTACTCTGAAAAGCGTTGCGGGCCATGAGGACGTCGGCTGTTGAAAACATGTGACGTCACAGAAAGTTAGAATGGCCGAACAGCTGTACATTATATTAAGGGCCTCTAGCGAACGAGAGCTGTGTCGGCGATGGTGGCGTGCTCTTGTTTTGGTGCATTGATTTCAATTTTAGGGGTAAGTATAGCAGTGTTGTTGCTTTAAGAATATTCGTCGCAAGTTCTCAGGTAATGTAGCATCGTCTTAAGTCCAATACGTCGTTCTTATGTCCAATATGTGAGAAAAGGCATTATTTCTTGATTCGGTACAAGCACCTACCACCACCGGTAATCTACTAGCTGGCTTCAAGCCATCTGGCAGCTGGTCTCACCCAGACAAAATCTACTACATTTACTACTACATAAAGATTAGACGGTTTTACCATGGATGATGTATACTAGATTGGAAACCAACAACTGTTTGCGTATTAGCGGAACTTACCTGCCACCTAGCGGAGGTTAAGTAAAAACACGGAAACTCGGCCGGTTTTAGGCCGTGCGGCTATGGGAGTTCAGGATATGCATTTCGTATTGGCATTTTTTCAATTGACTCAGCCATCCCAGGAGGATTGCAGCAGCCTTTCATGATACATAATTGATCAAGGAACCTTGCCGTTCTTTCCTTATTGATGTATTACGCTCCGTTCAGAATTTGTTGTGCGAAGTGAAGACATCTGTGAGGGGAGCCCACCTCGCCCAAAGGGTCGGCCCTCCGATGTTGATATCTTAAAACATAGGCGTAGGAACAAGGGGGGGGGGGGCATGGCCCTCCCACTTTTCAAAGTGGGGGGGGCAACAATGGTAGCTGGCCCTCCCACTTTTGAGACATTTAAATTTAATAAGAGGCAGCATACTCACATTTGAATAGGTGAAAAAGTTCCTACAATCGATAACTAAATACAAGTTGCACATAGCACATGGTAGCACTTGGTTTTTTAAGTCATACACACTTGGACATGACCTTACAACAACGCAACTAATTCAGGAGTTGATGTAATGCAAGAGATGTATGGATATTTACACCTTATATTATGTTATGAAAAGACTATAAAGCAGATGATGTGCCAGCTAGTACCAAAATACATTCATACTAGAGTTTCAATGTCTTTTTTACTGTTAACATATTTAACATCGATTTCATTAATATTGCCTACAGTATAAAATTATATAGGCTGAAGGCAGTCACGTAACACAATCAAGGTAAGACGTGCAATTTGCAAGTGCAAGTCCATTGCCTTGATATTACATAGCCATGTATTATATATGGCCTTACTCCTAGCTGCCATACACTTCAACATTTACATGTATCTTGATCATCGAAGCATAAAATTACTGCCACGATGCATACATTGCGTGACTGTAGTATGAAATAGAACGTAATAATTTCCACATTTCAATGGGTTTTCAGTTTGGCACAGCACACAAATATCCAACCTTTCCGGTGAGATGCCTGGGTATTGGTGCTGTATCCAACATAGCAAAATGCTTATTTCCATCATTTATTATGGTAGCATAGATACAATAATCAGGTCCACAACCTATTATATCAACTTCAAGTGCGAGAAGGCCTGTCAGAATCTCAGAATCCCCGAGAGGATTAGGCGCTCGTGGTGCGACCTGACAAGGTCACACGGGGAGTGATATGAAGAGTGATGATGTGACGAGTATCGAGCGATGCTTGTCATGTGACCTGAGAAGGCACATGACGAGCATGGCAACTGACCCGAGTGGATCTTCAGCTGGGTAACTGCGTAGTGGCATTGACAGCACGTTAAACATTTAATTCAAATGATGTTGAACAGAAATGGTTCGGTAAGATGGTGGTGCCATGGTATATGTAACAATCTCTGCTTAGCAACGACACTGATCCCAGAATCTATTAAATGAAGACATTTTAATTACAAGTACAAAACACCGAATTCCAATGGAGACTACTACCAAGGCTTTTCATCGTCCAGTGATGTGTACGTCCAGGCTGAGATTTACGAACCCTGAGGATAATGAGATGAATTTAGGCCAATTGCAGGGTGTATATTTTTTAACACCACTTCTGGTGCAAGCAGTTAAATTGGCATAGGAAAGTCGATTTTGTGCGATGTACTTCATAGACGTCATGGTTAAGCTATACAATCATTGGGGCATGCGCATTGGCGTACCGAAGGGAGGGGGATTGGAGCAGTCCCCCCTCCCCATGAGGTTGTGGGCCCAAAATAATCGCGTCTGGGTTCGGAAAAATAGCGCCAGGCTCCCTAAGAATCATGCTGGTGTCCCCAACAATCGCACCGGGGCCCATAAAAATCACTTCGGAGCCGCCAAAAAGTCGCGAAAAGATCCCTGAAAACGAGGCTGGGGCCTCCCAAAATCCCACCAAGGCCCCTGAAGATCACATTGAATGCCTCAAAAATCGTCCCGGGACCATAAAAATGACGCTGATGGCTCAAAAATGTGGGATCGGTCCCTGAAAATACCATCGGGCCCCCAAAAAGTCGCGCCGGGACCCCGATAAGTCGCGCCAGGGCCCCATGAAATCACGCTAAGGCCTTAAAAGGTCGGACCGTGCCCCTGTAAATCACGCTGGGGGCCAAACAGTTTCTCGGGACCCCCGAAAATGACGCTGGGCCCGAAAAAGACTGGCCGAGCCCTCAAAATCACGTTGGGTCCCAAAAGGTCGGGCCGGGGCCCCTGATAATCGCGCTGGGGGCACAAAAAGTTGGACCGGGGCCCCTGAAAACCGCGCTGGGAGCAGAAAATGTCGTGCCGTGGTCCTTGAAAATCACGATAGGGGCCGCGGAAAGACTGTCTGGGCCGCCGAATATCGCGCTGGGGGCTCAAAAGTTCGCGCCTGGGCCCAGAAAATCACGCTGGGGTCCGAAAAAAGTCGTGCCGTGGTTCTTGAAAATCACAATGGGGACTCAAAACGTTGGGCCGGGGCCACTGAAAATCACGATGAACCTAAAGGTACCAAAACGTCGCACCAGGACCCCTGAAAATCACGCTAGGGGCTTGACAGGTCGCACCGGGGTCCCAAAAGTCTCATCGGGAATACTCAATAAATGAAGCCGGGGCAACGAAAAAAAAAACAGTCTAAACATGGATCTTCACTCTGGGCTCCTAGCGGTCGATCCAAAAGAAACCAGAACGTGTTGGGTCCCCAAAGACGTGTTGGGCCACTAAAACTCGCGATAGGCATCCCAACAAATGAAGACATGGTCCAAAAATCGCGCTTAGACCCAAAAACGTCGCGCCGCTGCCCTTGGAAATCAAGGGGCCCAAAAAGTCCCGCCGGAGCCCACAAATCGCAGCTGGCTTCCCAAAAATCAATTCCTACCCGGAATGTTACTCTACGGCCACAAATATTGCGTCAGACCCCAAAATTGCGTCAGACCCCAAAAACGCGTCTGGCCCCGGACAAGAAGCGCCTTGGAGCACCAGCAAAAAAAATGCACCGGGAGACCGAAGAATCGTACCGGGGCCCAAAAATATCGCGTGAAAGGCTTACAAAAAATACAAGTCGACCGCCAAAAAATCACAAAACGACTCCATCGAGTCGACCCGAGCACCAGAAAATTCAGAACAGGCCCCGAAAGAAAGTTCTCCAAAAGGCCTTTCTACTCTTAGGGTGCCATCGGCTGAACAAATACTCGTTGAGCAGCCGCAGTGGCATACCAATGGCAAATGCCCCCCCCCCCCCCACATCCTGAAGAGGTGGACTTCGAAGAACCCAAGAATCGCGTCCGGGTCACCAAAAATGGTTCTGGAGACCGATAAATTTGCGTCGGGGCCCCCAGAATTAGGGGTTATAAATAAATGCAACGGGCACCAAAAAACTTGCACCGTACTCGAAAATTTGCGCCCGGGAACACCAAATTCGCACCAGGACCCAGATAAGTACAACACGCTCCTCGAACTAGCGCCAAGCCCCCCAAATATCGTGCTTGAACCCAAAATTCCTGTCAGTAGTCCCATAAATCCTGGTCGGGGCATCAAAAATTCCCCTCGCGGCTCCTGAACATTGGCGTCGATGGTCCCACCTAAGCACAGCGTGGCCCCACAATCGCATCGAAACCCGACAAGGACCAAGCCGGAGCCCTTCAAAATAGAGATTCCGAAAAATAAATGTCCGAGCCAGGAAAATCGCACCTTAGTTCAAACATACCACCAGATGCCTTAACAAATCGCAGACGGCACCGAAAAACGTACCGAAGCTCGAAAAATCGCCGCGGGACACAACAAGAAATGTCGCCGGGGGTCCGAAAAATCAGGCCGTGGCTCGAACTTTACACAATTCAGAAGTCAACAAAAATTGCGTCGAGCCCAGAAAACTGGCGTCGGATCCCCCCTGAACCACGCGCCTGCGCCCGAAAAGTCACGGGCGCAGTCAAGTCATTTGTGTGGTCCCACAAATGTGAGCGAGGAACCCACAAATAAACACCGGGGGATCCTAAGAGCACAATTGGAGGACGAAAATGCACCTGGCCCTCCAAAGCGTACCGACTCTGGCAAAAAGCGGCAGGGCCTTAAAAACCATACACATTTGTTTAATAAAAAAAACACGAACACCATACAATTCTGTTAGCCTGCCAATCTTGGTCTGCCACACACCGGATCAAATAATTTTCAACCAGCGATCACCCGTCTTTTCTGTTTCTCATCCTACCAACATCAATCATGAGACTTCTTTTGCCATGGGACAGCAAGTAAGCTACGTTCTTGCTTATTCTTTCTCCTCACCAACATCGGTGACATTTACAACTGGGGACATCTTAGAGACGTATAGTACTATATCATGGAAACTAGAGCACACCACATACTCATTATTGAGGATGTAATAAGCTTGCACCCCCCCCCTACACACATAGCGAAAGTTGAATAAATTTTGTTCGAACAGCAATAGGTACTAATGGTTTCACTTGCACCAGAAAGATAAACATGTTATTATAAAAGAATCCATCAGTCGTGAGTAGAGTTCGAAGTTGAGAGTGAAGTATGAATTTGAAAGTACTTATACTGCGATGATAGTTCTTGTTCAGTACCACATGGTGCTGTTAGCCATAGGCGCGTCCAGGGGGCCTGGCCCATCCCCCTTGGCGGTGAATGTTGTGTGTTCACTATTAAAATTATCGGGTTCTCTATCCATAAGTGCTCAGCCATGGTACTTTGCGAAATCCCTGGGTGCGTCCCTGCTGTTGACCCTGGCCCTCCCACTTTTTCAGACGTTCCTACGCCTATGTCTTAAGATGATTGGAGGGTGGGGGGGGGGGTTAAGTACATGAATACAATGGGCAGGACAACATGAATTGGGAGCACATTCCATAGGATCCCATGTTAGAAGTTGAAATAATTGCGGGGATGGAAAGTAAACATTGAGGTGGCAGTTCCCCCTCAAAGGTTGTAAAACAACACCCCCGAGTCGAACGACCGGCAAGTGGTAGCGAATCGGCGAGAGGTAGTGGCGTTGTCAGCTTGGGTATGTTGCAAGGGCTGATCCAAGGGGGAGGAAGCGAAAGTGGCGTTCCTTATGGCCTGAAGGACGCCTCCCTTGGAGGTTTCAGTGTACCCCCTCCCTCGAATTTCTCAGCGCAGCGCGCTGCTCGGCCTGGGAACGGCAGTGCTCTGGGAGTTCGAACGCACGCCGCGAATTTTTCGGCAAAAGGCGCTCCTCAGACAAAAACAAATGGTGCCCCTCTGGGAGGTCGGAGTGTACCCCGCCAAAATGTTCTGGACCAAGAGCGGCCCGTTGGGTGAAAATCCGTCAGTGGTATGGTGTAGGGGGAGGGGGCTTATACCCTCCATGGAACTTCCGCTCAATCCTCTGCGGATTGGCGGGTAGTCTGTGCTCTCCCATTCAGTTGTGGAAACCACTCCACCGGAAAATACCAGCTACATGTCTAGAGAGTGAAGAGGGTGGGCGAAAGTAGAACTGCCCACCCTTTATATCTTTGAGGGGGATACTGCCCTCTCAATGCTTGCCAACCCCCCCCGCCCATCCGGAATAATTTAAACTTCTAACAGATTGAGTGGGGAGCCTATGGAATGTTCCTCCCCTCAATTCATTTTGGTCTGCCTATTGCCTTCATGTACTTTGCCCCCTCCGATCATTTTAGGAAATGAACAGCGGTGGGCCGACCCTTTCGGCGAGATAGGCTTCCTCCCACAGATGCCTTCACTTCGCACTACAACTTCGGAACGGAGCGTAGTAAATCAATAAGGAAATAACGGTAAAGCTCCTTGATCAGTTCTGTATCGTGAAAGGCCGATGCAATCCTCCTGCAATGGCTGAATCAATTGGAAAAATGTTGATACGAATTGCGTACCCCGAACTCCCATAGGAGCACGTCCTAAAACTGGTCGCGTTTTCGTGTCTTTACTTACTGTCCGCAGAGTGGCAGGTTGGTGCCGCTGATACACGCAGATCAAAGGCGCCGACGCGGAGTTTCCAATCCAGGCGTAACGGCCGCGAAAAAAACGTATCGGAGCTCGAGAAATCGCGGCGGGACACAAATATGGCGCCGGGTGTGAGAAAAAAAGTCAGGCCGATATTTTGACTTCAAACAAATTTAGAAAAGGACACAAAAAATCGCGTCGAGTGCAGGAAACTGGCGTCGGGTCCCCAGAACCACGCGCTTGGGCCCGAAAAGTTGCGCCAGACCCCCTAAGTCGTGCTGGAGCCCTACACATGTGCATCAGGAGCCCCGAATAAGCACAGCAGGACCTCCAGAGCACAACGGGAGGCTGAAAAGGCCCTCCAAAGCGCACCGAGTTTCGCAAAAAAGCGGCAGGGCCTTCAAACATGTACTGCATCCCTAAACAATAGCACACTGGGAGCCCTATACAAATACACCGGTGACCTTCAAAGCACACCGGGGCCATGAGACCCCACGAGGGCTTAAAAAAGAGTGGGGCTCGCAAGAAGCGACAAGGTCCAAAAAGAGCAAAAAGTCCCTTTCCGCAGTGTTCATTTCGCCCTGCCTTATATTGTGCAAACTTTTTTAAACATGATGGAGGTGTGACCAATAGGCCAACACAACAGTTGGATTGTGTTTCGTATAATTCGGATCATTTGGATGCTTCAGGAGGGAATTATCTCGACCGAATATTAATCTTTCAGGGTGTGGTACCTATAAATGCATACAATGATGGTAAATATTTATAAGCCCCTTTGCCAATTTTTGGGTAACAATTTGTCTCCTGTTGGTTTTTTAATGTGCTTTGAATGGATTTCATGTTGATTTCATTGGGAAATGGCACCTTTTTTTAGATATAAGCAATTCAAGCTGACATATCTATATCTAAAACGGAACACATTTCACCAACAAAAATATCAAAATCATACAAATAAGATTAAAAAACAACAGCTAAACATATTTTGGACAATGCAGACCAGTGATAAATTATTCGTAAAATTGGGTGGGGACGAGGGGTCTAGTGATAAGATGCTCGTCTCACAATCGAAAGGTTGTGGGTTCGAGTCTCACCTGTCGCTACTCTTCGCCCTCGACCAATCGGCGTGAGAAATTGGCGACGCTACATGACTCAAGGGTCGAGAGTCGTAAAAACCAACAACCAACCAACCGTAAAATAGGGTGGAATATGCCACTTTCTGAACAATGAATCGACATCCTTCTCCAAGAAGTATCGACATCCTGCTTCTTGATGAGTGCTTAATGACGTCTTTGTGTCTTTTTGCTCACAGTATCTCACTTATAAGTATCGTGATCACGCTCTCGATAAGGGACGGTGACACGGGACACGTTTCGCAACTCAATTTCAGGTAAAGGTATTACCTATACTGTGATATGGCATACATTACCAGTTCATAGCATAGGTGGTTTCCCACTATCCCAAATATGGCTCTTCCTAAATTATGAATCTCAAAACAAGTGATAAAGGTCCAGTCCTAAGTATGTCATTGGATCAAATTTCAGTCTGATAGGCATCAAAAGCATTTTCGATGACACCAATTCCATGGCAAATTTTGACATCCTACTAGGCTCCTTTCGACATCTCACACCTAACGAAAAAAACATTATTTGAACACTGATGCAGACACATGCCGTTCCCTTCTCCCATCAATAAAACATAGCGTAAGTATGAAGAAAAAATAGTTTTGGGTTAGGTAATATATAATGAAGAACAATGCAAATCACAAGAAAAGAACGTAACATAACTTAAGCTATGCTGGATTGCCTGAAAGAAAACATTTCTTGTCAGTAATATATAAACAATGGGTGAGGGGCAGAACATCAATTACATCGCCGACTGCTAGTTGGTTGGTTGGTTATTGGGTTTTACGACACGTGGACCGTTCAGTCATGTAGCGTCGCCAATCTCTCACGCCGATTGGTCGCGGGAGAAGAGTAGCGACAGGTGAGACTCGAACCCACAATCTTTCGATTGTGAGACGGGTAACTTACCCCTAGACTACTCGTCCCCTCACCGACTGTTGGGAGTAGCATGTTGAGAGCTGGCGGGTTGTATGAGTAATAATGATCCAGAACGTCCAGAGGAAATGCTTTGCTTCTGATTCATTCATTCTTGAGATAACCATGATGATCATGATGATCCGCCATGATGACCATGATGATCCGCCATGATGACCATGACGATGACTATGCAGCGATATAATTTTCACTGCAAATTTGAAATATGATCAACAGTTTTATGCGTGACAATGCCAAAAAGTGTTGCAAAATGACAACTGTTATCCAGGCCATCCTCAGTCCAGGATTGGTTTTCAGTTCAATGTGTTGGTGGAACCTTACCTGTTCTACCGTTCAAGAAGACAACTAGATGAGGGTATGCGTTGGTGAATTTTTCAATGAACATATTTAACTGTATCATTGTCAGGCCAGGTGGGTAGCAATGAACTGTGTGTGTGTGTGTGCTGTAGCAACGTGCAAGATGTGGTGGGAAGAAAAATCTGGAAAGAAGAGAGATTGTCAATCGGTATGTTTTAGTCTCCAAGAGATGGAAATACCTATAAGACTTGATTGGCAAAGTGTAAAAGAGCTGATAGAGCTGATCCAACCAATTCATTAATTTGTTTCCAACCACCTTGCCTCTGATGATTATGATCCTGGCTACCTGATGCAGCTGAAGCCGATGCCACAACAGCAACACCTACCTCTCCTGAAGCCTGGCGCCATTCCATGAATCAACCTGCCTACCACATGTGTATGGTATGAAGTGTTGAATCATGCATGTATGGTGTGCTTGCTGCACTTTGGAGCATCGTATCCTTGTGTAACTAAATGAAGAGCCAGTTCAACTAGTTTGACACCACTTCAATTAACATTATGAATATAGCGCGACCACCATCTGCGAACTGAGACTGGAGCGTGACGGCCTTGCCTTCGTTGCCGACTTCGTCGCCCGACGTTTAAAGCTCCGGAGGCGCTCCTGACCGCTGTGTCCAGCACTTGGCTTATCACGATCGGTCGCGGCCTACTCTACGTGCCACAGACCTGGTGGATGGCAGTGGCAGACCAGTGTGATTCTGATTTATGTTTCATCATGGGCCCAACCTACCTGGGCGAGGCCGGCATCGTTGGGCGCCCGGTAGGCGTCATCAGCAGGCGACAGCCGAGGCGAGATGTCCGCGTGGCACGCAGGCTGACTCGCGTTAGGCTACGTGTGCGCATCGGCTGGTTGCGCTAAAATTCTGCTCGGCAGAGCGCAGAGAGGCGGGCAGCTAGGCAGGTGCGTCAGCATGTCACCAGCCAACGACAGGACGTCCATCCTCGCACTGCCGGTGATCTGTCACCGCCTCTGCTGTGTGTCGTGTCGTGTCGCCCGGTTCTGCTCTTTGTCGTTTCTCCGTGTTTGCTGTTTCCGCTGTGACCAGGGGCGGACTGGCGGCACTTGGCACTGCTCTCACGCCACCCGGTCCTGCCGGTTTGTTAGCGTGGTTTGCTGCCGCGACTGTGGCCATTGACGGGTTGGCGGCGCTCCCTGTGCCGGCCCGTCCTGGCGGCACTTGGCACTGCTCTCGGTTCTGGTATTGCTATGGGGCAGGTGTAGCGTGTGCCACTTCATTGTTGCTGATATTTACCATGTGGCCTATCAGCATTGATTGGAAATAACGACATGCGAAGTGCCCTTTGCTTACTGAACTTCGATTGCGATCCTCCACTCATGCTCCGAACTGGAACCAACACAGAAGCCGACTAGGTGGAAAAGTGAAGTGTTTTGTAATGATTCAGATTCAGGGAATGCCACCAATACATGCCTGACCGCTCTTGGTGTCCCATGTTTCCAGTCCGCCCGCTGAATGTAGCCTGCTAGCTAGAGTAGAACTTCACATACTTTTGGGAGAGGTTCAACTCCCTTGAATACTGGCGTGAGCCCACGCCCTTCATAGCGACGCCCACGCTTCAGATACGTCTACTGCATCTCGCCGCGGCAAGATATTAATTCCCTGCCGTATTTGACTTGTCATACGCCACTTTTGATGCTCTTTCGGATATAATATGCATGTAAAAGGTATCAGAGATCCTTTCCAGAACTACGATGCTCTTAAGTTTAGGACTTACACCTCTTCAACCCTCATTTTCCCTCACGTAGTACACATGCGCTGCATATCTCCGGCAACGTGTTATAGGGATGTTAAGCGTGTTCCTCTGATGACGTCATTAAAGGACCTTCGCAAGAGGGATGACTCCACCTGTTAGTGCATCGTTCTGTAGTAGTAGACGTATCTTTTATTTCTCCGGTGGGACCGGCTGCCAACTGCGCCGATCCGTGGATTACATCTAGCCTGCCTGCCTTGGTACCTACAGGTAGATGGTGAGTTTAATCACAGAATGCATGGTGCGTATAATCTGCATGAAGACGCACAGATACTGAAAAATAATTTGTAGGACTAGGTATTCTTACCAGGGCCGGAGATCTCTCACGAAGCCAAGGGGCTCAGTTCCTCATTTTCAATGCATATAAAGAAAATTACAAATTAATATAAGCAGGGTAACCCCCTGACCCACCTGTAATCTCCAGCCATGATTCTTAGGTTGAGGTGCCTGGGTGTTGCAACTGGCCAGAGGCTTGCAAGTCCAGCCCATGGGTGGATTGTAGGTGGCCTACTTGGGCAACATTCAGCAAGGAAGATAAATTTTCCTCAGTCAATACATTTTTAGCATTCCTGTCAATTGGTACACTACAATCTGTCACAGTGGGAGCATATACCCATCTTCATGTTCCAGACTGCAAAATGTGACACTTGAGATCTCAATGCTGGGTGGGCAGCAATAGGAGACAATGCAGAACTTCTGCCAGTAATCTTTACCTTTTGGCCGACACATACTGCCAAGGTTAGTGATTTGTAAAGAGGTGTACAGTGGGGAACGGTGATGTCACAGGAGTCGGGTGTCGGTAAAGATTACCACCTAACCTAGACTAAGATAATGTAGCATAATATGCAAAATGCATCATAGCATAATATAATCTAATCTAACCTAACCTAACCGGAAAAACAGAATCCTCCGAAGCAAATTTTTCGGTCATGACGTCATGAAATATATGCGACATTGTATGCGACACCTCTTTCCAAACCACTAACCTTGGCAGTATGTGTTGGCCGAAAGGTGAAGATTACCCTTCTGCCACCAGATGACAGTGCAGGCAACTGTGATACCAGAGTCAGTAATCTGCAGCCAGCTACCATTGGAAGTGTGTGGTGGGAGATTGTTGATGCTGGATTTCAATAATTTTGTGGCTATATTTCAGTAACCATTTAGAGACTTGGGTGTTTGCTGTGTTTCTATATTCAGGGCATTGGTTCCCAGTCTAGGAAAGCCAAAACAGAATATGTAAGGAGATACATTTAAAGATAATCCTTCATGCAATCTAAACACTTATGTGCATGTGCAACACCTTTCAAGGAGGGAAGGAGATGATGTTATTGCAATGTGGCATGATGAGTATTTCTTGATTCTTGAGGCATGTTACAGTGAAACCCACCTCCCTCAAAGGATATTTCAACCAAAGGAACTCCTCTGAGAGGAAATGGCACCCTCTTAAGGGTTAAAGATGTCAGTAAATCAAAAGACGTTCAGTACATCTGAGTGCACCCGTCCTCACCCGCTCAGTGAATTTTCAGCAGAAGCACACTTCTGAGGACTTTGGCAGTTGTGCACCTCCAAAGAAATGATGCCCCCCCCCCCCCCAGAGAAGAGTGTCCACTCCCATGAAAATTCTGGATCTGCCCTTGGCCTCCCCTTATGCACAAGCTGAGGTCCTCTGGTCAAAGTTAAGTTTTGAAAGCTAGTTTGCACAGTTGGCATAAAATTTGTGCACAGTATGGTAGCTTCAGTCCTGGAATTGCATAATTTGGTTGGGAAATTACACTCAGATAGGGGCACAGCCAGAATTTTCTTAAGGGGGAGGGGTGGCCCCCCAAACATTTCAAAATGAAGACCAAGCGCATGAAGCGAGCTGAAAATTTCTGGTTTTGTGTGGTAGTAATCTCAAAATATCTTGATCTAGTGTATTTTTGGATGGGTAGGTGATTTGTGGGCCTCCGGGCCCTCCCCTGGGTCATGCCTTTTCATCCAGGCAGGATTAACTTTGCAAGCTGCTATGTTCTGCTTTTGGACAATTAACATTCATTTCCCACCTTTTTCCTAGATCATGAAATAAAAAAGCAGGTGATCAGACGCAAAATTAAACATCCATGATGGAATGAAATAAGAAAGCAACAAAAAGGAGTGTCATGCATCATGTGTCAAGCATTACACAAACTGCTGGGGACACCAGGTACAGAATTCAGATCACATCACACTACAATGCACAAGTCCCATTAGTGGCAGCTACAGGGGGCCAAGGGAGCCATGCCTCTCCCCCATGTAAGTTGAGGACAAGGCATCCTCCATGTAAAGCACCACAAGGGGCCAAGTCCTTCAGTTGGGCCACCAGCGAGGTGGTATGATCTGCCATGAAGTGTGTTCCAGGGGCAGATAATGGTGGGGGACTTGGGGCATGTGCCCCTCAGGGAAAGGTGGCCACCTTGACTGAGAAAAAGCACATATGGAAAGCTGAGTCCACCCCAACCCCTCCCTCACTCATGTCATCTGGTTGTCACCTGTCTGCCACATGTCATCTAGTTGTCATTGGTCTGTCACATGCCATCTGGCTGACAGGTTGTCAATATCTCTGCCAGAGAGGCTGCCACCAGCCAGTCCATTCCACCTGCAACCATCATTGGGGTATGCATACACATATGCCATGTTCCATGCTGGCTACTTGAGAATACCCCTGCAACTGGTGACAGGCAAGCCAATTAAAAGCATGCTGGCAACATGCTCTCCAACCAGTGCTCCCCAGCGTGAACCACTCTGCTATCCACAGACTAGCCACACAATTGGCTGCATGGCTACCTGTCAGCTGACAGCGACCACACTGTAATCTCTACACTGCTTCACTGGCGGTACACCATGAGGTTGTTGGTTTTCCCTGGTAGAATCCCCATGTTCATGTCTTGTATCTTGTGGCTCTGACATGTCTTGGGGACAAGTGGTTGCTGAACACATTCCAGTACAAGTAATAACGCAGAAGTTGCTATCTGATGGCATTTTCATCTTGACCGGTTTGTCATCATTTATCATTCCTTGCAAGCACCTGTTGAGCAATATGCAGTTTAAACAATACAACTTGAAAGCCTGACATGAGTGCATAATGGCTATAGTATTCAAGGTGCACTTAAAGAGCAGACCACCACCACACTATTATCCAACCATTGACCATGTTTTACACCCTGCTTTTTCAGCCTCAATAAGGATAGGACTGTGGAGAGATTCTCCATGATCAGATGTTTCCATATCATCAGATGCAGACCTGATGTTGAGAGCATGTCCCAGACTGGTGCTGATGATGCATTGTGCTGGGACAGGACTAATGGTGTGTGTTGTGTGTGCAGATCTGGTGCCACAGGAGAAGCAGGCTGTCATGTTGGAACATGTGGAGCTGTCTCTGGCCACATCTCAGAAATCGTCGTTGCCACGACGTGGCAGGAAGCGCAACATCCCAGGTGAGCCTGCCTCTGATGCATTGCCGGCTCATGCTTCACTGAACGGCTTGGTGGTGGGCACGGTGTACCAGCAGGCCATGCCGCCGCCTAAGGTGGCTGTCCTGGGTGTGGGACTGGTGAAAGTTTGCCGATTTGGCTGTGGGGTGTTTGGTGGGAGACGTTGTGCTAGCCACAGGCTGCTGAAGGTTCGGTCGGGTTGGCCAGGTGTATTGCCATTTAACCATAGTCTGTCCGGTCCGAGATGGTCATGATTCTTGCACAAGGTAGCGACAGCGGAGGGAGCAGGGCGGATGCTGCTCCGTGAAATCCCCTTAAGCTAACACAGCGTTCTCCCAGACGACAGCGTTCGGTTCATTGTGATGTGATCTAACTCTGTCAAAGTAGATGCTCAGAATATGTTGTCTGGCCTTTCAGCCCTGAGGGAGTTAGCCAGGGCATGAACTGTGATTTTCCGTTCGGTCACTGTCGCTACATTTATTGACCCAATTTCCTATAACGTAAATATTTTGAGAAAAAATGAAAGGCCTTTTCATGGAAATGAGATAGTATTTATTTTATATTCATAGACGTCCACAGGGCACAACATTTGGCAGGTGTTATGTTTGAAGCAAAATTATTATTCTTCTCCACACTGTGGTGAGAATTTGCTGATGTTGTTGGCGTATTCTTCCATGACCACCAAATCTGTAATTATATGACTTGAAAATTGTCTATTGGCGTTCTCAGGTGTGAAAAAATTGGAGGTGTGCACACGTGTTGGCTACACTGGCATTGCGAACTTTTCGTAGATTTCGATGATCTTAGCATCTCAGGCGAGTCGAAGGATATCAGTAATCAATCATATTGAGAAAGTTGATATCTAAAGAAATAGCCATGTCCAGGTTCACAAATAAAAGGCAGAATGTTGTACATTCATTTACACTGGTCCATTTATGACAAATAGTGAGTGCACGCGTCCATATCAGCATCAGTCACCGAAGCTACATATTTGGATAAGGGTAAGACCAGAACCAGTAATTGTGGCTGACGGAGGACATTCGATGCATGCCCTCCACGAATGATTGCCATGGTCCCGATGCATTGTTCCTGTCTCAGTTATGAAATATAAATGTGCTCTACATATGCCATTAATGTTATGGAATCAAACGAACCATGCCAGATCTATGTCATGTATGCAAATTCCGCAAAGGAGAAGGAGAAAAGAAATCACGAAAAATATGTAAGAGCTACTGACCACAAAAGTAGGGAATTTCGATATATTGCATGTGCGTGTATGTATTATGTACCTGCATTGCACAGTGCACGAGCATTTTTTTTTGTTCGAAATGGTGGCGACCACCAAAGAACAAAGTTAAAATATCTCCTGAACTTGTCTCCCACCTCGTCAGATTTTTTCCTCCAGCACAACCAATAGCAAATGTATACAAACTAATTAAAATGTGAGTCATGCTGAACGAATTTGACGTTTATACCTCTGAAACGTTCAATTGAAACCACTATTCATATTTTTTTTAAAAACATTCGTATGACTAAAAGGCAGCTTTCAAATTCCTTTACCCGATTTTTCCCTGATGGCTCTGGTTTTCCGAAGTGCAGCATAATACAAACTAAATATGTAGGAGCAAAATCAAATGTCAATAATCCCACCACAACAACTGACTGCCATGCAAGCACAATTTGGTTTGGCACCACCGTAGCATTAACCGAAGGCAGTATTCAAGTAGCGGTTCTTCGTTTGGTTTGTGTCCCAAAGTTCATTTGATGCAGAGATGTGCGAGTGGAAAACCCTCCAGAAAAAAGTGGCACGGCAGTGGAAAATGAAGGCGGAAATATGATAAATTAAGGTTTTCACTTGAAATGATTTGAGATGATACGCACTGCAATCCGTGACTCAATTTGTGCATGTTGATTTGTTCGTCAATCAGGCATAGCTTACGAGATCAGGTGTGTCATGACGTATTAAAGATGGGTAGGTGGGCGTTAAATGACCAATGCAGTCGATGCGCCCTAAAGCCCCAATAACTAACTAAAGATGGGTAGGATGCAGGTTGTCCCACAACTCTTTGGCAAGGTTTTCTTTACGCTTGGTTAACTAATTAAGAACCATTTGATATCATACAATGAAATGCACCCAACTAAATACCCAACTATTTGGTAGCCATCTCATGTTGGCGTATTTCAATCAATTTCAGCACATTACTAACTTGAATGGTAAACTAGGAAGTTTCAAGACTTCGGTATGTTGTGTTAAAAAAAAAATTTCCTAAGCTCTCAGCCAATTCCTTGATCACAACGTTTTGTCCCAGGCACGCACACACGAGCATCCAATGAAGGGAAAACACTAGAGTACGACGCTTCATACGCAGTACTTCTTATCGACAATCTTCACGAACATGCGCGATTTTCTCTGACCCAGATGCGAATGCATCACAAAACAAACATGCGTACACAGTAGATAAACGCATTCGCTTGGGGTGAGTAGATCACCCTACGTCGTGTATCGTATGCGTCTGGTGTCATATTGGTATAGTGTCGTTAATGGCTACAGATGGCACTCCTATCGAGCACACGCACGTACGCCAATTCGTGCCACATTCCGACCCAGCCACTCACGAGCTCGGCCAGTTTACTATCGTTCTTACACGCCGACAAGGGGAAAAAAAAAAAAAAAAAAAAAAAAAAAAAATATATACACACATCTTTGTATGTTGGTATGTATGTATGTATGCATGCATGCATGCATGCATGCATACATACATACATATATATATATATATATATACATATATACACAAACATATATTGGTTTCCTATTTACCTCATTACTATTGGTTGTTGAGTGTCAGTATCAGCACGTGCGATATTCCACATATGCCTACAGCATTCAGACCCTATCAAACATCAGAATATGTTCTCCGTACGTTGCATTACAATATATGGACAACATAAATATCCAGTCTTCAAATCCAGCAAAAATACGACATCGATCTTGGATGTACACAATGCGCCGGTACCTATATCCTAGATATGCCCAGGAAAGTACGCTCTATATCCTCAGGTCTTGACAATCGAAGATGACTCATGTGTTCACCTCAATTGTCCTTGCACTTCCCAGAACGCCTCGTCAGATCATCTGGAAGGTGTTTATTTACATTTGCACGGGCATATTGTTCATCTCAATGGCGCGGATTTGGGCGACAGGCACGGCAAAAACGTCCGTGGCTCCCAAACCGCCGCCGCTGTCTTGTTGCTGTAGATCTCAAATATCGATGCATGCAAACTTTGTAAATGGTATTGGATGCGGACATTCTTGTATATTAAGGGCCATGCTGATAGAGTAGCTGATATGTATCGGCAGTCTCTCTTTCGCTCTCTCTCTCTCTCTCTCTCTCTCTCTCTCTCTCTCTCTCTCTCTCTCTCTCTCTCTCTCTCTCTCTCTCTCTCTCTCTCTCTCTCTCTCTCTCTCTCTCTCTCTCTGTCTGTCTCTGTCTCTGTCTCTGTCTCTGTCTCTGTCTCTGTCTCTGTCTCTGTCTCTGTCTCTGTCTCTGTCTCTGTCTCTGTCTCTGTCTCTGTCTCTGTCTCTGTCTCTGTCTCTGTCTCTGTCTCTGTCTCTGTCTCTGTCTCTGTCTCTGTCTCTGTCTCTGTCTCTGTCTCTGTCTCTGTCTCTGTCTCTGTCTCTGTCTCTGTCTCTCTATCTCTCTGTCTCTCTGTCTCTCTGTCTCTCTGTCTCTCTGTCTCTCTGTCTCTCTGTCTCTCTGTCTCTCTGTCTCTCTGTCTCTCTGTCTCTCTGTCTCTCTGTCTCTCTGTCTCTCTGTCTCTCTGTCTCTCTGTCTCTCTGTCTCTCTCTATCTCTCTGTCTCTCTGTCTCTCTGTCTCTCTGTCTCTCTGTCTCTCTGTCTACTCTGTCTACTCTGTCTCTCTGTCTCTCTGTCTCTCTGTCTCTCTGTCTCTCTGTCTCTCTGTCTCTCTGTCTCTCTGTCTCTCTGTCTCTCTGTCTCTCTGTCTCTCTGTCTCTCTGTCTCTCTGTCTCTCTGTCTCTCTGTCTCTCTGTCTCTGTCTCTGTCTCTCGTTCTCTCCCTCTCTCCCTCTCCTCTCTCCTCTCTCTCCATCTCCATCTCCATCTCCATCTCCATCGGTCTGTCTATCCGTCTCTCATTGTGAGTTTAATTGAGACACCTAAAATGATCTTCGAAAAATATTTAAATTCATGCATCAATAACTGAAATCAAGTTCATAACGGCTTCGTACTTACTGAAGTTCTGAATTTTCCACTCCTAACTTGGGGGCCGGGGCGCAGCCAAATCGATGGTGCCCCTCCCCTCCCCTTAGCAACCAAAAATGCACTAGGCGAAAAACGAGATTTTCACCAAACGAAACGAAGATTTTTCCGCGCGCTTCGTGCGCCAAAAGCATTTTCTGTTTCATGCCATTTTTGGGGTCGGCCCCACTTAAGAAAATCCTTGCTGCGCCACTGCTTCAGGGGAATCCTGCAGCTCCGAGACAGGCCTCACGAATTCTAGCAAATATTGCCAGCTGTCGGAACTCTCCTTAGCTCTTAGGTGGTTCTGTTCATCCCTCAGTGTTCCTCCAAAGCCCCAGGGGCATCACAGCCCGGTCCGCTCTAGCTCTCAGGGGACCTCCCCAGTCCTCGACAGTCTTTCGAGCTGGCAATGACATTCTAGCTCTGAAACTGGCTCTCAGTATTCCTCGTACCATCATTAGCCTTTAGGGACTTCTTTAGATATCAAGGGGCCCTGACATTCCCACCGGGACCCCTTCCAGGCTTCTTGGACATCCCAGTGCAGTCCTCTGGCGCTCGGTGACATTTTCAATCGTCAGGGGTCCTCTTCATCTGTTAGGAGCCATTCCCAGTCCTTCAGTCTTTCTAGCTTCATGGGCTTTCTAGCTCTGACATTAGCCCTCGGTGTTCCTCACAACAATCGTTAGCCTTAGGGACTCTCCTTAGCTCTCAGGGGCTCTGTTAGCCCTCAAGGGCCCTCTCAAGCTGATAGGTGCTCCTTCGTCGTTATCGACAGCTATCGACAGCTTTTGTGGCTTTAATAACATTCTAGCCTCAGTATTCCCCACCTTAATCGCCAGCCAACACATTTTTTTAATCCTCAGGGGACCTTGTTCATACATTAGGGGCCGCTCTCAACCTCAGAATAATCCCAGTCCAGTTCTCTCTGACTCTCACGAGATCCTCTTCATCCCTTAGGGCCCTCTTCCACATTAAGGAGCACGTCACAGTTCTCAATAATCCTGTCTAGCTCTCATATCGGGGTATTTCAGATCTGAGATGGACCCTCACTAGTCCTCTTCAGCTCTCATGGGTCCTGTTCATCCCCCAGTGGTCATTTAAAACCCAACGAACATCCCAGCCTTCTCTGACCCTCACGTGTCCTGTTTATTCCGCAGCTGTTAGGGGACCATTCCAGCCGAGACCGCTCTTTCCAGCTCGTATAGGCATTCCAGCCCTCGGTCGGATTCTCTCTGGTCTTCACGGCCATTGCTAGCCCTCAGTGTGGACGTCTTCAGGTCTCACGGACACTTTCCACACAAGCTGTTAGATGCGTTTGAACTTTTCCTCCTCACCTGTCGCTACTCTTCGCCCGCGACCAATCGGCGTGAGAAATTGGCGACGCTATATGACTCAACGGTCGACGTGTCGTAAAAACCAATAACCAACCAACAAACTTTTCCTCCGTTATATCTCTGCCCCTCGGGTGGTTGCCCAACGAACTTCCCAGGAGGTCGGATGCCCCTTGACCCCTTGGAAACGCCACTACTGTTTAGCAGCCCGGGCCCTTCCCATGATCTTGGATGCCCTTTTCGCAGCACCCGGAACCATCTGCTTCGGTCCGGATCATCGCCGAAGCCAGGGGGCCTCTTCATAGGCCTGAGACCCCCTGTCAGCTCTGGGCCCTTCTCCATCAGCGTGAGCCAAAGCCGACCCAGAATGTGAAGGCCGAGAAGTAGAGAAATCGAGAAGGCCTTGTTCCCTTTGCTGCTCCCCTTGCTGCTCTCTTTGTTGCTCGGTTTGTGTGTGTTGCGGAGACAGCCGGACGTCTCGGCGGCGTCACTGTGTTGGTCGGTGTGGTTGACGGTGGTCGGTGTGGTTGACGCTGGTCGGTGTGGTTGACGCTGGTCGGTGTGGTTGACGCGGTTGGTCTGCCCGCAGGAGCGGACGGCCACGGTGGTCGGGAGCGCGCCAAGACTGTGCGGCGTCACCTGGCGCCCGTGCGAATCACAAAGCGTGAGTGGACGCCGCCCCGCCGGTCCTCGCCGGCTGACGCCTGGCTGCTGTCCGGCGGCACTTGTGTGTTGTTGTCGGGTGTGGCCATCTTGTCAGCTTCCCATGGCATTGCGTGCCGTATCGTGGCACATTCCCATGTCAAGCTTGGTGTGCAGGTGACGCCACGAAGCGCCATTAGTTAATGATGGAGCCGTTAAGGATGCCGCGCCATTAGTTCATGATGGAGCCTTTAAGGATACCGCGCCATTAGAGACACTGTGTGAGTGAGGGCAAGAGGCATACTATGGCAGGGTTGGAATGACTGCCTGGTTTGAGGATATTGTCATCCAGAACATTATCATCGCTAGAATATTATCCTCTCCATCTGCTTGCTAAAACGTTGAATCATGTTATTTCACGATAACTATAAACTCTGTGTTATTTGATAACAATGCCCGAAACACACTGGGAAGTACAACAGCATGTTCCCGACATCACTAACACGAAGGAAGTTATTCTCTCCGGAATGGATGGCCCAGAACTTTTCCTCTCCGCATCCAGGAATCCGAGGGATACGTCCAGACCTGCTCTGGGACCAGTGTGCTACAGGCTGCCTGTGTGCCGTTCACCACAGATGACTTGTAGCCCAGTTTCAGTTTGGTTTTGTCGGCCATCCACCTCTCGGTTATCGCAGCCCGGTTGAGGTTTGAGGCGCGCAGGGAAACAGGTTTGACCAACCGCGTCCAAAAACCGGACTTTGGAAATCGAAGTTTGTCAAGGTGGTTTTTCTGATATATATATGTATATATAGATATATATATATATATAGATATATACAGATATATATAGATATCTATAGCTAGGTCATTCAGGATCAAAGTTACTAGTATTGTTAATTCAGAGAGTACAGAGTACCAGAGCTGTTAGGCTCGATCTGTAGCGAAACGTCTTCATGAACTGCTATCGCTGGTTTTTTTTTTTTTTTTTTTTTTTTTTTCCCTCCTTCCTTTTTATTAATAATAAATTTTTAAAAAAAAAAAAAAAAAAAAAAAATTTTATTTGGAACCGCTACGCTGGTGCAAGTTCTCCGTTTCGATGTTTGCATATTGTTAGGATTTTCACCCATTTCAATCGGTAGCATCCTTGCCGAGTTGCACACATTTAGTCAGTGATCTGACTTTTTTCTTCGCTCATTGCTCCTGAAGAAAGTGAATATACCGAAAAGTCGGTCGTTTATTAATTTATGCCTTGATTTTGACTTCCAATGCTACGTGTAAAAGCAACTTTCTGGAGTTCCAAAATTTGCATGGAAAATGGCATCCATCAGCAGCTTACATTGGTCTCTTGCGGACGGAGTTTTGACTTATTGAATTGACTTCCATGATGCTTCACAACATCAAACTGTTATGACGTTTGCTTTTTCACCATATTTTATTTCTGATATCTGCCCTGTCGCATTCTTGCCAGCAAGTGCGGTTTTCATCTGTCAATATCATCTTTGGCCACGCCTTTTCCTACATTACCGAATTGTTTCGACGTCTTCACCTGCTACGCTCCACTCTACGAAATAGATAATTCCGGAGCACTGTATGGGGTTGGCAGGAAGATCACCGGTCAAAAGACGTCCGGTTTTAAGCTGTTCCTGTGCTACAAGTCACTGGGCTAAAATGCATTTTCCTTTCATTTGTTCTCTGTGCACCACTCATCTGGCGATAAGAAACTACCTTCTACCTTAAAGGAAAAGCAAATTATGGTTCGTGCGCAGGATTAAAAAATGGGTTGTTCCTGCATTTTTTGGCATCCCAAACATATCCTCTCCATTAACTTATCCTGCCATTTTTCTCATTTCGAACTTTGAAGAAAGCTCGAAAGCTCTCATATGGCAGGCTTCAATAAAAATATCCTCCAGTATGCGATTACCCAAAAAAATCCATACCCACTTCCAGGGTTGCAAAGTACAAATCCAGCCTGGTTTGTGCGTCGTTTTGTTTTTGACCGATTATTTTTGTTTTAACAAGAACGATTCTCGCCTATAATGGATTATGCTTGCTCAGGAGGACTACAGGGACGGTACGCGTCAGATGCGTACGGCAACGCGAACATCGGGGAATCTCTAGCTTAGGAAATAAAACTGGTGGGTTTCCGATATCACTCGAGGAAAGAACTCTCGAATACTATTCATTGTCGGCGGGCATGGCGTCCGCAACAAGCGTGTCCGGATGATCGCTTGTGTACCCGCGAAAAATATAGTTACAATGTATGCCACTTCATGTCCATCAAATGGTATGCGAAGTTCATCTCTCGGTTCGTCCTCATGTATCAATTTCACTGTCGCTTACACATGTATTGCAAATATTTTGGCTGCGATTTGCCCTGAGGGAGGTGACCGGGGAACTGGGCCGAGCCGGGAACTGGGGCGAGGTGGCCGGGTGGCGGGAGTGTTCAACTCTGGATGTCCCTTGTCCAGCACTCGCACGATTGGCAACGCTTTCCAGTCCCGCGGCCCATCGGCGGAGCAGTGTGGACGGCGCCGTTAGCCGTTAGTGTGCACAAAGTGTGTCGTAAACGACCCCATGAACAGCAATAAACAAACTTGTGTAACCCTAGCCTGGTAACCAGCCGCCGTTTGGCGGGCCGGCCGCCACCGACGGTCCGGCCGCCCGCGAAATCAGCCTCTCAACTTTGACGGGCCGCCGACGCCAAAGTTACTGACGGATTTTCACATTTGTAGCGTTAAACGATGCACCCGGCGTGGGTTCCGCCATCATTGAAGTTAAGACGGACAAATAACATCAATGTTTTTAGGTTGTAACATTACTCCCTTGGGTGTTGCATGACAATAATGTATCTACAGCCTCGAATATCCCCCACACTATTGCGCGCGAATGACCAATTCTGGTCGAAGCACCCTAACGCCCAAATAACTAACTAACTATCCCCCCACACCATTTTGCCGTGGCGAAGCCGATGCTACTTGGCATTGATCAGGGGTGGAACTTATATATATTTGGGGAGGAGCTTGAGCCACCTGCTGCCCCACGCTAAAGCATTTCCACTCTGAACGCTAAAATATGTGAATGTATAACAAGTCGAATTAAGTTTAAAATGCTTGAGCCCCCTCCACAATCATATCAGACAAACTTCACTCATGGCATTGATTACCACTTATCCGAAAGGGTGGATCCCTGTCCCGTTCCGGTCATAGCTATTGCGGAAAAAGCCCGAGCCGGCGACAGTTCTTACCCCACCTCGCCATTGCGCGTGTTAATCATTGTTAATCACCACTGGTTACAGCGAATCTTCATCCCGGCCATGCACCATACCTACCAAAATATGACGCCAACACACACGAGCTGTGATGAAAAAAAAAACAGGCTGTTCCTCGATTTTTGGAATCTAGAACATTATCCTCTCCAGAAAATTGTCCGCTCATTTGTATTATTTTGAGGTTGAATGACGCTGTTTGACAATGAGTTGCTCTGTGATAAGTTGCTCAAGGTTCACTGAAAAGTATTCAATCTCCGTATTCAATCACCCCGAAAAATTGTCCTCACTCATACAGGATTACGAAGTACAATTCAAATCCCGCATACGAGCCTGAAATCAATATGGGTGCCTAACACCGACTTACGGGAAACCGCTGTTCCGAATAGCCCCGTACGAATGTTGTTCCTGGGTAGGTACCTTTGAGCCAGGGAGACGAAACGTTTCCGGTCTCCTACTACTATATGTATCGATGTAACTATTTAGCCTATTCTTCAAATGACGGCGGGGCTGATGGATGCAAAACGTCCCGTTTGATATACAATTACATCGTTTGAAGAGTATTTATTCCATTATCTTTTAATTTTCAGTGGCTTGACCTCTCAAGTGGCGGGACAAACACCAACGTTTATTTGTGTGTATTATGTTGGGTCGGGCGCGCTGCACCATGCTTTGCTTTAGGCTACATTTAATATTTCACATCTCTTTTATGAATATTAAGTACCGAATTTCGATGGGTGAATAGGATGCAAAATGTATCCGTACGAATGTAGTGCTTTAGAACATAATCGCTATCTTCGAAACACCAAGTAATTCCTGGAAATTCCTTTCAACGTCTCCGAGTACGGCTGTTCCCGAAATCTTCCTCTTGACCCATTGCATGCGTATAGCTGCTTTTCCTTGGCTTTTTCGGTGAGTATCATAAACCGACCCTCTTCACAAGCGTGCCTCGCGCTCAGCCTTCAAATCCGGTAGGGTGGTACACGTTTTATAAAGACGATGCTTTCACCTGTCGCTACACTTCGCCCGTGACCAATCGGCGTGAGAGATTGGCGACGCTATATGACTCAACGGTCGACGTGTCGTAAAAACCAATAACCAACCAAAGACGATGCTTTTTGGTGCATTTCTTTGTTAAAGTGTTTGTGCTGCAGAATTACATGAGCGCTGACTCTTCTCAACCACTCTTCATGACACTTCACAAAGCAGTCTCGCACTCAGCTCACAGTTCAGGCTGGCTGGGACACCATGACACTTCACAATGCAGTATTGCACTCAGCTCACAGTTCAGGCTGGCTGGGACACCATGACACTTCACAATGCAGTATTGCACTCAGCTCACAGTTCAGGCTGGATGGGACACCATGACACTTCACAATGCAGTATTGCACTCAGCTCACAGTCCAGGCTGGCTGGGACACCATGACACTTCACAAAGCAGTCTTGCACTCAGCTCACAGTCCAGGCTGGGTGGGACACGTGCTGTAAAGACAAAAATGTCTATGCTGCAGAATCAGGCGAGCACCGAATCATGAAATTCGATCCCATTTATCCCACGGCCAAACACACTGGTGTCGCCGAAAACCATTCATACTGGAAGAAAGCGTATGCTTTTATGCTCGTCGCTGACATGTTGCATATAGCATAGACAATTAGAGCCGAGCAAAGCAAACCTGTAAACGGATACTGTCACAACTCGCTGATGTCCCGCAGCGGGCGAAACGGAAGACCTCTCTTCTCCCCTCCTCTCCTCTTCCCTCCTCTCCTCCCCTTCCCTCCTCTTACCTCCTCTCTCCTCTCTCCTCTCTCCTCTCCTCTCTCCTCTCTCCTCTCTCCTCTCTCCTCTCTCCTCTCTCCTCTCTCCTCTCTCTCTCTCCTCTCTCTCCTCCTCTCTCCTCCCTCTCTCCTCTCTCCTCTCTCCTCTCTCCTCTCCTCTCTCTCCTCTCTCCTCTCTCTCCTCTCTCCTCTCTCCTCTCTCCTCTCTCCTCTCTCATCTCTCATCTCTCCTCTCTCATCTCTCATCTATCCTCTATCCTCTATCCTCTCTCTACTCTACTCTACTCTACTCTACTCTCATCTCATCTCATCTAATCTCCTCCCCCTCCCCTCCTCTCCCCTATGTGCTGACCCCACTTGGAATATTCAGTACAAGCCTATGTGTGACCCTACGTGGAATATTCAGAACAGACATGGAGCCCTTTCTTAAAAAGAGATATAGATATGTTAGAAAGAGTGCAGCGCAAAGCCACAAGACTCATCAGTGGACTAGGTAGCTTAGAATATGGAGAATGGCTTACAGCATGAGATATGTACTCACCGAAGTATGGGAGATTAAGGGGTGATATGATTGAAATGTATACAATCGCTGAAGGGTTAGATAATGTCAATTTTATGATGCTCATCTCTTTAGAGTAGCACAGGGGTAATCACTTCAGGTGGGACAAATCAAGGTATAGGACAGTTACGTGCCGACAGATTGTCAGCCAAAGGGTGGTTGATCAATGAAATAGGCTGCCTGCTGATGTGGGAAGTCCCTAATTGATTGTATTTAAAAATAGGCTGAACAGTTTTTTTTAGGTTGAATGAACTTTTTTTCTTCTAAATAGTGGTGTGGATAAGGTGCGATTTATGCTAGTAGGTGTACACTGCGCAGACCCCTTTAAAGCAGGAATGGATGGAGTTGAAAATTATTGATGAGGCATTCGATCCAGGCGTCTGTTACGCGGGGTCGAGTGAATAGGGCTAGATAGGTATTGACAGATGTGTAGGATGTTGATGAATAGTTTCTTTGGAGTTTAGGATGCGTTATTGGTTGGGGTGTCGAGTATTTTTTTTTTGTCCAGGGTTATAGTATCTACCCTGTGCAGGCTTAACCCAGGTGTGCCCCTTCGGCTCTTACTTAGTCTGAACACTTTATGACTTAGGTAACCGCGGTGGTGATACGACAAACCGGTGACCGTCGACAAACTGCCTGGGCATTGTCACAGCCTGCCGAAGCTCGCGGCCTTGGACCTGATACCATTGTCTTGCTCCAGATATTGTTACTATGCGCTGACGCCGGTGGGGTAACCTGTCCAGCCTGGCAGCCCGGTGCCGTGGTGACCCGCCACCCCTCCCCGTACTGACGCTGGCTGGTGAGCTTGTCCGGCCTGTCAGCCCGGTGCCGTGGTCACCCGTCATCCCCTCTCGCACTGACGCTGGCCCGCGCCGACCGTTGCAGCCGAGCCGGACGAGGACTCGGGCCTGGGATTTGACGAGCCGTGTGCGGCCGGCGGCGAGACGACGTCCGCCCTGCCGAGCCGTCTGGCCGAGCCGGTACGTACCGAGCGGCCATGTTTGGCCAGTGTTTAGGTAGTGCGGTGGTATCAGGTGCAGCCGCACTGGACGCTGGACGGCGGCGTGGCCACCGCGTGCGCCACGTGACCGGCTCCACCGTTGGCGGCACGTGACCGGCTCCACCGTTGGCGGCACGTGACCGGCTCCACCGTTGGCGCCACGTGACCGGCTCCACCGTTGGCGGCACGTGACCGGCTCCACCGTTGGCGCCACGTGACCGGCTCCACCGTTGGCGCCACGTGACCGGCTCCACCGTTGGCGCCACGTGACCGGCTCCACCGTTGGCGGCACGTGACCGGCTCCACCGCGTGCGCCACGTGACCGGCTCCACCGTTGGCGCCACGTGACCGGCTCCACCGTTGGCGGCACGTGACCGGCTCCACCGCGTGCGCCACGTGACCGGCTCCACCGTTGGCGGCACGTGACCGGCTCCACCGTTGGCGCCACGTGACCGGCTCCACCGTTGGCGCCACGTGACCGGCTCCACCGTTGGCGCCACGTGACCGGCTCCACCGTTGGCGGCACGCGGACGAGTAGGTGTGCTGCCGGTCGCCCGGCCCTGTCACAGCCCAATGCCGGCGACGTCTCACCGGGAAATCGGTCGGCTTGGGCCGCTCTCGCCGACTGCAGGTCGGAGAACACACTGCCTCCAGCGTGTACTGTCTCGTGGGGATCGGCGGTGTGTTGCCACTGGTGCTGGCAGCCAGACGGCGGTCGGGTCCTGTGGGGATCGGCGGTGTGTTGCCACTGCCACTGGTGCTGCCAGCCAGACGGCGGTCGGGTCCTGTGGGGATCGGCGGTGTGTTGCCACTGGTGCTGGCGGCCAGCCGGCGGTCGGGTCCTGTGGGGATCGGCGGTGTGTTGCCACTGGTGCTGGCGGCCAGCCGGCGGTCGGGTCCTGTGGGGATCGGCGGTGTGTTGCCACTGGTGCTGGCGTCAACGCGTCGGGTCCTGTGGGGATCGGCGGTGTGTTGCCACTGGTGCTGGCGGCCAGCCGGCGGTCGGGTCCTGTGGGGATCGGCGGTGTGTTGCCACTGGTGCTGGCAGCCAGCCGGCGGTCGGGTCCTGACGTCCGGCTCTGGACGGACAGGGGAAAAGCTAGCTGGTTTTGAAAGTGGAAGAATCCAGAGACCTCGTGGATAAAAGTTATGTTGGTCAGGGTGCGCTCGAGTTTTTGGTTTGCACATTTAGTACAATATAGCGAAATTAGTATTTAAATTCAATGAAACGTCGGATGCCGAGCGAGGTGGGGCTTGGTTCTTACAGTGTCCTTTATGGAACGAATTCATTGCTATTTGTGAAACGTGACGCATGAAAAGTTATATGGTCGTGTTCACGATGCCTGCTTTCCGTATAATTCGACACAAAGCTATCTACTCACTGATTGCAAACAAAAAATGAGGCCGTGAATTACCAAAATTTGTTGAACATGTACCATAATCTGCCAACAAGTATAAACATGCCTATGCTGATGTTGAGTTATCAGATACATCAGATACAGATACTGTGATTCGTGACGCACACGCCAAATAAGCAAAATTTTGCCGCTGCGTCGAGCAGCCAGTACAATATTTATATATAGTGGGAGTGGCCCGTGACACCAGAAGTCCGCATCAGGGGTGTCACTTGTTATACGCAGGGGGGGGGGGCACTAGCCCCTCAAACATTGATTTGTCCCCTCCACTCAGATCGAAGATTTACTATTGAGTCTATGAGCGTACATTAGAAAAACGGCCTTCCACTCAGCTTTGGCCACCATGCACACGTCATCCCCCCCCCCCCCAAAAAAAAAAAAGAAGACAATGTTACTCCCATGTTCCACATTGATACGAAGTGGGTGGGTGCGGTAAGCTTGAGTCAGCTTAATCATCCAACTGCGTCACTGAACCTTCCAGGAGGGAAAAAGGGCGGGCAGTTATCTGGAGAGGAAGCATTCTGGATGTCAAAAATTTGGGGACTTTGTTTTTATTTTTAACTCAAAGAGCCTGATTTGTGGGCACTGTAGATCATGTCCTACTGCGATTGTATGGTATTGCACATTAATCGTTCAAGACATTGATGATCGAAGTTATTTTGTGTAGTACTGTCTCTTCCATCATCTAAAGCTCAACATCGCATCTCAGGCCTTAGTTTATTGGTGTCAAAGGAGCTTTAAACGTTGAAGCCAATGATTCAGGATGTTCTATCTAAGCTCACATCGCTGGCCATTAGTGTGTTAAAAAAATTATAAGTTTGAAATGATAACGGGATCATCTATCGTTCGGTGACATTGGATGAGGAAACTAATACAAAATTTATTCCGAACTGAAGAACATTTAGTGGTCCCGCAAGTCCATCAAAGTTTTCTCCTATGTAACGGGCGGGTACCTCGTTCGAAACCTGACGTCGACGTTTCACAAAAGTATTTGTTTCCGCTGCAAACAAGTGTGTTTTTTAACATCTCAAACTTCAAATATAATAAGATATACAAAATATAGTGGAACAGCATATTGTTAGTTAAGATGGACCGCTTAATTTGACTAAATATACCCTCATTCGAGTATTCCAGGTCCCTGTCTGCGAGATGCCGACACGAAGTTGGAACTGCTGAGGAATGTTTCCAGTTTTCCGATTCCTGGCTTTATTTGTGCACTGAGCAACGTAGAAACGCGTAACAAAGTGTGACAAGTAAATTAGATAGGTACATTAGGGGAGGGGAGTGTCAGTTGATATGTTTACGAAATTTACAGTTCAGGCCGGGTTCAGGAGAGGAGGCGGCAATGGGCCTCGACGACCTTGCAGCAAATACTGCTTTTCTGCCTCGTTCTTGGTCAGGGCGGTGTTGAAGTCAAATATCAGTTCGATCCCACGTTCCGCTCCGTCGCTTAGCACGGTCAACTTCTGAGCCACCGCCCGGTCTCGCTGGCAGGACTCGTTTTCGCGCACAGTACCTTCGCGATCCGCATTGCGTGGTGTAGCGCGCCTGGTCGCAGGAATGTATCTTACACTTGGCTGGTGGCCACCGCCAGCGCCGATTGAGCGAACTCCCGGTAGTCGTTCCATGCTCCTCCCGCCGCCTTCAGCACATCCGCCGTCGCCACACGCCACTCTTTCAGCTGGTCGAGGCGCGAATCCTGGAACGCCTCCGCTTGCGCAGGGACCATGTGCAGCCATTTTTCTCGGAACCGCTTGAAGAGCGCTATCTTGGATCCTGACAAAGTTCCCATGGCGGCTTTGAAGGCGGCGGCCAGCACGAGCTCCAAGATGTGGTGACGACACGCCCGGTGGAGCAGCGGCCGGCCGAACGTTTCATCCAGCAAAATGCAACACTCGGACTGGACTCCGGGGTTCGACGCAATCGTGTCAAAGGAGAGCGCAGCAACTTTCTTCTCCAGCCACCATTCCACGAGTACCTCTGCCGCCTTGTTCGCCAGGCCTCGCCGGTGCCGGTGATGAGGACGAACACTACCAGTAACTTGTCATGCGAGAGCTGAGGGCTTGAAACGACGAGTGCGATGCGGTGGACTCTTCCGGGCTCAACGTCGATGTTCGGCATGAGCTTGTCGTCCCAGTGCAAAACAAGGACTGCGTTGACGCTTCCCAGCTCCTTAAACTCCGTCATATAAGTAACTTCCACGTCATATAAGTGGCCTGGGTGACGAGTGGTCTAGGGGTAAGATGGTCGTCTCACAATCGAAAGGTTGTGGGTTCGAGTCTCACCTGTCGCTACTTTTCGCCCGCTACCAATCGGCATGAGAGATTGGCGACGCTACATGACTCAACTGTCGACGTGTCGTAAAACCAATAACCAATCATATAAGTAGCCTAAATATAGTTTATTTTCATAAGAGGAAATTATTACGACTCTTATTCAGCATAGCCCTAATCCGTAATGAATACCTAGCATATTAGTAATTTTCTAGCCCGTCTGCATACTCCTTACCTTTGGCAGGTAAGTCGTTTGGCAGGCGACGACGTGCCAGAGGTACTCAGCCGTTGTGGAGACACCTTCTCCGATGATGGCGTCGAAGAGCCACTCAGTTGAGCAGCTGCAGTCGCCGACGCTTTCCACCGCCGTTCCTTCTCCACCTCCACCCGCCTTTTGTTCGGCTCGCTTTATTATCCACCCCGACTTGTGTGGGCCGGCTGAGATGAGGGCGGTGTATGGTCTCCAAATGTGTGGGCCGGCCGAGTGGCGGCGTATGGTCTCCAAATGTGTGGGCCGGCTGAGATGAGGGCGGTGTATGGTCTCCAAATGTGTGGGCCGGCCGAGCTGAGGGCGGTGTATGGTCTCCAAATGTGTGGGCCGGCCGAGCTGAGGGCGGTGTATGGCCTCCAAATGTGTGGGCCGGCCGAGCTGAGGGCGGTGTATGGTCTCCAAATGTGTGGGCCGGCCGAGCTGAGGGCGGTGTATGGTCTCCAAATGTGTGGGCCAGCCGAGCTGGGGGCGGTGTATGGTCTCCAAATGTGTGGGCCGGCCGAGCTGAGGGCGGTGTGTGGTCTCCAAATGTGTGGGCCGGCCGAGCTGGGGGCGGTGTGTGGTCTCCAAATGTGTGGGCCTGCCGAGCTGGGGGCGGTGTATGGCCTCCAAATGTGTGGGCCGGCCGAGCTGAGGGCGGTGTATGGTCTCCAAATGTGTGGGCCAGCCGAGCCGAGCGGATGTCGACAGAGGCCACGTCCGGTCGCCGGTCGCCAGGCACACCTGCCGCCCGCTGGCGTGGCCGCCGACACCAGATCTCGGCCCGATCGCTGATCCACAATACCGGCATCGGCGCCCGAGCGATGTCTCGGGTCGTGTTCGCTTGTCACCGCCAGTCACCGGTCCATGGCGGCGGTCCGGTGCCGGGGAGTCGGCGGCCGACGGCTTCCAGCGGCCGGCGGTGATGCGGGACGTGCATCTCCCACTCGTTCAACGTAGTTTTCCTGAGGCAGGGCGAACAACATCCTCCAACGCCATTCAGACTCAATTTTTGTGAGGTGGTCGTGACGTGCCCACCCGATAGTTTTCAGGAGACGATTTCCCATAATTTAATACATATTTGCTCCGCCCGCCGATGTCCTTTCAATTTCAGACGGACGCTGCTTGGTCGTTGCGTATGCTTCAACAGGCACTCGGTTGTTCTTTCTCTTGCCAGCGGGTGCGCATACCAAACATAAGAAAACCCTATGCCTTGGTGCCGTAATAATTTCACGCACGGTGGGACCCCGTATGGTGGATTCATTGCTCACGTTCAGTGATGTCACAGCGTCTATCCTATTGGAATATCATGTATGCAGGAATAATGATTGAAATGTCACATGTGTTTGACCGTCACCCCTAGCTATCTAGTGGACAACTGAATTTCGGGCACTTTTGAACCCTAAGTAGCCAATTAAAGCTGTTTTCAGCTTAATTATTTGTACGGTATAATTCCGTCACATCTGAGGCATGCATGTACATCAACGTCAGCTCAGCTGGACGTGCATCGGAAAAAGGCAGCTGTAGATAGACCGAATGAATCCGATGTGTGGATGGGTACACTGATGCAATTTGTGTTTACTGTGATCGATATGCTCTGCGCTGGCCAGCCGACGCGCGGTCGACTGGTGACGAAAAGCATTCGCGAGACGTGAGCATCATTGCGGAGGACGCCTGCCGGCCCCGCTGTTGCGAGTCCACTCGGCTGTGAGTCGGGTCGGGGTGATGACCGCGAGTCGGTGGCCCGGGCGGCCGCAGTGGCGAGTCCAGGCGCGGCACCCGGGGGAGGGCTGGGTGTCGACTGCTGCCGTGGCGGCGAACGCCGCGAGACACGGAAGAGCGCCGTGCTCGGTAACAGCGCCACAACCGTCATCTCATGCAGCTGCTACCTGCGCCGCCCGCGGAGACCGACCGTGGCGCTGACGAGATGCCGGCCCGAGTTTGGCGTCGTCCCTGCGCAGCAGACACCGGACATACTCACCAGGCATACGCCAGGCCGATCAGATGGCGAGCAGCGACGCTGACGTCTGTGACGCAACCGCGCCGGCTAACATTGCAACATTCACAAACATTGCCAGCATCCCGCCAGCAACAGACACACCATCGGTCCACCACGGCATGATGAGTGCACGACCCCTAACGTCGGATAAAGAGTGGACACGCTGTTAAGATTAAACATTTTTCATCTAAGCAGTATAAACCTTTTTTCTGGGATAGTCCCGAAACTTCTTCACGACGCTCACTGAATTATAATTTCTCAAACTTATTTGTTATGTATTAAGTAGGTAGATACCTGAAATTCAAGCGGCATGTCTTCACTCGAGCAAGCTACATGCATCTTAGCGATGAACTATCTTGTGTGTAGGACGATTTGTGCGGTATAATCCATGCAGTTGATGCGCTCCCCAAACTCAACTCCTCAAACAACAGCAACAACCACTCGAGGACGAGTAGCTTGTGTCCTGCTTGTCTGTACCGATGCCGAGACGTTACACCGACACGTGGCTGCAGGGTGTGACGTGACTCGACTGTGCGTGTTGGCAGGCTGACAGCGGCCGCCAGAAGGAGCACGCGACAGACGTGTTCCTGCATGGTCCCCACACAAAGTGAGTTGGGAAATGGATTTGGCTCTGACCGGCAGGACTTTTGTCGGTGTTCTCCGCAGACTGACCCGACCTGATACATTATGACCCGACTGTGAAGCCGTGTGTCGGCACCAGCTGACTGTTGAGAAATGCGGCGGCACTTGGTCTGCTCTTAAGCTGTGCGAACGTTTCGTGTTGCTCGTTGGCTTAGTTGGGGAAAAAGTTTTCTCGATATCGCCAGACGAAAAGTGAGGAAAAGAAGTTTACTGTTTTTTGATGCTAATGCCTTTTTGCTTGATGATGTACTTGTTTTTGACTGAGCAGTGCGCTTCTTTATGTACTGTTGTACTCTTAAATTATATAGACACTGCACAATTGTTGCATAGCTACCAATCATCGATGAAAGCTCCACATAGCGGGCATATAAAGGCATTGGACTCTTGAGCATAAGATTGTGGGTTGAAGTCCCCAGCCGCAGGATTACCTGGCCCACCCGCCGCCAATCGGCGCGAGGGTCGGCGACGCTATATGTCCTAGCAGTCGAATGCGCCGTAAAATAGCCCAATGTTCGTTCATTCCTTTGTCCACGTCAATATCCCATCTTACGCCGCGGATGTTTTCGTGATATCTGTGTACGGCTCGATTGTCAGTGACGTGTGCTCCGTGGCTGGCAGTTCAGAGCTGCAGTCGCCGGAGACGTTCCTGGACGGCGTGCATCCAGTGTCCAGTTGTGGCAGGTACGTACATGGACAGCGCGTGCGTGCATCCAGTGTCCAGTTGTGGCAGGTACGTACATGGACAGCGGGTGCGTGCATCTAGTGTCCGGTTGTGGCAGGTACGTACATGGACAGCGGGTGCGTGCATCCAGTGTCCAGTTGTGGCAGGTACGTACATGGACAGCGGGTTCGTGCATCCAGTGTCCAGTTGTGGTAGGTACGTACATGGACAGCGCGTGCGTGCATCCAGTGTCCAGTTGTGGCAGGTACGTACATGGACAGCGCGTGCGTGCATCCAGTGTCCAGTTGTGGCAGGTACGTACATGGACAGCGGGTGCTTGCACCACTGATAGGTACCTATGCGGATGGGAAATACGTAAATGTCTGGTAGGTGTGCACTCGGCTGGCTGGTACGTGCCCCTAATCGACGGTGACGGGCCCGGTCACATCGTATTAATATCAGACGTGATCTACTAGTTTTGGTCAGTTGCCGTTAGCCGATTTGTCTTGACCTACTGCTGTCGCTATGCCTGGAAGCTCACGAGTAGTCACTAGGTCAAGGACACGGGACGGGAGCAATGAAAGTTTGAAGAGTTGGTTTTTTTTAGCAATATAGTTTCCTTAAATACAAGCGAAATGCTGCCCCCCCCCCTCCCCTCCCCAAAGGGGGGGGGGGGAAGAAGAAGAATACAGCCGCCGCTGCAGCCGGTTTCCGAGTGCTGATGTGGCTGCCGTGTCTGGCTGCTCAGCCGTATTTTGTCTGGCTCTGCCGTTCATATCTCTCAACAAAGGTGCAGAACCAGAGCGGGGTGTAGAGTATGTTGAGAGGCGTGCCGAACGATAGAGGTCATATGCGTCGCCTTTAAAGCAAGTGGGTTTTGCAAGCAAGACTAAGGCAAGTGTATACTTACGTTACGGGAGGCTTGCTTTGTAGTGCATATGACGTTAAGGTGCTGAAGGCAGCGGCTGGGCGGGGGACATCTCCCGGATGTTTAATGTTGTCAGCTTTACTTTACTCCTCCGCAAGATAGTTCGTAGTTGTCACAGAACGGAAAGACAGTGAGCCATTTCTGTCCGCATTAGATACCACGCGATCGGACATGCGTCGGCCTATGGCGAATGTCAGCTGACTGGCCGTGGCGCGTCTGATTATGGTGGGTGTCTAGGACAGAGAGCAGGTGACATGTGACAGAGGACGGGCGTGTTCCTACACGTGACATGAGATCCTGGACGATTGTTGGTTGGTTGGTTATTGGTTTTACGACACGTCGACCGTGGAGTCGTATAGCGTCGCCAATATCTCACGCCGATTGGTCGCGGGCGAAGAGTAGCGACAGGTGAGATTCGAACCCACAATCTTTCGATTGCGAGACGAGCATCTTACCCCTAGACCACTCGTCCCCACTCCTGGACGATTGTCGGCGTCGTACGACTGCCAGATGACGCTACGTATGTGTGTGCCTGTGATAGGTCAGGCGGTCTTGGACACGTGCGTCTAGCTGTGGAAGGTGACCCTCAGACGTGTGTGTGCCTGCGGCAGGTACCGTCTGGTACTGTCCTGCGAGCCGGAGAGTCGTCATCGAGCCCGATACCAGACCGAGGGCAGCCGCGGCGCCGTCAAAGATGCCTCGGGCAAGTCGTCGCCCAAAGTCGTGGTGAGTATCCCACTGTTGCCGCCAAAGGCGTGGGAACTTTCGGAGGGGACAGGGGCCGTGACCTCCCCACTTGGATGGCGGCCAGCTAGAAACTGTGGGAGGAGACAAGGGCCGTGACCTCCCCACTTGGATGGCGGCCAGCGATGTTCGGTGCACGCTGCCCCCTCCCACACTGCAGGAATATAACCATTCGTCGCCATCGCTTCCGCAGTATTTGTACATAGCTTAGTATCTGAAGCCACCAGAGAAAAGCATTACCTGATCAGTAGACGACTATGCATTTATTAACATTTTTGTGCGATTCAAAGAAAATGTTGCTGCAGACTTCCGCTGAGCTTGCAAACACCATACGCTATCCATATGGGTGGCTTCATTGTGGCACGCTGTTGTCTGGGTGTGTTGTGCATAGCAAGCGGGTTTTATGCGCGTTCTTTTTTCAGGAACTCAAAAGGTCCGTAGATGATTCGTAGTGGCCTAAGTTGAAGATGAACAACGTATTACTCATATTACGGTCCGGACAAAAGAAAGCCAAGTACATGTACAGGTGTTCTGTGTTCGCAGCAAATTGCACGACCATTTCATTGATAAGAGCAGCCGAGGGCCGCTTTGCTTTGGTCACGGAATGTCTGCCGAGCCGCTATGACGAGGACCGCTTCGTTTTGACCACGGAATGTCTGCCGAGAACCGCTTCGTTTTGACCACGGAATGTCTGCCCGAGGACCGCTTCGTTTTGACCACGGAATGTCTGCCGAGGACCGCTTCGTTTTGACCACGGAATGTCTGCCGAGGACCGCTTCGTTTTGACCACGGAATGTCTGCCGAGGATCACTTCGCTTTGACCAGGGATGTTGCCGAGCGCACACGTGCCACTGTGCTCCTGAATACTGATTTGTAGACTAGCGCAAGGTGAATCCACTGATTGTCGGGAGGCCCAACTGGTAGTGTTCCTTAACATGCGCGCCGGATGACCTCTCACATAGCGCAGGATGACCTCTCCCGGAGGACTCTCGCATAACACGCACGGAGGGGGTGGGGCGGATTCGGCACCACCGTAAGATCTTGAAAGCTACTGAAGCTAGAAGCTTTTACACAGCATTTATTTGGACGGTAGATTATGACTGTAGTGAACTAGCTGCGGCATCAATCTCCTGAGCCTAGGTCAAAGCCTTTAGGGTCAAACGAGGTCGAGATCCGACGCCACCGCGCTGCCACGCCACTGCGTCGACTAAACCTTTGTGACCTAGAACGCTCGGCGGCCGGGAAGCTGGTCGGTCGACTTTGCACCCCGCAGCTCCTATATTTACGAACGGAGTTCAAAACATATTTTTGCATAGGATGCGGTTATCAATTTTTGACGAAGTCCCAAGATTTCGTTGCCAGATCACTTCCCGTTTATGAGATATCGCCGACAAAAATATGAGATATCCCTGTCTGTGGGTGAGCCCGGCCACTGTGTCCACAGTTACGCGGGTACACGGAGCCCTGCCAGCTGCAGATGTACGTGGGCTCCGACGCCGACGGCTGCAGCCCGCACCTGTTCTACCAGTCGTGTCGCGTGACTGGCAAGACGGCCAGTGCCAGCAAGGAGCTCCTCATAAACGGGACCGTCGTCATAGAGACCACCATGACACCGGAGCCCGGCAGTGGCGGTGTCAGCGCCCGGTCAGTGGTGTGATCTGTACAGCTGTGAGGTGCGGTCAGTGGTGTGATCTGTACAGCTGCGAGCCTCGGTCAGTTGCAGTGGTGTAGTGTGGACCACGACCACGCCCGGTCCTGCTGTAATGGGAACCGTCATGCGGACCTCCGTCTGTGGTGTAGTATGGATCATCACAAGGACGGCTCTGTGATATATTGCGTGTAGCACACGTAATGCGGTAGTGATTCTACAAGTAGGATGACCCATCGGTCCTGGTCAGCGGTACCACTTTGACCGCGGTTAGGACAGGTATGTGGTGGATCTCAGTGCATCCCGATATGTGGTTTGGTACGACCACAATGAACCATATTGCCATGGACATCAGGCCCGGTCATTGGTGAAATACAGGCCGCGACGATGTCCTGGCGGTTGTGTGTTGTGCACCACATGGAAGTCCGTGCTTCTTATCTACAAATGTAAATGTCTGCGTCGTGACGAGGGTTCCTTGGGTAGGCTACCCGAAGTGTGAGCTGCTTTGTGAGCATGCTTTTTTTGTTTACTGCGCTTGGTGGTCCGATCAGGGCTGCCGTGAGAGCGAGACCTTGCTGCTTGTGTCCTGGAATGTACGTACATTTAGGACACCACTTGTGCCAGGAGAGCAGACGGCACATCACATAGCCTGGTCAGAGGCGCATCTACTCTGATAATGTATCAAGCAGCTGCGTTTTACTTGTCTAATCCTCTGCGGATGTGTAAGCATCGTTTGTATTGCTTTCGCTGTTTTCCTGACAATATTTCGCCTTCGATCACTTACATCGGCGTCACTACGAGTCGCTATGATTGACTGTGTTGATGGCTTGCCTAGCACGCGAGAACTTGTGCCCTGAAAGTTATGCTCTTCGTTTTTGTTTTATTGTGGTTTTGAATCATGCCATCGAAGAGGCAGCTTACATTCCCGAATGGATATGCTGCAGATGTGGTACCGCTAAATCGTCTCACGCGTGTTTGAAAATACTTGAGCCGCTCAGGAGGCGCACCTTGGAGAACATATTAGCAACTATCACGTGCTGTTATCAAGACAAGTCCGCTGTCAAGAGATCAGGCGACAGACTGACCCAACCGGATTTGACCGACGGTCCGTGCTGACGTGCTTCCGCGCGAGTCTGTCGCCTTCCGCCTCTCTCCTGACAATCAGCGGCGGCGATCAGCACGACAGGATAACGACACTTGCGTCGGTGCAGCAGCTGCCTCTGCCCAGCAGCCAAGTCTCCTCTCTCGTCACGTCACGCCAGCGGCCCGTTCGGCCGCCGGCCATGGTCGGAACATCCACAGGGGGTTCAGTCGAACCCACGCATCGCAGGTCGTCGGAGATCCGGGACGCGTTCGCCGGTATGTAGGCGAGGTCGGATAGTGGGCCTACCCAGAGCCTCTTCCGCGAACTGGCGTGGGCAGAACACTCTGTCAGCAGGTGGCACACACACGTATTCACGTCACCACACCGCTGGCAGGTGGCACACACACGTGTCCACGTCACCACACTGCTGGCAGGTGGCACGCACGTGTCCCGTCCAGTCCCGCGTGACCGGGAGCCCATTGTATGTACATAGATGTGGACTCCACTGTCGGCGAACTTATGGAGGAGGCGCCATACTTACGATGAAGGCGCCTGCCTGTGGTTCCATTGCCCATAGGCCCGTTGCCCAGCAGCTTCATACCGGCTCTGAAGTCGAACACAGCCTCATCTGACCGGGGACGAGTGGTCTAGGGGTAAGATGCTCGTCTCGCAATCGAAAGATTGTGGGTTCGAATCTCACCTGTCGCTACTCTTCGCCCGCGACCAATCGGCGTGAGAGATTGGCGACGCTATATGACTCAACGGTCGACGTGTCGTAAAAACCAATAACCAATAACCAGCCTCATCTGACCGATGTGATCCGGGTATGCGGCTGAAGTCGGAACACAACTGCATCTGACGGATGCGATCCGGGGAGGTGGCGGGGAGTTTGATCACCGTCTTGACGGTCTCGCATTGCTGCCAGTTGGGCCTTGGTGTTGCTGCGGACCTGACTGCAGCTGCAGTGCACTCGGCCGAGCGGCCTGCCTGGTGCGGCTGGGTGGGAGCGCCGGCGCTGTCGATGGCAACACCGCCCTCGGCTGAGCCGTCGCGCCAAATAGTGCAGTCTGGAATCGGCAGGCCGCCCAGCGTCTCCGCTGTGGCTGCATGGCGTCGCTCTGGCTGATCCAAGCGGCTGGTCGCGGTGGGGAGATCCAGGTGGCAGTGGATGTTGGCCACGGTGGCTTCGGCAGAACAGTCGGGATTTGCTGTCGCCTGTGTCGCCAAGCCGGCGTTCTCTATCGCCCAGCGGGCGATCCTTCTGAATCAGAGCTGTAAGCCGGTTCAGTGTCTTCATCCTGGGGCAGCAGGATTGAGCCTGCGTCATCCCTGGCAGCCTTTTGCTGGTTCGTCCAGCTGGAGGTGAACCGTCCTGCTGTACTCAGCCGCTGCCAGCTGTTCGGCGCGTAGGGACAGGCCGGGCAGGTGCGCTTCGGCTGACGGGGCATGCCTGCTTGTCAGCTAGCAGATCACCACGCTGGCACACCTGCTTTGTTCTTCTTCCATCTTGTCATGAGTCGCCAGGGGTGCGTGGTTGAAGAAGATTACTGCGCTATGGTCGGAACAGGCTCCCCACGTAGGCGACTCGGGATATTTTTCCGATGTGCGCCGTACGTTCTGCCCGTCGACTCCTCATGCGCTGGCGATGTTTGGCCATCTCCGCACTCAAGGGAGGTCACGTCTTCGCTGAAGGTCAGCTGGTCGTCCAGATATATCCCGAGGAAGGTCGGTGAGGCACATGCGGTAGTGCGGTCCCCTGGAACTGAAGGCGCGACACCCCCTCCGCGCTCCTCAGGGTCAGATGTGTTCGCCGCGATGAAGCATTTGCTGCTGCCGTCTTCCACTTTCAATGCGCACGTTCACCATTGGGTGCGGTGCAATTCTGGCCGAATTTTCGCCACGCAGTCGCCGAGGATGCGGCTCATTTGTCAGGAGAGCGATGTCGTCGGCGAAGGGAGAGTGACGGACAATGTTGCTTGCTGCTGCATCATTGACAGATGAGCCAGAGCAGTGGCGCGGAAACCGAACCCTGTCGTGGGCGATCTCGGAAGACTCGCGAGTCCGATGTGATCTCCACCACCGCACGCTTCGTCGCCGACCACTGAACAGCTTCTCACCCATCTGTTAACATGTGCGTCAATGCTAGGTATCGGGATCTTCGGCTAATTCTTCGGGATTTCGGGTTAGTGCATCTTCGGGAGCAGAGCGCCTTTCCACATTTGGACGTAGGGTTTTGGAAGTCGAGTAAGACTAATATGGCGTGCTCTGGGCATGGCTTCTCGAAAACAGCGAATATCGTTTGCGTTATCCTGGGCAATGCATCGGTCTGCAAGACCGATCCATGCATCGGTCTGCAATGCATCGGTCTCGATGGGAATTCAGTAGTTTGCATTATTCGAGCCAGTGGTCTGAACCAATGGCTGGCTTAGTTGGCCATGCAGCAGGCCAGGTCCGCCGAGACCTGGTCATCGCCGATGGAATGCGATGTCGGGAGCGGACTCATCGCCCGTGGTGCTGGGGTTGTGAGGCGTCAGGCTGCCGTCGCTCAAAACGACCTTGACCTCAGTCGTCCTTGACGACTGGGTCCAGTCGTCAAGGACGCCGCCGAGGTCGTCTTCAGGCCGCCAGCGGTATCAGGTGTGGCTGTGGCCGTTGGCATCATCTCCCAGCACCGTTCCCGGTCCGACAGAATGGTCGTCTGTCTGGTCGGACAAGTCAAGTGCCAGATCTTCGAAAATTGGTCCGGCGCTGAGCATCCCGCCCCTCACTCTACCTAACAGGTGGTATGTAGAGGTTTGTGACTGATGAACTGTGATCTTCAGTGGGTAGACTACTGTCACCGTGCAGTAGGCCTCTGGATCCGGCTCTCTGGGCGATTCAGTCACGGACTCTTGGTGAAAGGTGTCACTCCCCACTAGGGTGATGATGCCGCCCTTGGTCGGTTCAGGTGAGTTTTGTCGCAAACAGCGAGCAACACTATTGCGTGTAGCAAAACCTGCCAGGTGATGAAATATCACTTCGGTATAGTATTTCACAGCATCGGCACTACGTGAAAGATATCATCTTGCCAAAGGATAACGCAGTGGTTGACAGCGAGTGATCGTGATGGTTATCGAGTGCGAAACATGATCGCTGACGTGTGGCAATGTGTAGTGCTACGAAGACGCACGTGCTGCCAACCGCCAGCATGTGTGCTGCCTTAGCTTGTGCCTCCAAGTGTTGGCTCGGAGAGCGTTTAACTGAGGATGATGTGTACATCTTCGAAGACGTGAAGGGGGCAACTATTTCATGGTACGCAATCGAAGCACGCTGCCTGCAAGTATTCTACTCGATGGCTGCTGTCGATGAACGAGCTTCACTGCTAATTGCGTTCAGCAGCATGTTCGGGAGCCTTGTATCTCCGCGTCAGAACTTGAAGCGTGCCAACGTCTCCATAACGAGCTGGTCGATGAGGTTGCTTCCATGCTGGACTTTGGGCGCTGCATGATCGACGCAGTCGATACGCCCCTAAACCCCAGTAACCAACCAACCGTGCTGGACTTTGGAGATGATCTGAAACCAATGAGAAGACCTCCCTTAAAGACTCACCTGCATGAAGGTTCTGAACATTTATCGACAAGGACGGCACATCAAATCCCTTTGCATGACATGCAGATATGCAGTGGCTGGACGATATGATTTGTCATGGTGTTATCACGCCACAGGGGCAACCTACCAAGTGGCGCAATTCCCGGATCATAGTCTAGAAGGTCCAAGGAGGCTAGGCTACGTGAAGACATCACTAAGCTGAATACCCCACACAGCATCTTCCTATGAATTTACAACGCTGGAGGCCGTGGAGGCCTTGCTAATAGTAGCTAGGTACTTGCATTATTAAATCTTAGGAAATTGACGGTCATGGGTAATGAACATACGACCCAGCAACCTTCCTCACTCCCTGGGGAAGATCCAAATCTGCACACCCATTGAGCTGGTATGAACTGGAAACAAGTTGTGTAGCCATGGCGACATCTCTCCCCAAGACGCCAAGCAGTTCCGAAGTTGCGCACGACATCCTGATAGCTGACGCGGATTTAACCTGGCACATGGCACGGCTTACGTTTGTGTTGGAGCGTTGCCATCCCCACATCATCCCATGCCCAGAGTAGTTTCACTACTCTAAGTAGGCCAGCAACAACAGCAGTTTTCTTCAACGGCGGTAATGTTGCGCCTCGATATGCTGATGTGGAAATACATTAATTATATGACAGATCTAAGGATTGGACATTTCCCAGTCTAAGCTCATAACAGGTCGAGTTATAACAATTTCGTCGGCCCTTTCTCAAATAGGTGTGTTCGTGTGTTGTGTAGGTGCTGAATGTCGTTTTCCCTGCTATGTTTGGATGTGGAGATATGGATAAGGTGAGGCGCTGCCGTGGTCGTGCGCGACCTGGTACGGTGTATGTGTTTGTATGGAAACGAAGCTGCTTCGCCTCGAGCCCGTAGACCGACCGAAAGGTGGTCGGGGAAGAGGCGCGTAAGTTCGATCGAACAGCAACAGTTTTCGTTAGCCTTTGTGGAGATGAAGCTGTTCCGCAGTGGGCTTGTTAGCTCAGCCATGAGGACTGGAGCTCAACTCTAGGAACGGAGCCTGGGAATACCTCGACCCTGGTGAGACACTCGAGCTGCAAAAGTGCTTGTTCGTTGTCTCTCTGGTGTGTTATTCGGGGAATGCATTTGTAGTCCTACTAAGGTTATATTGTGGAGACAAATACAAAAAGTACTTGAATGTTTCCAGGACGATTGTCACGATGGAGTGGGACTAACGAGAATGGTATGTGCTCCCGTTGACAGTGATCTTTAATGGTTCGTCTGGTGCAGAAATACGGTGTAGCAGGAGATGCCTTGTGATTGGTGTTGCGTTGCATGATTGGTGCAGTGTGTGAGCCCTGCTCGATTTTTGGTTGTGTTAGCTTCGCGCGACACGTTCTTAGCCGCATGAAAATAACTCGTTTCACGACTTGGTGATGTTCCATTAATTTAATGCTGGTTTTGTGGCGTATGTGTGGGGGGTGATGTTGGGTTAGTGTGGTCTTATGATGCTTCCGAATGTGCACTGCAAGATGGCTTCACTGTCCTTTATCGAGAACTTCGCCAACACATCTGTTGAGGTCAGGTGGTGATATCCTGTATTCTATCGTTGCGCGTGATGCTGGTGTATCTCGTGATCCAAAGAAAAATACGTTGTATTAGGTGAATTCCACACTGTTGAATACAATGTATGAGGCAGTGCGTTCTGTCTGTTGTGCTGCTAATGGACTGTGCAGCAGATTTTGAAGAGAAGCAGATGACTACCTTGGTCTTTTTGTTCTCGATGGCGAGCTTGGTGAAGTAGGAATGAGCATTTCTCAGCAGTTAAAATGGCATCATGTGCGGTAGTCGAAAACCGGTGTGAAGACCTAGTGATGCCTAGACTTTACTATGGTATTTCTATATTTTCGTGTAAGCCAGTGCTTTGCGCTTATTGATCACCGTGCATATGGTGAAAGAGGCTATAATTTCTAGGTAAATGATGTCCAGCTCTCTATTTGTGATCAGAAACGTCACCGTTGGTTGAGTATGGTTTCAGGAACGCTTAATGGCCGGTCGAGCTGCAGTCGTTGGGTGTGGTGATATTTAGTTATGTTAAATGCGTGACAACTTCGCTGCTAAATTGAGTGAGTTCCCTACCTAGTGAATGACCTCCCCCTATGTTCAGGCATGTCCCAACTTAAGCACCCCTGTGTCGAGTGATTTTGAGTGCATGTACGAAAAGTGCCTCCGGCGCATCGCTTGTGTCCTGGACTAGGCAATAAGAACGTCCGGCGGTCAGTGCTTCCGCTGTTTAACATGGACGATATCGGGGCACACAATCGGCAGGCCAGTGACGCTGACGGAAGAGAGACGCCGGTCGATCGCCGTTGTTTGTGAGCGGTGCGGTATGTTCGTGCCGTACACTAGCGGCGTTTTCACCTGCCGTGTTGCAACCACGCTAATTTATTGGCTGGGACGATGAATGTCGATTGGCGCACGAGGAAGATGATGAATTAATCAGAACCAGTTGTCATGCCCAACTGTCGGATCAACAAAATAGTGAAAATTGTAGCCACCTGCGCCGCCAGTCTTCACAGCGTTAGTTCGTGTGAGCAACCTTCAATAGGTGCGCAATTGGTATGCGGGATTTTCATGATTTGTAACTTAGCACATTAATCACATTTAATGATGCGAGAGGGATGGGATGTGGACCAAATCTGCCTCATCCAGATAGCAGATGTACATCACGAATGTCTGATCATTGGCCTTGCCTGTCCTCCATCTGCATGTCATCGATTCGGTGATAACATCTTCCGTGTGTCTCCTCGTTTTGGAACCATGTTATTCTGCCTGATATTTAGCCTTAGGAAGGTCTGTGTCTGCTTTGATGCTTGTGATATGTATGGCTTGAAATGCTATTTCAGCTGGTGTGATGCAGCTGTTTGGTATGGTTTTTGGATTTCAGCATAATGCTGCATATATTGTGCTAGAGAAAGTGTTTTGTGTTCAATAATGGGTCGAAATGGGCTTAGTCTCAGCAGTTTTTTTTTATCTCGTCTCTGTCCCAGTCCGTGCCTGCTAGGATCCGGGTAATGTTGATGACCGTCCCACACAGCGTTGGAAACGCCAGGTTGTTTTAGACGCCCTCTCCGGAGGCGCCGAGTAGGCACATAGGCCCTTCTTTCACGTTGCGGGCAAGGTCGACCGAACGACCTTGACCGGTCGCCACACGGATCAGCGAGCGGGCCTGTCGGGTGGTAGCGTGCATGAATGTACTATGAGAATACTTTTGTTTTCCGTAGCGTACGTCCAGAAGTGCCCAGTGTTTCTTGTCTGGTCCCACACCACTTGGCTATGCTAGTGATATGCATGTTAAAGCTCAGTATATGATCGAACTTAACTCCCTGGCACGGGAAGCTTTTCATCTGCACGGTTGTTTTATCTTAGACGTTTAGTGGCGTTTGGGGTGTGGGGCAGAGATGACTGGAGGTGGGAGAGGCTGATTTCCCGCGTATAGGACGTATTCCCGTTTCTTCCACCACTCTACAATGCGTTCTGAAGTGTTTGGAATTCTGGCTTCGGCCTCTGAGAAGCAACTGGTTCTGGCACATAGTGTTCGACATGCTGTTAGGCACATTAAGCACATGTTGTTCGAAATAGTGAGTAGAATAGTGGTTCTTATTTGCTGCAGGCAAACTGTTTCGTTTTTTTATAACAAAAGGTAATATTATGCACACCGTGATCCCAGGATGTGCTCCCTGAGGTGACGTTGCTGTATCTGACCTTGAATGATATGCCTGTGGGAAAGTTGAGTATGAAGTAACTAAGGTGTCTGTGTAGATGCATCGGTGAAGTTTTTGTGTGAATGCGTTCTTGTGTACCTGGTCAAAGGCAATGGTGATGTCTAAGCATGTCGCCATTGTTGTGTGTTGGTAACATAGACTGTTTAATTTCGTGCACAAGCCGAATGATGCTCATGGTTGATTTCTACCGTCTGCGTTGAAAATAGTGTGGCAATGCATTGTGCTCTGCAAACTGCACACATGCGACGCTACGATGTTCGAGAAGCTGACAAGCACAGCTAGTCGGCGATATTTGATTATATCCTTTTGTGAGTGTGACTTTTGCGCGGCTTAAGTAAGTTATACCTACGTTATCCCACCAAAGGTGTGTTATTATGGCTGGCTATTAATTATCATGATGGACGTCAGGAACTTGTGCCTCACGTGTGCAAGAAATTGGTAATATGCGGTAATATATCGTATGCCATCCGGTATATCTGATCTGTTTACGCACTAATTATGGCAATGTTCAGTTCGTGAAATGCAAAGGATTCCTGGTAATTTTGGTGTTGTCTGAGTTGAAATTGTGGGTTAGTGGCAAGGGGTGCGAGGGCTTCAAGGTGTTGTTTATACTGGCATAGTGTGCGTGGTTTGCTCTTGACGTGGTGTGCCTTAAAGTGGTCTTTGACATTTTGCGAGTCTGTGATGCGTTAGTAAGACGCTGTCAGCTGTGGGAATGAACCTTGTGGTGGAAGCTTCAGTTCGAAGAGCTCCATCCGGTTCCTGATAGTGTTTTGTAATGTTGGAGTAGGGGATGAGCTGGTTGAGTTCTGATGGATAATTTTACATTTATTTGTATAGCGCTGTTTGGATCGTGTATTACATGTGTTTCTATCACTGTAACACCAAGATATGCAGGGTTTGACTTGATTGATTTCACCTTTACTTAACCGAATTGTGACTGGGAATGGTCGGTCAATCCGGATTTTCCGAAACTGTCATGTGAAATAGAACGGAGTCTTGGAGAGTGGCACATTAAGCCCATGAATTTGTTCGACCTTCTAGCAACGAGCTATGGTGTTGTTGGTCCCAATGTGGAATAGGACCACGCTGTATTATGAAATGGAGTGGTGGATGTTTTAGCTCGTAGTATCCGTGTATTGATTCCACCCCTCCACTCCCCCAGTTGTAGTGTGCATTACGATCCCAGTAAGAATAGTTTACGAGGACTGGATGTCAGACAGCTCCCTGTCGTGCTTAGAGTCGCAGGTGGTGGTGAAAAGCAAGGAAGTGAAGTGGTATTTGTGTCGCATTCGGCAATGCTTAGCCTGATTGCCACACAGTTTATGGTGGTGTTAAACGCAGTTCGAGAGTGTAGGAGGCTATTGGCGATAAGGATGCGTGCATCCCACTTTCGGACGAGACGACATCCCGTTAAGTGTAATTGTGGGTGTGATTACAGGGTGTGACTGAATGTCGACAATACGTTTAATGGAGGGCTCCGACAACTGAGTCTTGTTCAATTTTGAATGCGAATTAAATATACTATTTGGAATACCGCCAATATTCCATTGAAATGAATGGTCCATTATCGATGTGATGTGTTGCACCATGTCCTACCCAATCTGGAAAGGATGGGAGCGTTGTATCTCCTGGGCCGTTCGTGAAATCTCATTCAGTCGAGAAAACTGCTTGTCGTGCCCAAAATTCCCGATATTTGTGTGTGGCCAACGCGGAGGCAACGAACCGAAACTCCCTGGCAGCGAGTGAGGGGTCTGTCAGGTGATAAAGGCTGAAGCTGTAGACTGTGGACTGTAAGCTGACATGATGTGTTTGCTGGCGGGGGGGGGGGGGGGGGTTGGGGGGGGGATGGTTTTTTCCAAAATAAAAGGGTTGGGGTTTGGGGTTTCCCCTTTTTTTTTTTTTCCCCCCCGCCCAATGGGGGGGAGAGATTGGCGACGCTACATGACTCAACGGTCGACGAAAAAAACAAGGAGTGGCCGGTCGGTCTGACAAGACACGAAAATTGGGGTGGTGGTGGCTATCTGCTGGATGGCAGTCGTTATTTTATATGGAGGGATGGTGGGTTGCTGTTAGATTATAGTGTCGGGGGGGGGGGGGTAGAGAGGATGGAGACCCGGTAGTGGGATTGGAGGGAAGGCCGAGGATGGCCGCTGACCGGTGAGGTCAGGGGTGGTGGGGGTGCCTGGTGCGGTGAAAGGATATGGCCAAACGCCAACAGGAAAGAGAGGCTACCGAGAAGCAAGGTGGGATATGAGGTCAGGTATAGCAGGTGCAGGTGGGCGTGCGGTCGGTTTCTAGGGTGCTGACAGGGAAGGGGTGGACTGGGTGGCTAGTGTCAGCGACCGGAGGTGCGGCGACCGGTGCTGGCGGGTGAGGCGATAGGAGCAACACGACTCGGGTGGAATATTTGCTCGGTAGGAAAACACAGTCGCTAGTTACACCAGGTGGTGGTTGGGACGGAGGCCGAAGCATAGGTATACTGTGTTGCGTGCCTTGCGGAGCGCGCACGCATGCAGGTACAGGTGCACTGTCCTGGCACGCGGACATGTGCGGCACCTTTGGTGCTGCCACCAGTGGAATGTCCAGACTCCTCCCAAAGTGCATATGGTGCTTCTGCAATGGTGGTGTTTTCACTTGCTAGCTGGGGACGAGTGGTCTAGGGGTAAGATGCTCGTCTCGCAATCGAAAGATTGTGAGCTCGAATCTCACCTGTCGCTACTCTTCGCCCGCGACCAATCGGCGTGAGAGATTGGCGACGCTATATGACTCAACGGTCGACGTGTCGTAAAACCAATAACCAACCAACCAATCACTTGCTAGCTCTTCTATTGATTATCATACATTAAATAACACTACACCCCGAACAATCTCTGTGCGCATTTGGGGAATCAGGACTTCATCCCGTCACTCGCATATCTGACTGATGTCTTCTCGCAGTTGAATTGTTTGAACATTTTAATCCAAGGCACAGGGGTCAATCTAATCGACGGTCGATAGAAGATTGACGCATTTCTCTTCAAGTTGTCAGTCTGGAAGCAAAAAGTTCAGAAAGAAAACTATGCCAACTTCCCTACACTGAGCATCATTGTCCCCACTAAAGAGACCGTGTCGGATGCTGTTCGAGATTAAATGCGGGGTCATCTTGCCAGCTTGATGCAGTCATTTGACAGATAGTTTAATTATGGGAAGAGTGGTTCAGGATATGGATAAGACAGCCGTTCACAGTGAGAATAGGTGACATCGATGATGAAGGAGCTGTGGAAGGACGACCTTATCGATCTCGGAACTGAGGAAACAGTGAAGCTTGACTTCTCGCAGATGGAACTTGACGAGTTTCGATGTAGTATGTTGGTGGGATACCCACGTCTAGCTAAGAGGGCCCTACAGATAATCGTTCCATTTGTCACAACCTATTTGTGCGAGTCGGTTTTCTCAACTCTGCTAGCGATACAAACAAAATATCGAAAAGACGCGGACAGGTGTAGAATCAATCAATCAATCCGGATAGTCGTCGATCCGGATGGCGACTGAGCTATTTACTGTCACCGCATTGGTTGTTCGCCTCGAATGGTCATGTTGAGACTGCCGTGAAACTGCTGAAGGTGCTAGTCAAGAAGACAACCGTCGGTGGCAACCTCAACGATGAGCGGCTTGTTCGAGGTCTCGCAACACGCCTCGAGTGGATGGTTTATTTCACGGTTCAGGTTGCCTGGAGGTATCGCCTGCGTAGCACGAAGCTGTGCGTTTTCGAAGCGAAAGTCGACTGTCCCTCTGATGTGCGACCACGTCGTAAGGTTCGTACAGTCAACTGAGAGAGTAGTGCAACCTCGAGCCAGGCCTCGTCCCCCGCCGAATATAGGTGTTGCTGTCCTGCAGGATGTCTAGCTCACGTCAAGTTGTCTGGCGGCTGCGTGTGCCGAAGAAATGTGCATCCGGTCCAACGTCCTCGAAGCAAACTGCGTGCCAGCGGCACCCCGGTCACAGACTCGGACGTCGACGGTTGGCTTCCTGGATCAATAACGGAGAGGAAAAAGCAAATGCTGAGGAGCGGTGACCAAGATGTCGTCTGTGAGCGCCTCCTGGTTTACAGATTATTGCCGTAAACCTGAAAAAAAATGGTGTCTGGGACATTTTTGAAGTTGACGGCCAGGGAAAGAATTTCCTTCCGTATAATACCTTGATTCATGAATCCATGCTGTTTTGTTCGCTTGGCCTGTCGGGTACAGTCGGGATAGGGTGTCCATGCAAGCGAAGTTCCGCTGCGCGCACACTGGAATGTCGTGTATGTTTGACGCCGTTTGCATCAGGAGACGGGAATGCACTGCAGTCCACCCGGCCGGCGTGGCCGTAGCTCGACGACCCTAACCGAGGTGACGGCTCGGGTCACGCTCAGACAGCTCTGACCGCGTTCTGACGGCTCTGACCACGGTGAGATGGCTCTGGTCGCGGCCGGGCAGCTCTGACCACGGTGAGACGGCTCTGGTCGCGGCCGGGCAGCTCTGACCACGGTGAGACGGCTCTGGTCGCGGCCGGGCAGCTCTGACCACGGTGAGATGGCTCTGGTCGCGGCCGGGCAGCTCTGACCACACCGCCACGGCCCTAGCTGTGGTCTGACAGACCTGGCATGGTCCAACAGCTCTGAATGAACGATGGAGTCTTGCGATAATGATTGAGGTTGAAGGACTTTCACACTCAATTTGATTTAGTGTACTCCCATAGGCACGATGGTTAACGGTAAAATTCACGGGGGTTTCTCCAGTCCTCAAACTTAAGGAATATTCCGCCACTAGCTCTGACCACGATGGCAGCTCTGATCCAGTCTGATAACTCTGGCCATGACCAGATCTCATTACTGTCTGACAGCTCTGATCACGGTGACGGCTCTGGCTACGGTCTGACAGCTATCACGGCGACAGCTGTGATCACGACAGCTCTGATCGCGACGACCGCTCTATCCACAGTCTGATAGCTCTGATAATGGCCGGACACCTCTGACCACGCCCTGACTCTGTTTCAGGTGTGACTGTCTGGGTATTCTCAAGCAGCGCAACGTTGACATCGAGTCTCGGGTGGCGGCAGCGGGAGGTGTGCAGGCTTCGGTTTCAGCGTGTCGCCGCTGGTCTGGGCTGCGGAAGGGAACGCGCACGACCAGCTGTCGACTGGTGTTCCGGGTCACTATCGCCAACGCCGACGGCCAGGCCGAGACCCTCCAGCTAGCTTCAAGGCCCATCGTATGCAGTAAGCTTACACTGCAGCCATGCTACGCCTCGCGTTTCGTCTCGGCGGCTTGCCATACATGCCACCCATGTGGTGTACCTTGCATTCACAGGGCGGATTTGGGGACGAGTGGTCTAGGGGTAAGATGCTCGTCTCACAATCGAAAGATTGTGGGTTCGAATCTCACCTGTCGCTGCTCTTTGCCCGCGACCAATCGGCGTGAGAGATGGGCGACGCTATATGACTCAACGGTCGACGTGTCGTAAAACCAATAACCAACCAACACAGGGCGGATTTGTTTCCGATTTTTAAAAGCCTGTTTTAAGCTAAAGCTGTTCCTGGTGTTTTAACGCCCGCCGGGGCGAAAATTTGAATTGACCGGTGGGCTTAATTAATTCAATAAATTTTTTTTTCTTCCCCCCCCCCCCCCCCTCCTTTTTTTTTTTTTTTTTTTTTTTTAGGTTTTGTTTTTTTAGGTTTGGGCTCCCCCCCTCCTTTGGTGTTTTTTTTTGGGGCCCCCCGGGCGGGTTTTTTCGCCCGCCGGGGCGTGTTGGGGGCGGACCGCTCCACCACGGCCAGCGGGTTCCCGGTGTTTTAACACCCGCCGGGTGAGGAAAGAGCGGGGGAGGATTGAGCGAATCACTGCAGCTGTAGTACAGATGTAACACCTATTGGCTGGGCCATCCGTACTCGTAAGTCGTATTGCCATGTGTCTCGCGGGTCTCGTGCGACCACAGGCACCACGTGGCCGTGATCTGTTGTGTGGCCACAGGCACCACGTGGTCGTGGTCTGTTGTGTGGCCACAGGCACCACGTGGTCGTGGTCTGTTGTGTGGCCACAGGCACCACGTGGTCGTGGTCTGTTGTGTGGCCACAGGCACCACGTGGCCGTGGTCTGTTGTGTGGCCACACGCCTCATCTGGCATGCGATTGACAGCACAGCCGCAGGGCGTGCCCGAGGTGACGAAGCTGTCGCTCCGGGAGGCGTCCTGTTCGGGCGGAGACGAGCTGATCGTGTTGGGCAAGAACTTCGTCAGGGACTCGCGCGTGGTGTTCACCGACACGGACGAGACGGGTGCCGTGGTGTGGAGGGACGCCGTGACGCCACACAAAGACCACCTGCAGACGGTGAGTCCTACAAAGGCCACCTGCAGACGGTGAGTCGTACAAAGGCCACCTGCAGACGGTGAGTCGTACAAAGTCCACCTGCAGACGGTGAGTTGTACAAAGACCACCTGCAGACGGTAGGTCATACAAAGACCACCTGCGGAGGTGGCCACCTGCAGACATTCAGCGACACACAGACCACCGGGAGATATTGATCCGTGAACAGACCACCTGCAGACGGTGCCGTGACTCCGGTGTGTACGGTATAACTCTGCTGCGGCTACCTTGCATGTGGCAGACACGACTGCTGTGCTGTGTTGCTGGTGCTGTCGGCTGGTCGTGACCGGACCCGACCTCGCTGGAGTTACAGTCGGTGTGTCGGTGCTTCTCTACGGCGGCGGCCGAGTGTGACCTGACCTGACCTGACCTGGCGGCAGGTGCACTTGGTGTGTTCGGTGCCGCCCTACTGGGACGGTCGACTGAGCTCGGCCCACGCCGTCTCACTGACGGTGCGCTCCGGTGACAAGGAGAGCGACGGTGTGCCGTTCACGTACCTGGCGGTGGAGCAGGCTAATGGTGAGTACGGCCATCGCCGGCTCTGCCCGGCCGCCCGGACAGGAGAGAGCGAGAGAGAGAGAGAGAGAGAGAGAGAGAGAGAGAGAGAGAGAGAGAGAGAGAGAGAGAGAGAGAGAGAGAGAGAGAGAAAGAGAGAGGGAGGGAGGGAGATAGAGAGAGAGTGAGGGAGGGAGATAGAGAGAGCGAGTGAGCGAGTGAGCGAGTGAGTGAGTGAGTGAGTGAGTGAGTGAGTGAGTGAGTGAGTGAGTGAGTGAGTGAGTGAGTGAGTGAGTGAGTGAGTGAGTGAGTGAGTGAGTGAGTGAGTGAGTGAGCGAGCGAGCGAGCGAGTGAGTGAGTGAGTGAGTGAGTGAGTGAGTGAGTGAGTGAGTGAGTGAGTGAGTGAGTGAGTGAGAGAGAGAGAGAGAGAGAGACCCTAGATGCATAACCTTACACTGTTCATAGTTGGAAAACATCTGCCATTTATCAGCCGCCATTTAGGACATCCTTCCATTCAGATTTACTTCCATCTAATGCTGCCCTATGTTTCCTTCCCATTAACCATGCTTCAATGCAGGCTGTAACTTTTCCATCAATCCCATGCTGCTCTAAGTGGTAAATTGGACCTTAGCGGATCTTACCATAAGCTTCACTAAAATAAAAAACATTTATGTCAATTGTATTAGTGTCGAAGCGCCCAGAACCCCAATATCTAACTAACTAAGTATACAACATTTATCCTGCTTTGATTGTCAACTTCCCTAGTTACTTACCCCATGAACTCCAATAGGTTAGTTTAACGGGATTTCCGGATCGAAATCCACGTTGAGTCTCTCTTAAAAGGCTGTGTCTATCAGGATGCGTCGAACATTCTCCATGACCAGTTTTCGTACCCTGCAAACTGCTGAGGTCAAACTGACTGGCCTGTGGTTCGCTACACACTTTATAGTTGCATTTTTGAAAATTGGTACTACATTTGCATTACGCCAATCTTCAGACACTTCAGAATACTCGAATGATCCCTCAAAATATTACCTAGGGAACCGCTAAAACTTGAGCACACTACTAAGAACCTAACATATGCATCATCCGGTCCAGTAGCTTTATTAGGTTGTATATTCTGCAACTGTTTTTTTGCAGCTTCTGTAGTTATTGTACGATCTTCCGAATTATATCCCGCCATAGGATAACATTCGGTGGTTTCAGTTGTGCTTGGGTTATGATGCATAGTTCCGGGGGGCTTTAGGGCGCATCGACTGCATTGGTCATTTAGATGCATAGTTCTGACTGATGAGAATTCCTTGCTTAGGGACACGTCTATATCGCAATCATCAACCACTATTTCACCACCTACCACCCCCAGTGGCCCACACTACATTCTTTATATTTAAATTTATAGAAGCTAAAGAACCTCTCAGCATTGCCTACTGAACAGTCCCGGCCTAATTTAAGTTCAGCCAGTCATTTAGATGTCCTAACACACCTAACTTTATTTATAGTTATTATACATGCGTCTAGGTGCGCCTCAGAGTTAGGATCTTTTAGTTTCTGAAATGCCTGCTTCTTTGACTCCAGCGAATGTTTTGCTTCCTTGTTCAACCATGAAGAATACTTAACATTGTTCAATCTAAGTTTCCTATTGGGAATAAACCTATCCGGACCTTGAAACAGTTTACGTTTTAGCATTCTTCACATTTCAAAAACATCTAAACCCGACAATATCCCTTCCCAGTGCATTTCACGCAGGGAGATCCTGAGCTCATTGTAATTCCCCGGAGCAAAATTCGAAATTGTGTATTGTTTCCTACACTTCCAACATATAAGGAAAAGCATATAATGTTATTGTCACTTTACTGATTTATATCTTGCATGTTTACGGCTTACCTATGTTTATATCTTGCACCCATTTTTCCTCATTTGTACGTACTAGATCTAACATTTCGTTTCCCTTGTTGGTTCATCTATCGTTTCAACCGATAAATTTTCCTCAAAACAAGCCATGAAGCTCCTTCCTGATTTCCTTAGACTTCTAGTTTTGTCTCGCAACCGTGCTATATTGAAGTTCCCCGACAATGGGGTTCTCCCATGCGCTCTTCTACTTATCTCTTCATGCATCAACCTGTCAGTGTTTTCATTCTGATCGAATGGCCTATAGTATGCCCCAATATTTAGCCTTCCATTCTTGAGGATGACATCTAACCACACTGATTCTACTCCTTCACTGGGCGCGAATGTTCAACTCTGGTCGAAGCGTCCTACAGCCAAAATAACTAACTAACTAACTAACTAACTACCTACTCGTTCACTATGTACACTATCCTCCATGGTATGATATTTCATTACTCGCCTCACATAATACAAGAGTATCCGACCTCCCAGCCGTGCCTTCCTTTGATTAGCATGCATGCTATGGCCTGTCAATTCAACTTCTTGCAAATTATCTTCAAAAATGCTTTCATTAACCTGTGCCTCAGTTATGCTTACAAATTCTAGCTTTTCAAGCAACATATATGCATACAGTTACCTTTTGTGTTCCTAACATTTCTATCATTTACATAAAACATGATATGCTATTTTTCCTGGCTTGGAATACTTGTTACTTTATAACCTATGCCACCATGACCCGCCTAGTTTCCCTGCACTTAACACATACTCAGAGCCTCCTCTTACTCATTGCTGAACCCCCCCCCCCTCTCATGCCCAGATGTAGCCCATCTAATGCAAGAATGTCCGCCCTCTCAAAAGTCTCTCCACAGGTCTAAGAACTTCACCCCATGCTCCTCACAAAGCTTGACAGCCCTGCTATTCACTCAAATGGCCATGGGGTACCGTTCTGTGCGTGTACCTACTCTAGGCAGGATGGATGTTACTACTCCTATCTCCGACTTTTTTTGCTAACCTACGCATGAAAGCCCTGTACTCTTTTATTCTTTCCTCGGCCAAAATATCGGCCATCAAATTTAGAGATTTATTTTATTTCAGTTTTCAATACAATAACTCCTTTTCATACTTTCCAGTCAGTTTCGGGTACTCTTATCAAATATCAATCAGCTTACAATCATTGTCGAACAGCGCCATTCAGTCTTTCCTCATGAAAAGGAGAGGCCAATTTCTCAAAGAGGAGAATGGTCTGGATTAAAAATCCAGAGCAAGGCTCTTCTTCCAACCCTGGGTGTATGTGGTGTGCGTACGTACGTGCCTGCGTGCGCGCGTAATGGTTTAGAGAGACTGCCACAGAGTCCAGGGTGTCCCGCCTCCCTCTGCACCTCGGAGTACGAATTGCTCTTTGAAAAGAATGTAAGGCAATCCAGATAATGCAGCCTGGTGTTGGCAAAGGATAACTGTGCGCGCAATAGTTACAACCTTTGCCAAATCAGAAGGCATTGTGTATGGCTAAATGGGGCATACAACGGCTGGTTATGACAATGCTGGTTTTCTGGTAATGTATTTGTGAAGGAGTGAAACTTGCCCTAAAACATGACCAGTGCTATTGGCGGTATTATGGCTCCTGCGTCCTCCTCCCGCCCCTTCCATAAATGTCCCGTGTCGCTGTACAGGGCCACTCTTTTAATGGAAAAGTCATCAGTTCCTGTCGAGTGGAACCTTTCCCAATGATTGGCATCCTTAACGGATATGCTTCTGAAACACTCCCTGATCCAGCGATGTTTTCACCAGTGGAGGGGATCGAGTTCCCCGCGTATGTGGAAAGTTCTATCCGTGTACACAACGACGTGGCGAGAGAGAAACTCTGGCATTACAGCCTGATGTTTATCCCTCGTTGGGACAGCCGACAAATCCACCTTCTCTGGGCCGGTTGGTTGGTTATTGGTTTTACGACACGTCGACCGTTGAGTCATGTAGCGTCGCCAATCTCTCACGCCGATTGGTCGCGGGCGAAGAGTAGCGACAGGTGGGACTCGAACCCACAACCTTTCGATTGTGAGACGAGCATCTTACCCCTAGACCACTCGTCCCCTTCTCTGGGCCGGGAGGGGGTCTTGAAGGCCCCCATCTAACTTCCGATCTCGTATGCTAGGATGAAATTGAGAACACCGTTTGAAAGCTCTGGTCATGGAGAGTCCGAAGCGTACTTTATATTTCCATTTTGACTGATAATGAGGTCACCTGAGGTCGTGTTATGCTATTATACTGACCCTGAGTTAAGTTCCTGGAAATGAGTTAAAAAAGACGTAGCTTGTGTTCTTTCGACATTGTTTTTTTCTTCAAGAATTAACTTAGATGAATGCATTTATGTCGATCATAGTGAAAAAGGGCCGAAACAGGATAGGTCAGGTCGGATCAGAATGAGGTTTGAAAACCAGCTTCCGTACTATGCATGTTAGGTGCACGTGGAAAATGCCATTGGCAAGCCAATATAGCCTGAAGCTCATATCACATCTTATTTCTTCATTTACGACCATGCTGAGGTCGCCAAAGGTCATAGTAGGTTAGCCCAGTAGCATGACCTTTACCCTGGGGAATGACCTGGAAAATATGAATATATATATATATATATATATATCTCCCCGAAAATGCCAAGGTCAGGTCAGTTCACGCCATATTGTCAGGTCAGGTATGTTCAAGCTTGAATATGTCCGAAACATCACTTTTGAAGTATAAAATTATGTTAAGAGAGAAAATGATATGATGCTGAAACATCTTTGTAAACTGTCCAGCTTCTGACTTCGTGGCCTGACCTCAGGTCACGTTGAGACAATTCACAAATTGTCCAACCGATCTCTTCAGTCTTCACCTAAATGTGCACTCCTTGGGAAATAATTGCAAAACATGGTGGAATTAGGTTCAGGTCAGTCTACACGAGGTCCGGTCATCTCAGATCATTATTTGTCGTCCAATGTCATGTCGCAGAACTTAGGCGGCGTTGAAGCCAAATTCAGATATCACTGGGCGAGGTACAGCAGCATTCTGTATAAGATTGCATAGTGAAGAATATATACATGATGAATGACCTGGCCTTATGACATTTACTTTTGTCACATAAATTAACCTGGAGTGTATATTTCATGCTCTTTATCATTTTCGACGTGACAAATGACCCTCAAATTGAATTTTCCCCAATGAATACGGTACAAATCAGCGGATATTAACATGACCTCTCGTCAGTAGCCTTGACCTTAATTAACATTTCCAGATAGGAGTTCATTTGTATTAATGTAAGGACAGCACGTTCTGAATGTGGCGCTTATGTGTTTCAACTACTCTGATTGACGATACCTTGAATATTTTGGAGCATCACTACCGTTCCAGGTCAGTGACATGTCATGGCCCGGGCCTCATTTCTTCAAAGTGTGGTCTTCAAAGTTTCTTCGAGTTGTCTAGGGGTAAGATGCTCGTCTCACAATCGAAAGGTTGTGGGTTCGAGTCTCACCCGTCGCTATTCTGCGCCCGCGACCAATCGGCGTGAGAGATTGGCGACGCTACATGACTCAACGGTCGACGTGTCGTAAAACCAATAACCAACCAACATCTGTTCCCATTGGCAGTAATTGCCTTCCTTCCTGATATCTCACAGTCACATTGCGCTGTCACTGAATTAGCGTCGTCACAGTTCCCATCCCACCCTTATTAGACGTGAGAAGGACGCTGGAGATTAGTGCGTGCAGCCAGCGCGAGCGGTCCTCTGATTCGCCTCGCGTCACCTCAGGCAGCGCTTCAGGACAGCTCGCTGACGATGAATGATCGCGGGCGGCCGGAAGTCTGTGCTGTCGGAGAGCCTGATCCCGCATCCGTCGATTACAGGACTGGCGTGTTGGCCATGTGCACTTCCAACTGACTACGCCGTTGATAATATAATTGTATTTGTGGACATGTTCATGTAAAAGATTATGCGTTTTTGAGGTTTCAGCGGGATAATTAATGTACAGCATATGCCACTGCGCATCCTTGTATTCTCCACTGCCTCTACTGAGCCGTGCATAAGAATTGCCCTTTTGAGATGTGAATAAAGGAATGGCCATGCATAAAGAATAAATTTGCATTGTTCCTATATGGCGTTAAGATGGTGTGGTATGAAAAATGAAATACCCCGAACTCGACATTTTGCTTGCCAGATTCCGCCTTTCCTTATTAAAATAGAGTATGTTTTCAATTAAAGTTGAGCTCTCAAAGACTCGTTTTCACTACCACAAGAGGCGTCCAGATTATTATTGCTGATCAAAATGCAGTGGCCCAGAATGAACTCCAAAGGCAGAAGGCCTTTGGATTTGTTGTCTTCATAGTAAGTATGCAAAAGAGCGACGGTAGCTCAGTTGGTAAGAGCGATGGCCAGCGCTGATCTCCCCTGTCCTGGCAAGACAGGGTTCGAATCGCTTCACGCGCTCACGTTTAGCCCCCGGCTGGGAGGGTCAGCTGGCAACTGGCCCGATAAGGCTGGGGACGAGCTACCGGGGCGGCCGTGTCTGTGCATTGACGGCACGTTAAACTCTCGGTAAAAATTATGCCGTGAAGCTTGAATTCATGGATTGGGTGGTGGGGCCAGGGTTCACGCAACAAGCTCTGCTTAGCCATAGAACCCTGGTTCATAAAGCCACAAAACATAACATTCGGCCATAAAGCAAGCATTCGGACTAATTTTATTTTAAAACATTTTTTGAAAAGCGACTTATGTGTTTACTGCACGTGCTGCTTAAGGCATGCGAGATATATTTGAAAGTAATTAAGCCACTGCTTGTCATGAACCGACTGAGCACGAAGGAGGGAACGAAAACGGTTTAATTTGTCCTTCATACTGTAGGGGGTCCGGGCCACGTCGGGCTGGGCGGTGTCGGAGCGGGCTCTGGGCATTGCCGGCACAGCCGGGTGGGTGGGTCGCCGTGCTGAGGCGACTGCGGCCGCCCGCCGCCGCCGGGCCGGCTGGATGGTTGCTGTTGTGTTCCCTCTGTTGCGCACCACTTCAACCGCTCCGACGTCCTTCCAACCGTGTCGCGGCCCGTCGCAACCACTACACGAATTTATATTAGCGAGGTCAGGCTCCTATCCACATCACATACGCCCGTGAGTGCGCCCGGCTGGTCATGTAGCGAGGAGGGGTTGTGGGCTTGGGGTGTGATGTGACACTGACGGATGGCTATGATAGAGGTACACGACATAGATACTGCCACCGCCGCCGACATTCGTCCATTTACGGGACCCACCCGTGTACCCCAAGATAACAACACATCCACCATCCACTCACCCCCCCCCCCCCCTCGCACACACACAAAATCGACGTTCTCGGGGCAGCCAGATGCAAGCGTGGCCCGGGTAATATCCAGTAAAATTTTGGCAGCGAGGTTTCTGACAGCTGAATACTTGCGTTGAATTCGAACCAATTCCACTGGTCCTCAAAACTACCCCGTTAAGCATTTATGCAACAGTCACTCGCTCCTTTCATTCCGCACGATCATTCGGTCCCTAATAATACGAAAACGAGTTCACCCACAATTTTCCCTTCCAGTGTTACGCAAGCATTTAGCGAGTCGTACTCCCTTTCACTGGGGACTTGGTTAGTCCCGAATGCATATTAATTACCCGCTCCGAGGCCTACTTGTGAACGGCTGACGCGACTCTCCTGATTGCATAATTTGTATATATTGTCGTTACTGCCCTTAAGGCTTTGCAACATTGGGCGGTGAAACTTTCCATGGGCTTCTGTGCGGTCTTATAACTGAACTCAGATATCAATGGCCAACTCACCTAACCTTACCCAATCGACGCCATGCCTGGCCTTACATGTTGACGTGCGACCAGCCTTACGTATCCCACGGGTGGGCACGGATCCCTACCACGTTGGGTACGTCCCCTGGTCGTCGCTATACCCTAGCCAGCCCTACCCTTTCAGCCCCGGGACTTACGGCATGCCAAACCAGTCCGTGCGTCCCCTGAACCTCTGTACCATCCGTGCCCACGTACAGCGAACGGAGGCGACTCGTTACCGGGCAGTGTTTTGCCCATACATCCTATTGTCCGGCGACGAACTTCAGAATTTTGTCTCCAAACTAACCGTATTTATGTTCAGGCCACTTTTCATATTATATTTAGGTACCCGTGTTTCCGCGTTGGTGTTGTCAGTTACGTGCTCGCAATTGTTATCGTATTTAATTTGCATTGCCTAATAGTGCGCACCGAATAAGAAAACGAATCTGGTAAATCTTAGCATAGGTCAGGTCATAGAGTCGAAATCACAATAAGGCATTTATTTGGGACTCACCGTATTACAGTCAAAGTACTTGGGACTTCAACCCCGTTCGCGGCCACAGTCATTCACACTGCTCTCCTACGCTAAAATAGAAAGAAAACAGTAGGTACACCTGACCTATAGGGGCGAACACTATCTATAATGACACAAACACACACACATACACACACACACTTATCCCCCCCCATCACGGGGAAGACGCCAGCGCCGGTGAGGTTGGCTACGCTGGGACGGTGGTGGTGACGGGTGAGGCTCCATGACGCTGAGCAGCACTCACATGACGGTGGTGGGTGGCGGGTGGCCTCGGCTGAGCTCTTCTGCTCCTCCATCCGATAGCTCAGCCATCGTGCCACCGCTGGACGTCCCTGAGGGTGTCGGTCTGGCGTCCACCGCCGCGCGTCTGAGTCTCCGGCGTCCATCGCCTCGCGTCCGAGAATCCCCTGCGTCTCTCTGTCCGTTCTGTCTCTTCACCGTAGCGCGCCCAGGGGTTTTCTTCTCTCTGTCATCGCCTCCGGCTTTGTGCACTTTCTCTCTCTCTCTTCCATTTTCCTTTTTTTGCGAATGTTCTAGAAGGTACAGCTGCTGCTCCCGCTTCCGCCGCGGGCCGGTCCACTCTCCACCCTTCACCACGTGTGTTGCAGGTGTTCGGGACGTGCCCATCCGCCTCTCGGTTGGCCTTGAAAGCCGCCTGCAGGCCTGCCTGTGGATCTGTTGTTTTCGTCGGGCACGCTGTGCTGGGGGAGGGCGCCCGGCCACGCGGCGGCGCGAAAGCTGGTTTTTCGTCTTACAATACCAATTCTTGTTTACACAAAGGACGTTCAGACGCCAGTTCTCCAGCCGCCCTGCACCTTGTCGGAGGACAATTCACAGTGTAACCGAGAAATGTTTAGCCGTTGGAATTGTCCAGGATAGAGTTGCCGGACAAAGTACGAGAAAAAAAATGTTTGGACTACCAGTTTGGTTGAAAAATCGAGCAAGTGCAAAAGTCAGCAGCAAAAAAAGTTGTTGGATAAGTGGCACATAAGTTGTGGCCCAGACGGGAGATTACTCTCCGAATTTTGACCGAAGACCTGCACCTCGTCCGTTCATTTTTTTATTTTATTTCTAAAGTTGCATTTTAGGTTGTTAACCAGAATTTGAGAAAATAATGTTGGAATATTACATTTGTAATCATGATTAAGACGATGTGACCACTCATTTCGAATGCGTGCTTTTCAGTTGGCGAGGAAAATAATACCAAAAGGGAAGGGGGCTTTGAGTGAGGTAAGGTATAATGAAGACAAATATATTGAAGTGATATATAATGAAAAATTATGTAAAATATTACATACAAAACCTTAACTTAGCCTAACCTCTTCTTTGATATTTTTTCCTTTTCTCTTGAAAAACAACAAAAAAAAATTCAAAAAGCTAAAACCTTCACGAATAAATATAACAGCCCAAAGTAACCGAATCTCCTTTTTCAGACTTGTTTTCTCAATGAAAGATTATTTTCCCTTTAAAAAAAATTACTTGGACTAACCTCTTAGTTTACCTCTTGCTTTCAGGAGGTAAAACGTGAGGAACTTCTCGTAAACGCCCTAAACTGCAACAACACCAAATTGATATAGGTCAAACTGTTTCAGAAAACAACAAAAAGCGAAAACAAAATGTTTCCTGTATTTGGCTCAGGTCGAAGTGCTCCTAATCCTCCAACTTCATGGACAATGTATGGTTCTCAGACCAGGCTCACTTTCTTTAGTTTCCACAGGTCACTCGCGCAAGCGTTATATTTTGGGGACAGGAAAGACTCGAAGAAATGCTCGAGGTACCGCTGCACTCGCCAAAGCTTACTGCTTGGTGTGCCGTCAGCAGTCAAGTAATGATTAGCCCGTTCTTTTTTGAAGACTAACGAAGCCAGCCGTAAAAGCAGCCCGCTACATTGCCGCGCTGAAGCGGTTCTGGCGAGCCTGCGCGTGAGGTGGCTGGGCATGTTGCATATGCAATGGGTTCAGCAAGACGGTGCGATGCTCCACACTCCGGCTGGAGGCTGGAGCGCTACAACGGCTCCAACAGCACCTGGAAGGTCGTGTCGTCTCGACGAAGTCCGAAGTGGGGTTGCCCGCTCACTCGCCTGATTTAACACCACGATGCTTTTCCTATGTGGATGTCTGAAAGACATTGTATGCAGGACGCAACCAAGCACCTTGGGAACCGGAAGAAAAAATGCGCCTGGCGATCCGACAGATCCCGGCCGACGTGTGCGCCAGAGTAGCGCAAGACTAGCTGAAGCACGTCGAGCTCTGCCTGACTCGAAAGGGGTGGCATCTTTTATGAGAACGGCGGCGGGCCGCTCTGGCCCTTCGACATGTAGATTCACTAACGTGCCGTTGCCTTCTTGTGGTTCGTTATGTTTCGCGACGGTGGCCCGGTGCTGCTGAGCTTATGGTTTGTAGCATAATCGCATCGTGAAGTTACCTCAGTTGGTAATGGCGAGGTCCAGCTGGACCTCGACTTCCTGTCGGTTCGCCGTTTTCCAGTTCCAAGACGGGGTGTGGAGCTCAGTGTGGTCGATGGCACCCGTGCTGAGTTTGAGCGTCCTCGTCTGGTGTTCGCTCAGTCGTGGATTGTTCAGAGCTCTCCGGCAGTCTGACTGACACGCAATTTGGAGAACGTTTCAGTTAAATTCGGCTGTGTGGAATACTGTTGGTGATGAGGGAGGCTGCACCTCACTTCGGCCGAACTCGTTAACGCCGTCCACGTGCTAAGTGTACTTTGGTACTCGATTCTAGTGTGGTCTGAATCATGGAAACGTTCCGTATATGGTGGCAAAAGTTGTTGTTTTTTTGCCGGAGAATCTTTCATTTCAACTCAACAATTGCATTTAGAATGCCGCCAACGCTTCATTGAAGAACGTGGCCATATGTCGGAGGTGATTGATTAATGTGACACTGTGTCTTGACTGGTCTAGGGGGCATGGAAGCGTGGAACCTCTCGGGAGTGTGGGTGTGCCCTTTGCCTCGGTATGGTCCGATGGAACTGGCTGTGTAGCTCTGGAAACTGGAGACGCCAGTTAACCTTCTCTGATCACACTCAAGCATACTTGATGGTCATTACTGTGGCATGCTCATATGCCTCGGGGTGGGAACTATAATGGGTGGCTCATTAAAAGTCGCTTGGGCTAAATTATCAGTAATAGCGAGAGGAATAGGACAACGTGATGTGAAAAGTCTGAGCCACAGACAAGTCATGTTAATGGGAATCGGTGAGCTTATCAATGGGAGTTTTGGTAGTGGTGAGCTTGTTGCAGCCGAAGAGGATGCATGCTAAAATGAATAAGCACATGAGAGGAAGCGAAGTTGAGCTGTCATGCTTTCAAACGGTGGTAAATTCATACTTACACGCCTCCGAAAGGTGGAAAAACGTACTGTCACGTCGCCGAGAGAGGGGAAGTCCAACCGACACGCGTCCAAGAAGGCTGGGAAGCTGTAACGCATCCAAGAGGTGGGCATTCGAAATGGCGCTCCTCCGAGAGGTGGGAAGGTGGAGCCGGCGTGCCTCCGAGAGGTGGGAAGGTCGAACCGGCGTGCCTCCGAGAGGTGGGAAAGTCGAGTCGGCAGGACTCCGAGAGGTGGGAAAGCCGAACTTAGAAGTCGGGGGCCCGTGAGAGCGTTTCGACATCGAATTTCAAAATTGTTCGGGGTCCAAATTCTTTCCGTCACCATGATACAGGATTTCAGGGGAGCGAGTATGAGGACACTCAGAAAAGGCGCAAAGTCGTGAGGTTTACAAGGCCTGAACTGTGCAGTTGGAAAGTACTGCATTGGACTACATGGACAGACTTGTGGCATGGGAAACGGGTGAGGGTCACAAGGCTGGGATTGTAGGGTGGGAAAGTTGTGAGCGTTACAGGCCCGATTTTCGTGGGTGGGAAGTGGTGAAGGTCGTAGGGGTGGGGTTGTTGGGTAGGAAAGTCGATGTCCACGTGATGTTGTGCTTGAAATATGTATATTAATGGTGAATCGCTTTCATTCTGATATGCTTAAAGGTCGTGGTATGAAGATACTATTAGTTTGTGGTATGCAACAGCGCTCAAAGTGTTGGTTCCATTCATATCAACAGGATAACACAATGTCTTTTCACAGCACACTGAAAGTTGATTAAAGTTTGAAGATCGTTGGTCACATGCCAAACCTTGTCAAATTTTGTTCGTGCCCGCTTTCAAGATTTGTCAGTCAGTGTAATGCAAAAGGGCAAGCTTAGTAAGTACAACCGGGCGGGTAAGTCCAAAGTATTAAATGTGCGGATAGGAGAGCGGGACTGTGAGCGAGCAAGCTGGCTGGGAGGGTCTGCTCTCCGGTTCACCAGTAGGTGCGAATGAGGCAGAGTGGGCGGGTTAGGAGGGTCTGCTCTCCGGTTCACCAGTAGGTGCGAATGAGGCAGAATGAGCGGTCAGGCGGGTTGGGAGGGTCTGCTCTCCGGTTCACCAGAAGGTGCGAATGAGGCAGAGTGGGCGGTCAGGCGGGTTGGGAGGGTCTGCTCTCCGGTTCACCAGAAGGTGCGAATGAGGCAGAGTGAGCGGTCAGGCGGGTTGGGAGGGTCTGCTCTCCGGTTCACCAGTAGGTGCGAATGAGGCAGAGTGAGCGGTCAGGCGGGTTGGGAGGGTCCGCTCTCCGGTTCACCAGTAGGTGCGAATGAGGCAGTGAGCGGTCAGGCGGGTTGGGAGGGTCTGCCGCCCTGTTCACCAGTCTGCGTGAGAAGCAGTTTAGGCGGTCAGACTGGTGCGATTGTTCGCCATATGTATGGTTCACTGATCTATGTGAGAGGCCTTGTGAGCAGTCAGGTTGACAGGAGGATCTGCCCTACGGTTCACCAGTCGTGTAAAAGGGCAGGTCTGGCGGTCAGGCAGGGTGGGATGGTCTGCTATCCGGTTCACCAGTCTGTGTCAAAGGCAGTATGAGCGGTCGGGTGGGTGGAAGTGTCGGCCCTACGACTCACCAGCCTGTGTGAGAGGCAGTATGAGCGGTCAGGCGGGGTGGGGCGTCGGCCCTACGACTAACCAGCCTGTGTGAGAGGCGGGGCGGGAAAGTCTACTCTGCGGTTTACCAGTGCGTCTGTTCTCAGTGTGCCGAGCGGCGTTGGTCGTGCGGCAGTGGGCGGCACGTCTGAGCCGCCAGGAGCGTTGGATCAGGTGCGGCGTCGGCTGGGAGGGCGTGCCCGGCCAGTCTCGCTGCCCGCGCCCGGCCGCCACACTACATCCGACCACCAGCCTCTCGCCTCGCGCTGTCCTCACTCCTCCATCATGGCCCGCCCGGCCAGTCTCGCTGCCCGCGCCCGGCCGCCACACCACATCCGACCACCAGCCTCTCGCCTCGCGCTGTCCTCACTCCTCCATCATGGCCCGCCCGGCCAGTCTCGCTGCCCGCGCCCGGCCGCCACACTACATCCGACCACCAGCCTCTCGCCTCGCGCTGTCCTCACTCCTCCATCATGGCCCGCCCGGCCACGACAGGGTTTTACTTGCGCGCGGAAACTTGCGATTGCGCTAAGAAAGTTTGTTTTAGAGCAATCGACACAGCGTCTCCTACGCGGGTGCCATTCGCTTAACGTCGCATGGAAGCGTCTCGCGCGTAAAAGCGGCCGTGTGGCATGGCGGCGCCAACGGCGCGTCCTCTGTCCTGCCGTTCCGACTGCCGTCGTGCCGCGGCGCCGCAGTGCGCCATGTGGAGTCTCGGCATTGGCTGCGCCTCCGTGCCGACCTTTGGCGGCTTGTGGTCCGCTGACTCAAGCCACCACCAGCGGTCACCGCCAGCCCAGATTCCGGCCCTGACCCCGGCCCCGACGGCGACCCCGACCCCGGCCCCGCCGCCGGCCCCGACCCCGACCCCGACCCCGCCGCCGGCCCAGCTCTAGTCCAGCCCTAGCCCACTCACGCGGGTCACCACCAACGGCCAGCTCCGGCCCCGGTCCTGGCCCCAGCACCAACCTCAGCCCCAGCCCGCTCACCGTTCATCTGTGTGACTGACTTATGCCCCTCTCCACGCCATGTCACGATGGTGTTCTGAACACCCGTTCGTGCTTTGCGCTACACTGTGGATGTGTGTTGAGTGCAGCCCACTGTCGATGCTGACCTGACAGGGGCGGCGTCGTGTCGCTGTGTCGGCCTACGTCCGAGTGGTGACATGTGAATGCATGTGCGTGCGTGCGTGCGTGCGTGCATACATAAATAAGTGACCGAGTGAGTGCGAGTGAGTGAGTGAGTGAGCGAGCGAGCGATTGAGCGTGCGTGCGTGTATGCGTGCGTGCGTGTGTGCGTGCGTGCGTGCGTGTATGCGTGCGTGTGTGTATGCGTGCGTGCGTGCGTGCGTGCGTGTGTGCGCATGCGCCTGTGAGCGAGCGAGCGCGCATACTCGGCAGAGCAGGGCCATTTGTAGTTGGCGACTGGCTGGGAAGGGCGCGGCCGACGCGTCCACAGGAGTGATCGGGTGCCCCGCTGCAGGGGCACGACCCACCGTGTGGGCGCCGTGTCGTCCCGTGCGGCGCCGCCGACCCAGCCCGTCAGGTACGGCCAAACCGACCCGGTCCGCCCGCACACCAATTGCGACCGGCTGTCGCCTGTGGTGTGAACTGGTGGTGCATGTGGGCGAGCCGCAGCCAGGTACTGTCGGACGCGCTGCCGTGTGTGCGTGCCGAGCCGGCGGCGGTCGGTGGAGAGGAGGGCAGAGTGGGTGACTGTGCCTAGTCAGATGCTGGCCAGCTGTGGGCGCACAGGCTCGCGCCGACGGCGCCTGTCGAGACGATGCCGGCCTCGGTCGATGCCCCTCACCACGCCCTGCACTCTTGTACTGTACTGTGCTGTGCGTGTGTGTGTGTGGCACGGTCGTGCCGTCGGCCCATGTGCCGTGCTGATGGTCCGTGTGCCATGCTGATGGTCCGTGTGCCGTGCTGATGGTCCGTGTGCCATGCTGATGGTCCGTGTGCCGTGCTGATGGTCCGTGTGTCGTGCTGATGGTCCGTGTGTCGTGCTGATGGTCCGTGTGTCGTGCTGATGGTCCGTGTGCCGTGCTGATGGTCCGTGTGCCGTGCTGATGGTCCGTGTGCCATGATGATGGTCCGTGTGCCATGCTGATGGTCCGTGTGTCGTGCTGATGGTCCGTGTGTCGTGCTGATGGTCCGTGTGCCGTGCTGATGGTCCGTGTGTCGTGCTGATGGTCCGTGTGCCGTGCTGATGGTCCGTGTGTCGTGCTGATGGTCCGTGTGTCGTGCTGATGGTCCGTGTGTCGTGCTGACGGTCCGTGTGTCGTGCTGATGGTCCGTGTGTCGTGCTGATGGTCCGTGTGTCGTGCTGATGGTCCGTGTGTCGTGCTGATGGTCCGTGTGTCGTGCTGACGGTCCGTGTGTCGTGCTGATGGTCCGTGTGCCGTGCCGCCGGCCGGCTGACTCTGAGTCAGTCGGAGCGAGGTCCGGCCACCGGCGGCTGGCCACCTCTCAGAGTCAGTCGGACCGGTTGGGCACCACTCAGAGTCAGTCGGAGCGTGGTCCGGCCACCGGCCACCGGCACCACCAGTGACGCTCCGCTTGTTGCAGTTGTTTTCCCGCCTCTCGATCGCAGTGATCCTGTGGGCGGAGGGAGGCGGCTGCCAAACGGCGTGTCACAAGGTGAGAGCCACCTGTCAGCCACCTGCCAGCCACTTGTCAGCCACTTGTCAGCCACTTGTCAGCCACCTGTCAGCCACCTGCCAGCCGCTCGCCAGCCCGTTCACGTCCGGCACGCTCCGCTGGTATTGGAGGACGCACCAAATTTCAAACCAGTATGTTGAGCGGTTGACGAGCAATTTCAGAACAAGTCGGTACGCAGGAGGGTCAAGTTGATGTGCACCGCATGGGTTAGCCTGCCTGTCATGTTTGTTCCTCGGCACTCCATTGCAGGCTGCCATGATTCAAACTACATCCAAGGATGAGTATGAGAAGTAACGACTAATCACATTAATTGAAAACAAGGTCACAAACTGGTCTTACGTATCTCGGGCTTGGCCTTTCTTGAGACAGAGTATACACACAGACACATTTCACGGACATGTGTAGTACAACATTTGTGTATCAGGCCTTCTATTAAATTATATTTGATGCAGGGGTTTTGAACATCATCTAAATGCAAGTACCAACCCTATTTAAATACAGACATAACAATAGACATTGTAGTAAGTACAAGTGATTGAGAACCCAACAGCGTAACAATAGTCACTTATTCTTAAACTTATCCCTCTGCATCTGTCTGCATCCACACGTACATCCGCTATTTGGCATCTCATGGTACTCTCCAATTGTGTTTGTGTTTTGATGGGCGAGTGTAAAGCAAACTTTGATGTAATATGTCATCCTTGAGAACCAATACTCTACTTTGACTAATATCTAATTTGAAGGTCATAACATTTTAGATTCCCTTTAATCATTATTATTTGCACAAAATGAACTAGCTGTCGACGTGCCCCTAAACATCAATTTATCATCATAATCAATGCGCTTGAACCATGGGAACTAGCAAACTGAAGCTTGTAAAACCAGTAATCGGAAAGTGGAAGTCCTCATTTCGCACACAAAGGAGAGAGGAAGTTGCGCTGTGCCGTCTTCGGATAGGCCATACACTAGCGACACACAGATACCTGTCGACGGCAGGTGACGCCCTCGGTGCGCACGCTGTCCTACTCCGCTCACAGTATATTACAGCCAACGAGTGTTAGGTACCCTGCACTGGAACCTACAGGGGACGAGTGGTCTAGGGGTAAGATGCTCGTCTCACAATCGAAAGGTTGTGGGTTCGAGTCTCACCTGTCGCTACCCTTCGCCCGCTACCAATCAGCGTGAGAGATTGGCGACGCTACATGACTCAACGGTCGACGTGTCGTAAAACCAATAACCAACCAACTACACGCCACAGATATCATGGGGCTCGAAGTACTGAGATGACACTGCAACAAATGCTGGCAGATGACTCCCAGATCGTAGCATCTGGACACATATTTTTACGTGACACATTTCGTGACGTATAGCATCTGGACACATATTTACGTTCCTCCAAAAAGTAAACTTTGATGTCATCTACCGCCCATCGTAGGCACTCTGGTATGAGATGAGAACTCTCACGTAACAATAATGCGATGACATGTAGCGTTGTGTTGCGCAAAATGACCAGCTCAGTCGACGAGCCCTAAAACACTAATCCACCACTGCCTCCAGCACCCACTGGCACAATCGCTCACTCTATCATTCGCCCAATAATTCACTCACTCACCCATTTACGCACTCATTCACTCGCGTGCACTAACTTCCCAACTCACTTACTCGCTCTCTAGCGTACCTACCCTCCCTCTCATTCACACACACACGCCCAATTGGAGTGTGGTGTGAGATGACATATAGCGGATATACGTGTGTATGCAGACAGATGCAGAGATGGGCGTAATAATAGGCGGCTATTCGTACGGAATTAGGGTCTCCACTTGTACGTGTTGCAATATCTATTGTTATGTCTGTATTCAAATCGGGTTGGTGATTGGGCTCAGATGATGTCTAAAACCCATTGGCCAATAGTGACAGGTCTGATTGATGAATCACGTGCTTCACATTTTCTGCGTGGGAGTCTCTGTGTATATACTCTGTCTCCGAAGAAGGTCCCGAACTATATGAAGCCAGTTTGTGACCTTTCCAATTGATGTGAGCACTTGGTTGCTTCTCGTGATTATTTCCAATATAGCAATGCTCAGTGCGGCTGGCCCTCCGCAACGTTAGAACTTGTAGCATCCCCTCCATTTCCTAATTTATTTGGCACCTGTGCCGGCTTTGCACCAGCTGCTTCATTCCGTTATGTGTTTTTGTAGTGATGCACTGCAATTGAATCCCGCTATTCAGTGTATTTTCCGTTCCACACCACTCGCAATTTATTTCATACAGAGTTACCTGCGACTAATTTGTGTGCTTGGCTTTGTCGCGCGCCGTGTTCGGTCATCGAGTGCATGAGAGCGGCACGCACGACAGTTGTAGAGGCGCGCGGTGCAGAACTGATTCGGTTGTGTGTCAAGGCTAGGGTGACCGAGGCTTCATGCGGTGCGGAGTCGGCGCTCGCTGGTGTGTCGGGATGAGAGGGGGCCGTGCGGCTCTGAACGATTTGATCGCCGGCAGCCGCTGTCGCAATCAACCGACACTTCGCCGAAACGGGCGAGATTCGTCTGGGCGGTGCCGAGGAGCCGGTCAAGCTGCCGCCACTGCCAGCCGACACTGAGCCGCCGACCGGCGGTGAGTCTCGAGTGGAGTGTCACTGTCACTGTCACTGTCACTGTCTCCACCGACACTGAGCCGCCGACCGGCGGTGAGTCTCGAGTGGAGTGTCACTGTCACTGTCACTGTCACTATCACTGTCACTGTCACTGTCACTGTCACTGTCACTGTCACTGTCACTGTCACTGTCACTGTCACCGTCACTGTCACTGTCACTGTCACTGTCACTGTCACCGTCACCGTCATCGTCATCGTCATCGTCATCGTCACTGTCACTGTCACCGTCACTGTCTCCACCGACACTGAGCCGCCGACCGGCGGTGAGTCTCGAGTGGAGTGTCACCGTCACCGTCACCGTCACCGTCACCGTCACCGTCACCTTCACCGTCACCGTCACCGTCACTGTCACTGTCACCGTCACCGTCACTGTCTCCACCGACACTGAGCCGCCGACCGGCGGTGAGTCTCGAGTGGAGTGTCACTGTCACCGTCACCGTCACCGTCACCGTCACCGTCACCGTCACCGTCACCGTCACCGTCACCGTCACCGTCACCGTCACCGTCACCGTCACTGTCACTGTCACTGTCACTGTCACTGTCACTGTCACCGTCTCCACCGACACTGAGCCGCCGACCGGCTCAGTGTCTTGAATGGAGTGTCACTGCCACCGTCACTGCCACTGCCGCCACCACGGTCACGGTCACCGTTGCTGGCTCCACCGACACTGAGCCACCGCCCGCCGGTGAGTATCGAGTGGGGTGTCACCGCCACTATCACTGCCACTGCCACTGCCACTGCCTCTGCCTCTGCCTCTGCCACTGCCACTGTCACGCAAAGTTCGGAGTAACGGGAGCGAGGAAGATGAAGGTGAGGAGAGGCGCAGAGATGATCACAACGAACGACGTCATGCTAACATTCAATACGACAGACCTTCCCCCTGAGATTCGTGTGGACACTCTCCGTGTGAAAGTCCATGCTTTTCTTCCCAATCCAGTGAGATGTGTTAAGGTTCGGACATACAAATCAACATTGTCGGAAGCGCCCTGTGTGTGGCAGGTGCGCCTCCCACGGACACGGAAGCGAAGCCTGCGCGTCTGAGGTCACCTGTTGTGCAAACGGTGACGTGGGACAGGGCCCTCACACTTCTTATGATCCGGATTTGCCCATTGTACATCAAAGAGAAACGGGTTATTTCAATCAAACACACACAAAAAGTAACGTTTCGGTGGGTTGGAGATCTCAATGAACGCACTCGCCTCAGAATGTCATACTCCTCAAAAGTTACAAACACTACGTCGATCACACGACACACGCGGGCCGACAGGACCTCGGGGCTGATCGCAGAACTGACAGCATTTCTTCGCTTCTTCGGAGTGCCTCCTGCGTCGCCGGCGAGACAAAAACAGTCAACCCAACACCACGCCGGTGCGACCGAGATCCCAGCCCCCACAAGTGGATGTGCTGTCCTCCCATCTGGGATAGAGACAAAGACGAAGACGTATATTCCGGCCATCCACAATAGACTCGTGGCTATTACAGCCTGTTGTCGAGTTTTGTAACAAAGGTCATCAGTAAATAAGGGCTGTCACAGGCGTACATGAAAACATCCAGCAATTGTTCATACTGGCGGCACGGAAAGAGTCAACAGGTACGATGAGAAGTCAGCAAGTACGATCAGAACAGTCTGTCCAGTCCCACGCACAAATGCCGCCTAAGGCGGCGGGTGAACAGGGGAGCTGGCAGTTTCCTCAGGTCGGATCCGCTCATCCTTCCCATCCGCCCATCTGGATCAACCTGCGATGGTAGGGAATGGACTCTGGCCCAGCGGTGTAAGAGACCTCGGTCCTTTCCACCTGATCCGAGCCCCTCCCTATCGCCTCATCGCCTACCTCATTCCTACTTCCCATCCGCTAGCCAACCTCCCCTCGCCTCCCAGTCTCCGCACCACACCCCACCATCCTCTCCACCTCCTCCCTACCTGCACTTTCTCCCATTCTCGTGAGCCAGGCCTCACCCCTCCCTAAACTTCTACTTCCTCACCTGCACCGCCGTCTAGAAACGCCCACCGACCAGTCCAAATCGCCGACGCGAGCCTTCATTACCAAGCCGAAAGGCGTGCCCGATATATCAAGCGAGCACGGCCCGTGCAGATGGAGAAAGCCTTGGCGAGGAGATGACCAGGCTCCACCCCGCAAGGCCGGCCACACGCATCGCCGCGACGGCGGGCGGAGGGACCGGCGGGAGCTCAATATGGCAATGGGATCCCCGGCTGGGACCCCAGAGGCAAAGCCTGCTGTCGTCTGGCTGTCCTCCGGGCCAAGGATCGCCGAACCCCCACCCTCGAACTCAGTCCCCTGGACCGAGCGGAGACGAGCCCCCCCCCCGAGTTGCAGGCGATCACCCCGCTCGGGCGGAGGACGGAGATCAAGTTGTAAAATGCACGTTCCCCATGCCTCGACACTCCTAGTATTTGTACTATTTCATCCATTTTATGCACGTGTTTTTATGCACGGCGGGAGCTCAATATGGCAATGGGATCCCCGGCTGGGACCCCAGAGGCAAAGCCTGCTGTCGTCTGGCTCTCCTCCGGGCCAAGGATCGCCGAACCCCCACCCTCGAACTCAGTCCCCTGGACCGAGCGGAGACGACCCCCCGAGTTGCAGGCGATCACCCCGCTCGGGCGGAGGACGGAGATCAAGTTGTAAAATGCACGTTCCCCATGCCTCGACACTCCTAGTATTTGTACTATTTCATCCATTACATGCACGTGTTTTTACTCTGGGATCCCGCGTATACACTGACGTAGCATACGCACGCTGCCATAGGCCAGGTATAACACTTTACAATGTGACATGGGCGATTTTAGGGCTAATTCTGCTGATTTGCAGGGTTTTTTTTATTATATCACATGCCTCTCGCCGTCTGCTTTCAAGAAACAAAACTTTCAGATGCGCACCGTGTGTGTGAGCATCGTTGCACAGCTGTCCGTCTCGACTTGCCGCCGTTGGCACTTCGTACGGCGGCGTAGCAATTCTTACCCACCTTGCTGTCCCCTTTAATCAACTCACACTCATGTTCCCGATGTTCACTCATGTTCCCGATGCGGCTCACCGATGACAGTTCGACACATACTGTTTCCATGCCCCAACTTCATAGTAGAACGAAGACGTCACTTCGGTTCCTATTTCCACGAGTTGTCGTACTGTGATGTTTTAAGTGACAATTCGGAGATCATCCAGACAGGTCAAATATATCGATATCTCTCGACTGTTCAGTTCGACGTAATCTATCCCTTCCAAAAATAGACTCATGCCACCTAGTGTAATGTGAAAGAACGAGATATGGGCGCTACATAACCAGCAGCAGTTGAGGCGTCCCCAAGCCCAAATAATCAATCCATCAATCAACTCACACTCAATGCTCAATTACAGGATGTGACCGTTCGCATTGACCTAGGGAGACTAAAGGCCACATTAGTTTTGATTTATTTACCACCTTCATAGTACCTCTCTGTGGGAGTCTTGGAAGCACTTGTAGTAGCGTTTTCCTCCAATCATGCTTCTCGGTGGTTTTAACTGCCACAGGAAGCAGGAAGAGTGGACAGCTGGAGGATTGTATTCACCGGCTTGTAGTCACACAGTCTCATTTCTTTAAACGCTGGACACCACGCATGTTTCACCTTCGGGCTCTAGGTCGGCAATTGGCCTGTCCATTTGCTCCCCAAGCGTTGCTCACATGTCCTCGTGGAGTGTTGACAGTAATCCGGGAGGTAGTGATCACTTCCCAATATGGGTCACGATCAGCACTCTCCACCTAGGAGCGCGTATTCCCCAGTGGAGCATTGCAGAAGGCAGACTGGCCGGGTTTTACACAAGCATGTGTTTTTACTGCAGCACGCCCGAGGAACACGACATAACATTCTAACACATGACATCATAGCCGTAAGTTCATCTTAGCCGCCGTTACTTTACTTAGCCGTTACTTCATCGTAGGTTCATCTTCATCTTAGCTCTTAAGCTCCCAAGTGAAAGCAAATCAACCTCCACTAGATATTCAACTAAAGTGTATGACTCTAAAATGATCGCTTCGTGTCTCGCATTTCTCCCACCATCGATAGCACAGCGCAATATTTAACACACACTTAGCGAAGCGTTACCTGTCTGGCCGCCGATCTTCAGCGAGACTAGATTGTATGCTCGTATCTCAGTGAGTGGGGGACGTGCACCTACCAGTTGATCAAGTCGAACATGGTGAAGCGCCCACAGTCGAACCCAGGCGGATGCCATCTGTCGATTTCGACCTTTCACTCATGACACATGGGAAATCCCAAACAACGCCCGCTGAATTTCCTGGTCTAACTATGCGTAATATTTACAAGTACTCTGATTGTTCTGTCGTGTACACCGATGGGTCAAAGACTGTCTGGTATGGGCTGCGCCTTTGTGAGTGGCGAGATGAAGAAAATGTATGTTTTATCTGCTGAGTGTTCTGTCTTTACCTTTGTAGTATTGTTCTAAGATCCTGAACTTCGTCGGGGGGTTTAGGGGCGCATCAACTGCATAGGCTATGCAGCTCCTGAACTTCGACAAGGTGCATGTTGTGCATGGCCCACCGGCGGTTCGTAGTGTGGGCATAGGTTAGGTTAGCTTCCCCCCTACCGCCGGTGCAGCACTGTGAACCGTGCCTTCTAGGTTTTGTCCTTAACACAACTGACGTGGTTTGGTCTGAGTGACTTGTCCCCTCATCTTCCACGCCACATCTCCATTGCTTTCGATTGTCCTGATTAGTTTTGGTACTTTACTCGCATTCTCTGTCCTCGCTTTTGTACACATTTCGTTTGATCTCGTGAAGTATTTCTAACATATTAGTAGTTATGGGCGCAATACAGCCGAAGCAGCTGACGCGCGCAAACTTCCAAACTACACACATATTGGTTTTGACGTGCAGCGAAAATATTGCAGTCATATGATTAGAGCTGTAGTCACGAACAAATTGTTTATATGAAGTTCGCTTTTTTAAATAAAAAAAAAAAAACATGTATCGTTAACAAAACACATCTACCGACCCCCCACCCCAGCATAATCGTGTCTAGAGATAGTACCTACCCCTCCGCAGTGTCTCTGAACCAGTGAGTTATCGACTGTTTGTGCATAGCTCATGTGCTGTTGTCGACAGCGTCGTGCGAGGAAGCCAAGGAGACGACAGAGGGGACCGCGTTCGTGGTGACCCTGGCCACTCCGCTGGAGGCGTCCCTGATGACAGCCGCACAGCAGCCGACGCTGGTGTTGATTCACGAGACTGCGCTGCCCTCCCAGCCGGCCAGCCAGACCGTTCAGGCGCCCACCCAGGCGAAGACTGACGCTGGGGAGCCGATGGCACCAGGCCGCACTGCTCGGGTGGACCTGGCCGACACACCTGCGCATCGCTGGCCGGCACGCGCCGACGTGTTGGGCTCTGTGGACCAGATGACCCAGTCGTGGTCGTCGCAGTCGAAGTTGGCGCCCCTGCCGGCCGAAGCGTGGACACTTGGGCCTGTTGCAGTGGTTGAGGTACCTGTCGAGAGCAGGACCTCACGTGCCAGTGACGGTACGACCGCCCAGAGCTGGACACCTGCGAACACCGAGATGTCCATGCAGAGTGAAGCATCGTCTGCCAATGTCGAGGCGCCCACCCGGAGCTGGACTCCGCTCGCCAACAGCGAGGCGCCCGCCCAGAGCGGGACACACGCCATCAACAGCCAAGCGCCCACCCAGAGCTGGACACCGCTCGCCAACAGCGAGGCGCCCGCCCAGAGCGAGACACACGCCATCAACAGCCAAGCGCCCACCCAGAGCTGGACACCGCTCGCCAACAGCGAGGCGCCCGCCCAGAGCGGGACACACGCCATCAACAGCCAAGCGCCCACCCAGAGCTGGACACCGCTCGCCAACAGCGAGGCGCCCGCCCAGAGCGGGACACACGCCATCAACAGCCAAGCGCCCACCCAGACCTGGACACCGCTCGCCAACAGCGAGGCGCCCGCCCAGAGCGGGACACACGCCATCAACAGCCAAGCGCCCACCCAGACCTGGACACCGCTCGCCAACAGCGAGGCGCCCGCCCAGAGCGGGACACACGCCATCAACAGCCAAGCGCCCACCCAGACCTGGACACCGCTCGCCAACAGCGAGGCGCCCGCCCAGAGCGGTACACCGCTCGCCAACAGTGAGGTGCCCCCCGCCCAGAACGGGACACACCTTAACACTGAGGAGCCCACCCAGAACTGGACACCGCTCGCCAACAGCGAGATGCCCGCCCAGAACGGGACGCACCATATCAGTAACGAGACGCCTACCCAGAACTGGACACCGCTTGCCGACGGTGAGGTGCTCGCCCAGAACGGGATGCGCCTCATCAACAGCGAGGCTCCTACCCAGAGCTGGAGACCGCTCGCCGACGGCGAGGCGGCCGCCCAGAATGGGACACCGCCTACAAATAATGTGACTCCCGCACAGAGTTGGAGACCTCTCATTAACAGCGAGACGCCTACCAATAGCGGGACACCGCCTTCCAATAGCGAGACGTCCACCCAGACAGACTCGCAAATCGTAGCGCTGCAGTCCGAACCGAGCGCGTTGGCTCCGCAGCAGTGGCCTGAACAAGCTGAGACCCTGACAGCGCAACAACTGCTGCCTCAGGCCACCACCGAGGCGGTGTCGGCCTTGGTCTGGTCGTCTCAGTGCCGGACGCAGGCAGTGAGTGTTGCCGAGTGGTCGCTGCCGGCGCCATCTGACGCTAAGGCGCCGTCGGCATCGGCGGGTGCGTGGCCTACCGGCGGAGCAGACTCGCACCCTGATGGTACGTGGACACCACAGCAGGAAAAAGTTGCGCCCACCAAAACTTGGCCGGCTCACCCTAGCTCTGCCATGGCTCCATCTGCTGTATGGCTGCGGAACTCTGATGCTAGCATGTCGTCGGCCGGGGAATGGGTGTCCGAGCATGCTAAGGAGTTGCCTGCGGAGACGTGGCCACAGGAGCACCACACTAAGCGTACTGAGACCTGGCAGCGGGAGCAGGACACCAAGTCTGCTGAGACCTGGCAGCGGGAGCAGGACACCAAGTCTGCTGAGACCTGGCAGCGGGAGCAGGACACCAAGTCTGCTGAGACCTGGCAGCGGGAGCAGGACACCAAGTCTGCTGAGACCTGGCAGCGGGACCAGGACGCCAAGCGTGCTGAGACCTGGCAGCGGGAGCAGGACACCAAGTCTGCTGAGACGTGGTCGCGGGAGCAGGACACCAAGTCTGCTGAGACCTGGCAGCGGGAGCAGGACACCAAGTCTGCTGAGACCTGGCAGCGGGACCAGGACACCAAGTCTGCTGAGACCTGGCAGCGGGACCAGGACACCAAGTCTGCTGAGACGTGGTCGCAGGAGAATCTCTGAGACGTGGTGCGGGAGCAGGACACCAAGTCTGCTGAGACCTGGCAGCGGGACCAGGACACCAAGTCTGCTGAGACCTGGCAGCGGGACCAGGACACCAAGCGTGCTGAGACCTGGCAGCGGGACCAGGACACCAAGTCTGCTGAGACGTGGTCGCGGGAGCAGGACACCAAGTCTGCTGAGACCTGGCAGCGGGAGCAGGACACCAAGTCTGCTGAGACCTGGCAGCGGGACCAGGACACCAAGCGTGCTGAGACCTGGCCGCGGGACCAGGACACCAAGCGTGCTGAGACCTGGCAGCGGGAGCAGGACACCAAGTGTGCTGAGACGTGGCAGCGGGAGCAGGACACCAAGTCTGCTGAGACCTGGCAGCGGGAGCAGGACACCAAGTCTGCTGAGACCTGGCAGCGGGACCAGGACACCAAGCGTGCTGAGACCTGGCCGCGGGACCAGGACGCCAATCCCGCGACATCGTCCGGCCAGCTGCCGCCGGATGCCGGAAGGCCTGACAGCTGGTCGCCCCAGCCGGAGGTTAAGCCGGCCGCGGCCCAGTCGTGGTGTGTGGCGCCTGAGGACGCCCCGGCGGGCACCTGGTCCAAAGAGGCGACGGCGGCGGTGGCAGCGGCGGCTTCTCCGGCCCGGCTGCCGGCGTTGACGGCGGACCAGCTGGCAGCTGTTCTGCAGCCGTCGCCGGACGGCTGCGGCACGGCGGGCGGCTGGCCAGACGCGGCCGCCGACCAACCGAACGACTGGGACAGCCGGCCGACCGGCACCGACCCCATGTGGGGCGAGGCGGCGGCTCCTCCAGCCGTCACCCCGCCACCGGACCCGCTGGGTGGCATGCCGCGTGGCATAGGGCTCATCGAGTACATCAACGGTGACCATGGTGAGGAAGATTTTGAATAGTAACTGACTGGCATTTCAATGTCAGCCATTTCTTGCATACTATAAGTGTACTAAGACATGGTTTAAGACGTGCACCTTCCACAGTCATCACGCAGTGTGCTCTCCGGACTCCGTCCAGCACTCTCACACGCATTTTCAACAACTCTGAATCAAAATTGTTTGTGGGATGGGAGGGGTCTGGATGAATTGCTAAGGCAGAAGGTTCGTCACCTTTTCCTCAGATTATGTGTGCGTTGTTGTAATTTCAGAAGAAAACTTGAATTTCCCTGAAAATATGTCGATTGCTTTTTTGTAGATTGCATAATTGTTCATACAAATTATTGAAATAGAAATGATATGGTACAGTTTCATCAGGAGCAGAATTGCAGGGATTTGTCATTTCGTGTTGACCAGTTTCGTACTTAGATTGCATAATTGTTCATACAAATTATTGAAATAGAAATTATATGGTACACTTTCATCAGGAGCAGAATTGCAGGAGTTTGCGTCATTTCGTGTTGACCAGTTTCGCACTTAGATTGCATAATTGTTCATACAAATTATTGAAATAGAAATTATATGGTACAGTTTCATCAGGAGCAGAATTGCAGGAGTTTGCGTCATTTCGTGTTGACCAGTTTCGCACTTACCGTGCCGTTTTCCGTCGCCTTTGGACTTTGCCACTAAATGAGTGCGCTTCGCCTCTGATTCGATTAAGGGCTATTTATTTCCCCTGATCATCACGTGTGTTCGTCTCAAAAGAATTCCTTATCCCATCCGTGTTCACTAACAAACCAAAAACTTAGTTTCCTTTTCAAATGTACCACACTCCTGTCGTTAATCTTTTCAGTTCAGTTGCTGCTTTGGCAGCTTGGTCACTCCGGCTCGAGCACTCAGTCGCACAGTTACGCCAGAGCCTGCGTGCCGTTAGACGAACTGTGGAAACTGAGTGCTGGTGAGCCATGTTTATACTCGTGTTGTTACATGCATAACCCATGTTTTCTGTTTTCAGAGTAGAGGTGTCGGTGTTGCGACTGTATGCAGTCCGACACAAACAGAGGACCATTCCGACGTGACAATGCTGAAGTGCTGACGTCGACTCGAAGCATCAGCTCCGGGCACGCCATTGGACACTGAAGCACGACTGGATTTCTCGCCTGCACGCTTGGATGAAAGGGCATTCTTCACCTGGGCGCCAATACGGGGGCAACTGGCATGACAGCGACCGACGCGAGATGCGGCGCTGCTCCGGCCAGAAGCCAGCGTGACGCCCGTGCGGCGCGTCGCAGGCGTGAACGCTGGTGGAAAGCCGGGGCGGCGGGACACGGTGTCCGGCGCCAACACTTCCGCCGCGGTGGCACCGCAGCGTCGCCTGGACGACCGTCGGTCCGCGCCGACGGCGACGGCGGAGCGCGCCGTCGGTGGGGTCGGCTCGACACCGTTGCCGGCAGTGTTCTGCGGTGCTCCTTCTCCGACCACACACCGGATGGGAGTGTGAACGTCGCCGCTGGGCAGCGGCTGCACCCCGCCTGGGACGATGCCCAACACTCCACGCCAGCGGGCCTGGCCTCCGCTCGGCGGTGGTCGATGGAGACAGGAGTCGGAGCGGACGGGTGCTGGTCGTGCGAGTGCGGTGGCATGAATTTCCTCGTAGCTGCATCAGCTGTGGGTCTTTCACCTGTTGTATTGGTATGTTGTGTGTGTGTTACCATGGGCTCGTGCAACACACACAGATGGGTGTGTGTACATAGTGCGCAGCCCCATGGCCGTCGTGTTCCGTCTGGCCGCCGCCTGCGAGCTGTGGGCGTCGCAGGTCAGATCTTCACGACTGGTGGCGGTGCCGCGGCCGGTGGCCGCCCGGCCGAGTGTGATTCCTCCTCAGGCGCACACGTGCGATCAGAGCGCAGCCGCTCTCCGAGCGCTGAGGTTGTTGACGGGTGTCGGGGCCGTTGCCGTGCGCCTGGGTGGCTGGCCACGCAGCAGCCAGATCCGAGGACCGGACGCGGTGGCTGGCCACGCAGCAGCCAGATCCGAGGACCGGACGCGGTGGCTGGCCACGCAGCAGCCAGGTCGAGGACCGAACGCGGTAGCGCAGCAGCCAGATCCGAGGACCGCGCGTGGCTGGCCACGCAGCAGCCAGATCCGAGGACCGGACGCGGTGGCTGGCCACGCAGCAGCCAGATCCGAGGACCGGACGCGGTGGTTGGCCACGCAGCAGCCAGATCCGAGAACCGGACGCGGTGGCTGGCCACGCAGCAGCCAGATCCGAGAACCGGACGCGGTGGCTGGCCACGCAGCAGCCAGATCCGAGAACCGGACGCGGTGGCTGGCCACGCAGCAGCCAGATCCGAGGACCGGACGCGGTGGCTGGCCACGCAGCAGCCAGATCCGAGGACCGGACGCGGTGGCTGGCCACGCAGCAGCCAGATCCGAGGACCGGACGCGGTGGCTGGCCACGCAGCAGCCAGATCCGAGGACCGGACGCGGTGGCTGGCCACGCAGCAGCCAGATCCGAGGACCGGACGCGGTAGCTGGCCACGCAGCAGCCAGATCCGAGAACCGGACGCGGTGGCTGGCCACGCAGCAGCCAGATCCGAGAACCGGACGCGGTGGCTGGCCACGCAGCAGCCAGTCGGGTACAGCCAGGTGTCTGCAGTGCTTTCATCAGGTGGCCATTACGCGTTACTCACCGATGGTCGCGACACGCGTTGAACTGACGTGAACCCGGAGTTTATTCAATATCCAGTTTGATACGGTCTCCTCGAACTTAGTTGATACGCTTATGGTTGTTGTACACTAGACTATGCTATATGTGTGTACTATATATGCAGTTTTCACTGTACAACACGTTAGTGCAATATGTATAAGTTGTACAAATGCGGCGGCGGCAGGTGCTATCGGAGGAGGCGGCGCACCGGCCGCCACAGTCGTGCCGTGAGGCGGCAGCACGATCGGCATCTTCAAATAATATTTTCGAATCTGCATTTCGGTCGATTTCTTCCGAAGGTATCTTGGGACTAGAATGCCAAGGAGGACTCTGTCACCATTTTTGACAGTCTAATCTGGCACAATTTCGACTGCCAAGTATTGCCGCGCTAGTCGGGCGGCTGGTGGCGCTGATGGGCGGGGGGGTTGCCACGCCGATCGCCCCTGTGGCTACCTGAGTGTCACACACCGGCCGTCAGCTGTTTTGCATCTGATTTTTTGGGATAGGTTTAGTAAGCCTGCGACAGAGTGAGCGAGTCTGACCTGGCGACCTCATTGGCAGGAACGAAGCTGCTTTCATCAACAGATAATGGGAATTTTCGTGATGATGCAGCTCGGGTCATCTGGGCTGTTCGGGCGTTTTATCGGCTGTTGTATGTGATGCCAATGAACCGAGGAGGGCTGAACCATACAAAACGAGGCTGAAATATACCAACCTGTCCAGGAACGAACCCAACCATCTGCAATTCTTTACATGGACTAATTTACAATACAGATATTAAATGTAATCAACTAGTTTGCTACCAGACCTACCCAACATCCAGGGATGACCGGGAGGGAAATATCAAACATGCCTCGGAAAGTTTCGCGGAAACTGCTGTTGCCTGGCCTGATGGCGAGCTGCAGATGTGGTGCTCGATGTGTTCCAGCTGTTGCATGCGTGTTCTTGTGCCCATAGTGAACTTTATACAGTCAAACGGTCATGACTGCTGGACGCGTAGATACTTAATGAAAAGTGTTGCAAGTTTAATACAGATTAATCGCAACTGTTCATTACTAGTTGCCGGTGTTTAATATCAAATCGGTGTTGTTGTTTTTTTTGTTTTTTTTGGGGGGGCTTCCTGAAGCGTCTCGAATTCACCAGGAGCGGGAATTCTAGGATAGCTGTTTTTGTAGCGTGCCATAGGTCGCAAGGGTTCTGCCCAACGCACCAGTGTTCTTGCCACGGATTGTCTAGCGACAACCCAGCCAGACGACTGCCGGGACCAGCGAGATGCGATGCGTGCTGCAGTGTTGCGGACCGCCGGTGGTCTCTGTGTCGGCTCTGTCAGGTCAGCGGACTGAGGAGGCGACATGCGACCGACAGTGCTGTCCGACCATTGTCTCGTCCGACGGTCTAGGATTCTGGATCCGGCGGTCGATGCTTCGGTTCGTGTCTCATTCGACAGTGTAGGATCCTAGCGCCGACAGTCTACGGTCTGACCCCTGTATCGTCCAACAGTCTAGGATCCTAGGTCTGATGGTTTGTGGCACCCTCGCAGCGTTCGACAGATCTGCTCGCTCGATGTAATAAACTGTTACCGTTCAGTTTGGTGTGCCGTGACCTGCTCGCCGCAGGCTGGGGCCGAGGAAGCCGGCACTGTACCGGCTGTGGTTGTTCCATGCGGGCATCGCGCGCGCTGCGAGCCGATGCCCGCTAGGCCCTTTTCGATGCACAGCAGCCCGTTCCTTCCGCGGAGCTGGCGAAGACGGCCGCAGACAGCGCCGCGCCTGCGATCGTGGGAACTGGATTAGTCCGAGTCTGCTTAATCTTATGCCGAACGGCATCGGCGCGATAACACGGAAGCAGTACCTCTCCGTGGCGTGACCGACGGCTGGGATTTGTGATTTGCAAATGCCACCGAGAGGACGGGCTAAAATGAGTGTGGCCACTGTGTAGCGCGATCGCTTACGAAGACCACTCGCCTTCACTTAAGAGTCCAGGCTGAATTAGCGACAGGTGGCGGTGAAGAGACATTCATGGAGAGTAATGTTTGCATAATTTGCAATTACTTCACACAAGTGAATTTTTACAATCTTAAAACAGTAATAAACTGCATTATCGTACACATATGAAGTACGGAGCACAGTGAACCATTTGCCCTCGACCTCCATATTAAAAAGCGACAGGCCACTATAATGGTGAAGATGGGTGCAATCTCTGAGGAGGCTGGGGGGACGTGTCGCCCAATTTTTGAAAACTGGTGATTTGTCCCCCTCAATCTCTTTCGTGCCCCCAGCCCCAAAGTATTAAAATGTCTGTGTGATCGCCGCAAGATTAGGCTTCATCATTTACATAATGAAAATATATACATACAAGGAAATCATCAAAAAAAATACTTCAAGCCGATCTAGCCAATCAACGGGCTTCACAAACTATCTGTCCTTACGGAATCTCCGGGTGGCAAATTTGGAAGCGCTATACATTTTTCCTTCCAGACAATTCTTGAATAACATCAACCTTGACCATCATGTGGCTTCGGTAGAGAATTGCGCTTTGAAAGCAAAGCGCAAGAGGATCCTATTCAGGATCCTATCCTATAGGATCCTATTCAGTTGGGCCCCCCGACGAGGCACCACCTTTTCGTGGTGGGGGGGATTGAGTGTCCTAAGGACCCGGATTCCCAGTCCATCGGTGAGCCAGCGAGGGGCCAGACTAGGAGTGCCTCACTCGTCCTTCCATCCATACGCTCCCATTCCATGCCCATCTCATCTCAACATCCATGTCCTTCCCCTGGCCCTGCAACACCAACTCTCCCTATCATGAGCAGGTAGGACAACTTCCCTGGTCCTACCCTCCAGCTCAGTTGTATCGGGGTAGCCGCGCCCCCTCGGCCCGCCCCCCGGGGTTGACGGAGTCCTGGAGGCTGAGGTCCCCCGTCGCACGGTGCTAGTTGTGACGGGGGACCAACACGCCTCTTTGGTCCCGATATCCCGGAGGGGCGGGCGGGCCCGTGGGGCCTCACGCGGGCCAAGTGGCTGGTCGCCTCGGGCCGGGGGCCTGGGGTTCTCCCCAGTGTCTGCCGGCCCGGCCGGCTGGGGTCAAGTGGTGGGCGGCGCTGGATCCCGGTCGGGGTGGTGAGTCTCTCTCTCCCGGCCGGGCGAAGGCGCCGCCCGCCCCGTATAGCTCTTCGGCCGTCTGGCGTCCTCCCGTCCGCGGGGCCCAGGCGTCCCCCCCGTTGGGCCCCTCCGTGGTGGGGCGCCCGAGGAGCCGAAACAAAACATACAACACATGGCAACCATTATACAAAACAACACCCCTAGTCTCTCCCGTGGAGACCAGACAAAACACTATTCTACCCCACGTGTACTTATCTTTCGAGGAAAATCGATATGTCTCGCCTCATTATCACCCTTTCAGAGGCGAGACGGGTGTGACCGGTTTGGAAAAATTGTACGCTGCGAAAAATTGAAGGATGGCGCCTTGGAGGTAGAATTTGCAAGGGCAGGAGAGGCAGAGAGCGCATTAAAAATGCCCCAGTTTAGATACAGCGTCCGAAAAAATCAAAGTAGATTCGACGAGATTATTCCAATCACCATTGAACCCCACAGAACAAAAAATAGTTCACGAGGCATTATCAACTGCTTTGACTTGAGGGAAGTGCCGGAGGAGATTGTGGATGGCTTGTCGGAGTTTGGAGTGACTGAGGCAAGGAAGATGAAAGCAAGGAGAGGCTCTGAAATGATCACAACAAACAACGTGATTTTAACATTTAACACCACAGACATTCCCCCTGAAATACGTATAGGTTACGTCCGTGTAAAAGTCCGTGTGTTTCTCCCGAATCCCATGAGATGTTTCAAGTGCCAAAAGTTCGGTCATACCAACAAATTCTGCCGGAATCGCCCTGCGTGTGCCAACTGCGCCTCGCACGAACATGCCAGCGAAAACTGCACCTCGGAGACCCCCTATTGTGCGAACTGTGGCGCAGGTCAGGATCCGCGTACTTCTTTCGACCGAACTTGTCCGACTTACATCAGAGAGAAAGAAATAATTTATATCAAACATACACAAAAAGTATCGTTTCGGGAAGCAAGAGATCATTACGAACAGTCTCATCCTAAAATATCTTACGCATCCAAAGTTAAAAATAGCAGGTATGTATCACAACACGCACAGCCCGACAGGGCCTCTGGGCTGATCGCACAATTAACAGCCCTCCTTCGCTCCTTTGGAGCTCCCCCTGCGTCGGAAGCTAGTGAAGGCCACCCAAGCCAATGCGACACTGATGCGACCGAGGTTCCACCGTCCACGAGTGACGCCGTTCCACCATCAGAGGCCCCCTCCCGACCAACACCCGAGGGGGAGGCGTGAACGCTTGTCCAACGGTCAAAGAGGCCCCCCCGGTCCTTTCCGCCCAGGCCCAGCCCCTCCCCATCTACCTCGAAATCCCCACCTCCTATCCCCATCCGCCCTCCAACCTACCCCCACCTTCCACACGCCCCACCACTACCTCCAAACCCAGCCGCTCCACCTCCTCCCTGCCTGATGCTCCCATTCCCTCAACCCTATCCACCGATGCCCAACCCATATCCAACCTTTCCACACTCACATCCGCCTCCAATCCGACATCCTCACGTTCCACAGTACCATCGAATGTGCCAAAATCCCTACCACCCACATCCATACCTCGCACCTCGAACACAACCATTACCAACACATCCTCTTGCCAACCCTCAGCATCCAAGTTCACCTCCCGCTCTCTCTCCCTGACCTCCATACATCCCACGGCAGCTGCACCCACGACCCGACCATCTGGAGTCGCGGTACACCTAGGAGCCCCTGACCTGGGAGCACGAGGACGAACAACCCGACGTGATTCCGCTCACTCGAGTCCGGAATCCAGAACCCCACGTCCAACCGCAACCCCTCCACCATCACCACCAGTCTCGACCGCGATGGGGCCACCTGTCGCCCCTCCCCCGCGTCGAGCTGCTCACCCCCGATTGGCTCCCCAGCTTCCAATCGCACGACGAAGCGAGCTCTCCCAGGAGCGGTGTCCCCTTCCGAGATTGGCAGCCCCCGGTCACGGCCGCGTAGCCAAGCACCTGAGGAAGTTAGGGCGGAACGCAGAACATTTAGCTCGTCCTTGTCTCCTGTTATTTAGCTCACAAGTCTCACATTTATATATTTAACGTATGAGTTTTATTCTCCAATGGAATTGCAGAGGTTTGAGAACCAGCCTCAACGACCTCCAAACTATTTTACACTCACGAGTACCGCTAGCGGTTTGTCTCCAAGAGACAAAACTTTCTCCTATTGCACATTTCGACCTAAAAAACTACTCTGTGTTGCGTAAGGATATTGCTTCTTGCACTGTGGCGCACGGCGGAGTACTCATCGCCGTGCACAATTCTGTTCCCTTTCACGAAATATCTATCTCTTCGAATATTCAGTGTGTTGCTGCTCGTATAAAAATACATCGCCACGCCATTACAATATGCAGCATATATTTACCACCGGGAGAGACGTTTCCACTTTCTGAGCTGTCCCAAATGATGGGGCGGCTCACACCACCGGTGTTAGTGTGCGGCGATTTTAACGCCCATCATCCTCTTTGGGGTTCAAACATGTCGATGAGCCGTGGACGTGCAATGGAACATTTTATAAGAGATTTCCCACTTTGCGTCCTTAACACAGGAAAGCCAACGCATTTTACATTGCCCACGGGACAGACCTCCGTGCTGGATTTCACCCTCTGCAGCCCAGAAATTGCACCGTTTTTAGAATGGACCGTGGATGAAGACCCGTGCAACAGTGACCATTTCCCTGTTTGGTCTCGTTTTATTAACCATGTTTTTGTAAGCCGACGACCCCCCCCAAGTGGATATTTAACAGAGCCGACTGGGACTCTTTCCAAGCAAGTCTTGAATGTACACTACGTGACCAATCCGATGAATCGACCTCAGTGGAGACGCTCACGGCGGACATTGTGCGGAGTGCTCAACGGCACATTCCTCGCTCATCAGGAACATCAGTTCGAGTGCCCGTCCCATGGTGGTCGGAAAGGTGCCGAGAGGCTTTGATTGCCAGGAAGAGGGCGCTTCGTATCTTTAATAGAAATAGCTGTACGCCAAACTTAATAGCTTTCCGCAAAGCTCGGGCAGTCGCCAGACGTACCATCGCAGAAGCAAAACGAGACTCATGGAAAGCGTATGTCAACACTTTAAATCGTTCCACATCATTGTCATCTGTATGGTCCCGCATAAAACGCTTCTCCGGAAGGTATACGCCACTTCCACTCCCCACCTTGCACATGGCTGGCCGAGACATAATCGACCCGGAAGAAGTAGCCGACGAGATCGGACGGGCTTTATCAGCACGATCGAAAAATAATAATAGTGTGCGCTTCTCAAGATACAAGGCTCGATGCGAGGCGCGCGCCATTGATTTTTCAACTACAGACCTCCTTGAATACAACATTCCATTTACTATTTCCGAACTGACTGCAGCTGTCAGCTCTCTGAAGAGTGTGGCAGAGGGCCCAGATACATTGCACAATGATATTATCAAACGTTTGCCCACACAAGCTTTAGAAACACTCCTGGAGACACTGAATAGCGTGTGGACAACGGGCACATTTCCATCTTCGTGGCGGAAGGCAATCGTAGTACCGATACGCAAGCCAAACAAAACAGGTACGGACCCACTGCATTATCGCCCCATCTCGTTAACGTGCTGCTTATGTAAATTGTTTGAAAAAATGGTGAATGTCCGACTAATGTGGTTTCTAGAACGCAACAATCTCCTCACTGTGATACAGAGTGGCTTTCGCAAACACCGCAGCACGCTTGACCACGTTTTAACACTGGACTCCGTTGTGCGCTCTAGTTTTAGGAAGCAATGCCATACAGCTGCGATTTTTTTCGATATTGACGGAGCGTATGATACTGCCTGGAGGCACGGTATTGTCATGAAATTGCACCGCATGGGTATCAGAGGATCCATGGGATTTTTCCTGACAATTTTTTTAGCTGCCAGAACTTTCTGTGTCAGAGTAGGAGGTTTCCTCTCTGGTACATTCCAACAAGCTGACGGAGTTCCGCAGGGAAGTGTCCTGAGTGTTGCATTGTTTGCTATTGCCATCAACGATGTGGGTGCATCATTACCAACTTCTGTAGGGAAAGCACTATTCGTTGATGACCTTGCCGTGTGGTGTTCTTCGCGCACTGTGCACTCGATAGAGAGACAACTCCAGCTGACTGTCAGGAAGATACAGGATTGGTGTGACGAAACAGGTTTTGCTATGTCTACGACGAAGACCGTCGCTGTTCACTTCTGTCGCAAACGTTCTTGCATAGATCCGGTGATCATGCTCAACGGGAACCGCATTCCATTCAAACCAGTTGCCAAGTTTCTAGGTGTGTGGATGGACCGCCGGTTGACGTACAGCATCCACATCAACGACCTTGCGCAGAAATGTGCAAAGAGACTGCAGGTGATGAGTACTGTCTCGAGATGTTCGTATGGTGCAGATAGATATGTTCTACTTCTGATGTACCAATCTCTTGTGCGTTCTAAGATTGACTACGGATGTTTTATCTATGACGGAGCATGTGCCACAACGAAGCGTCGCCTTGATGTGATTCATAATGCAGCTCTCCGTATTGCTACTGGAGCATTTCGTACTTCCCCGACTGATAGTGTAATGGCAGAGGTAGACGAGCTACCTCTTGCGCTGCGCCGTAAATTATTGGGGGCTAGGTACGCATGTAATGTCGCACAAAACCGAAAGCATCCAGCCTATCAGTGGATATTCGCAGAAACACCAAGGCCACGTCAGGCGACCCATATTCAGCGTGGATTGCCGTTCTCCATTCGTATGGCCTCGACCCTCCGTAATTGTAATATTAGGCCGGGTTGTGTGGCACATACTACTACGCCAACCACTCCCCCTTGACAGGCTGTCCCAGTACAAATTGATGTCACTTTGTCATGTTCAAAGAAAGGACAGACAAGCCCCGAGGAACTCCGCGCTCTGGCATTAGAAAAAGTATGTGAATTTCGTGATTACTCGCGGATCTACACGGACGGTTCCAAGTCCAACTCAGGTGTTGGATGCGCCTATGTCAGTCGACACGGGGTTCGATCTTTTCGTTTACCAACACAAGCATCGATTTTTACTGCTGAATTGTACGCGATTCTTCAAGCCCTGCATTTTATACAAGAAGACCAGGCCATCAAACACGTGATTTTCACAGACTCCCTGAGCAGTCTCTGGGCATTGAAAACCTTCAACCACGATAACAGACTTGTCCGTAGGATTATACGAGTCGTCAAATGGCTCAGTGACATCGACAGAATTATCATTTTCTGTTGGATTCCCAGCCATATCGGACTTGCTGGGAATGAAGCTGCGGACATAACTGCCAAGCACGCCATCACAAATGGCCGGGAAGTCCACTTACGGCTCCCTCCAAGAGACCTGTATCCTACTATATTGTCAAGTATACGGTTGAAATGGCAACGAGCATGGAATTCAAAGTGTAGTAAGCTGAGGGTTTTGAAGCCAGCACTAGGGCTGTGGAGGTCCTCAAGCCGGGCACAACGACGGGATGAAGTTATACTCTGCCGATTGAGGATAGGTCATACCTTCGCGACACATGGCTACATACTGACGGGTGATGACAGACCTTTGTGCCCACGCTGTTCGCACCCGCTTACCGTGTATCATGTTTTAGTAGGTTGTGTACCTTTGGAACCACTACGACGCCATATTTTAGGACAGCAGGACGCCGACACTACTTTGCATACGCTAATAGGAAACTACTCTGAGGACGTGACGTCTGGGAGCATTTTTACATTCGTTCAACAAGCACGCTTTGATGTTATATATCGCCGATCCTAAGGATTATAAATTACTGACCACTGTGAGAGCACGATAGATTATCTGTAAACACAGTTATGGGCGCAAAATGACCTTGGCAGTCGACGCGCCCCTAAACTCCAATCCACCACCACCTATTCAGTTGGGATGGCTCCAGCCCCCAAACTTGCAGCTCAGCCCCCCCCCCCAAATTTGGCAGCCAGCCCCCCACCCCATGAAAAATTAAAGCAATGTTGCATAAATGTCGAGTACGATATGCGACTTGTGTTCACCTAGGAAGGCGTAATATTGCCCAAAATTTATAATGAGTGGTGGCGATATTCTCGCGGTTCTTCTAACTATGCTTTAGTATTGGTGGTGACTGTCCTCTTTGATCAATTGAGATAGTGTAGGCAATCCTATTTTAAGTTTTCTCAAAACGACAATCCCACTGGCCATTTAGCACTGATCGCAATGTGAAGTTTGCTACGATGGTTACACGTTACTTCTTTTCGTATTGTTTTTAATCCGTTTTAATCGACGGAAATTCGAAGAAGCATATGCAACTATCACCAAAATAATAATGAAATTGGGCAAAAGTTTTTTGAAAAGTTTTTTTTTTAATTAGTGATATTACACATCGAGTCTTTCAGTTGCAACACAATAGCACACAGTACACAGTACACAATATCACAGTAGTAGTACACGCAAGCTATTTATACGTTATAAAAATATAAATATATATAATAAATTATTAATATATAAATATATACGTTATCCCATACGTTCACATTTGCGTAGTCGCCACTACTCATCTCATTCAGTCCACGTTCCAACATATCTCTATTATTCTCGCATCTATTACAAGATCATTCATCTCAAATGTACCAGTAGATCCAGGCCCTACTAAATCCAGCCCAGATGAAACCGACTCATCCTAGCGCTCTTCCAATTGATATTGACAGCTGATACCCAGGTTGCTTTGACACACCAGGATCGCCAGAGGTGATCCCGTGAAATCCCCGCATCACAATAACCGCATCAGACTGCCCCATGTGCGGTGGAACTGTTCCAGCTTTCTCACCTTCGTTGCAATGCATTCATCAACTTTATATTGATTGAAAAGCCTCGATTTAAACTTTACAAACGTCAGATCTCCGATCCCATTCAGCTTCTTATTCAAAACATATTGCTTTGCAAGAAGTACGACATAGTTGACAAACTCAGGAGCATCGAAACATCCAAACAGTAAGTGCTCCGGGCAATATCTCAGTCGATTTCTGCTCAATCAACCCAGCCTGGCTATCAACTGCCGCCAAAATGGCCCTGCTGACAGACATCTCAGAAAAAAGTGACTCATGCTGTCTTGTTTGGGACAGAACTTACATTGCGGTGAATTAACTATTTTTTTATCATACAAAAACTTTTGTGTAGGTTGTATCTGTTCAATATTCGGTACTGCAGCGTCTGAAGCTTAGTCGACACACAGCACTTATAAGGAAGATTATAAATCTGGACCCATTGTCTTTCATTGAAAATGAGGCGTTCCTCAGCCCATTTGGTCTGGCAACAAGGCTTCACGGCCTTTGGGGGCTGGATCCTATAAAAGTGCTTGGTTGTGATCTTCTCGAGAGCAACTATGTTACCGTCAGGCGTTCCGAGACCAATCTCCACTTCCCTTATTTCTGGCGTAAAATCGAATTGCCTACTCTGTCGCACTAGCCTTTTCCAGTTTTGCGGAATTGCGTGCAACAGGCATTGATATTCAAACTGAGAGATTTGGACCCCCAGTACATTTTGTTGTAACGCAGCATAGTCAATAAATGCGTTATTTCGCACCAGATCACCCACGTATATGATTCCTTTTAAATCAAGATTAACAGAAAAGACCGGCGTATTGTCCCTTTTAATATAGCGGTTGTACCAAAGGCTCTGGCAGAGAACGGCTTGCGGCATGTTCAAAGCCTGATCGTTAGTTTTCATATGGACGTATTCCCCGAGGAGGCATACGTAAAATTCTGGAATTCCTAGCTTGAGCAAATGATCATTGTCGAGTTCGGTTCGTAGCATGTCATGGAGTCTGAAAGCTCCCAGTTTCGCTCGTAGCAGTGCTCTCCATAACGCGCTAGTGTTATATATCATTTTTCTGAGCCATGTTACTGTAAGACTAGCAAAAAAAGACTCGAGGTGCAAATGCAGGGGTGGCGGCTCTGCCGTCGGTGGGGTGTGGGGGCGGTGGGGTGTGGCGGGTGTGGGGCGTCGGTGTGTGTGTGTGTGTGTCAGGAAGCGGTGATGGGTGTGTGAAAACTAATACGGGTGTGTGAAAGTAATGCTAACCAAGCCTAAACTGAAACTGATCTGATTGAACTATTGGGGCTTTATTTTAACTGAGACTGCACTTCAACACGGCTGAACATGGGCCGACTCTAGACTTAGATTGGGCTAAATTTCTCCTTTTCTGCTATGCCTGTGTCAGGGATGTGTTGTGCTGTGTTTCCCCGCCACCTCCACCACACATTCCCCAAACCCCAGCCGGCTTGATGTTGTTTGAGCTACCGTCCCTAACACGAATTTGTATGTGTGCGAGATCAAAGTTTTGGGAACACCATATAGGTAAATGAGTGCTTCTAGCCAAATTAGAAAGAATACGTTGTATTTATAAAATTGATGAGAATGAAATTTGTCCGTGGTTTGAATGACTTGTCCCAAGTTGGGACTTTTTGGACGCTAATAGTAGTATAATTTTGTACAATGTACCGCACGAAATAGGTGCCTGTGATAAGCCCCAAGCGGCTTCCGCTGGTCCTTAAAGCTACCTACACGCGTTCATTCTCCTCATTCACTTCACTTTCGCTCGTCCCATTCATTCTCTCCTTATTAATTAATGAAACGCTTGGTCCCCAAATTTTGCTCCCCCCCCCCCCTCAGCGGTACACACACATATATCGACAGACCATTGCTCTATTTTTGATGGTAGGTTGACCGAATATGTAAACCTTCCACTGCCATCATAGCTGGCCTCGCCATTATTGGCAGCGTTCTTCGCCTGGATGAAGTCTTAACTGCCACGAGGGGGCTCATCGTACTGGCTCCGAGGGCTTATACAAGTGCTCTGGTGTCTTTGACTGACCTACCTAACCTTAAAAATAAAGTCCGTGCGGCACCGGGCCTTATTCGCCGGATACTGTGCGACCAGGTGAACGGTGTCCTCGGGGGGGGGGGCACGGATCCCTACCACGTTGGGCACGTCCCCTGGCCGTCTATATAACCTAGCCTGCCCTACCATTTCAGCCTCGGGGCTTACGGCACGCCAAAGCTGTCCGTACGTTCCCCCGAAACGCTATACAGCTCCGTGTCCAAATGTATAGCGAACGGGGGCGGACTCACGACCGTGCAGTGTTTTGCATTACCCTATTGTTCGGCGCCAAACTCGACGGACGCAAGGTGGGGCTTCCCTTAGCAGCCCATCCCACCTGCATGCTATGCCCGCCCCCATCTGCGCCCCTGGGTCACAGGCCAGCGGGATTTCGCAGTCAAAGGACCAGAGCAAGTGAGCGAATGCCCCTGAAGTGTACGTTCATCGCACCCCCTCTCACAATTCGACATCATCCAAACGCAGATCATATATATATAGAAACAATATTAATATCCTAGACAAGTTAAACTGGCTTTAACTCATTACCATTACCCGGGAACGTTCAGTCCATAGGAGGACGGCTCGCAGGTTGGCTGCCTCGCTTGTAAATTTACTTCCTATGGCATTGCTACTTCTTAGGCAAGTCTCAAACAGCCGAGCATCATCCTTGGTGTCGGGAAGTACACACTGTATTATCTACACCTACTTGTCGGCTGTTGGTGACCCGGTCAAAGCGAATAGCGTGGCGCGCACCCCTCAGTGCCCGAGGCACGGGCGCCATTTCTGTTCTGGATGTAAATACCCTCCTTTCCGTCCACCTGATCGCCGAGGTATTTACTACGCTACCGTTCGGGGAGGGTCGTATCCTGTCGTCATCGAGTTGCGTTGGTTGGTTATTGGTTTTACGACACGTCGACCGTTGAGTCATGTAGCGTCGCCAATCTCTCACGCCGATTGGTCGCGGGCGAAGAGTAGCGACAGGTGAGACTCGAACCCACAACCTTTCGATTGTGAGACGAGCATCTTACCCCTAGACCACTCGTCCCCCATCGAGTTGCGTTATTTCCAACGGAGGGTCACTGACTCGGCCATCGGCATCCGACCTCAATGCTATCTGGGTTATCACGAAAGTTACGCCACTGAACACACAGCTGGATGGCGCCCCTAGAGTTTTTGGATTTTCTAATTAGCTTGCACCACGGCGAGTTGCTAGGTTATAATATTACTTCTTTAGCTCCGGTTAATGTGAGGGTCGAACGCTTTGGACGAGGAGGGGGAAAACATGGATATTGCAAGCACAGTTTTCAACGTGCTTACTGTCAGACCGAACGATAGTCATTTTCACGACCCATTCCGGCCCAGGGTCCTAAAGGCGGATGTTAGGATCCGGTTTGTGCCTAAGATCCCTGATCGTTAGCCCAAGCTATGCCCCATTTTTATCCCAAATATTCCTTTCCACCGTTAATTATGCACGTCAAAGGCTGGGCAACTGCTCCGTGTCTCTGCTAATGCCACCACATAATTGCTATGCATAATCTAATATATTTACATTGATATACACCGCATCACATTACGCCCACGCACTGCTTACACACACACTACTCGCCATCTCCCACCTCTCCATTCTTGCACGCGACATACTTCCTCCCCATACATACCTACATATCCTGCCCTTCTATACTAGGCGTGCGACGTCGGCGCCACCGGCCGTGTCGCACATACCGCACACATCACATAGTCTAATTCCCCCCCCCCCCCTAAGATGGGTCGCTCCTTTCAACAATGAATTAGGTTGAGGGGGAAATAGCTGTGATAGAAAATAGGCCGGTTTGGAAGAAGGAAGAAGGCATGGCAGACCAATGGCACTCAAATGGCTGATCGGCTGGCCTATTCGGTCGTCTCGACTCTGCCTGAGATTGCTCCGTCCGTGAGTGAGAGACTGCCCGAGTGAGTGTCTCCGAGCGAGATCGAGATCGAGCGCGAGAGAGTGGCCGAGAGAGAGATAGTTTTTGTCTGTCTGACAGTTTTCTTCGATTTTGCTATAGCCCCGCCTCCTCCACTCTTTTGGCCACTCCCAGGGCTCCGGATTGCGTTCTTTCTCTTGATTGGTAGGAGTGCTTTTTTTCTTCCCTTTAGGCCGTGTATGTTGTGAAATCGCCTGGGGCCGTCAGGACGGTCTGCCGGGGTCTAGAACTTTCACCGGGCCACCGATCTCACGGCTGTGTGTGCGTGTGTGTGTGTGAGTTTTACCAGCCTGCCACCGTGTGGTGATGTCGGCTGTCTCCGGTAGTGTGTAGATGAACGTGGTGGTGGGTTGTGGTTAATGGAACGACGTAGTGCTAGGAGATATAAGGAATAGGATAGGTTAGGTTGACTTGAAGTAAGGTGCCGAAGTTTGAAGGTAACAGAGTAGAGCTGGGTAGAGGTGTGATGGGCTGTCCTGAAGTTGAGGCTGTAGGTTGTTCTGATGGTGAAGAAGGCGCAGTAGTGAGGAATGACGAGAAGAGAAGCCAGTCCGGATGGTGCTGCTTGGGGTATGGGGTGCAGAGGGGGGGGGGGTCATCGCCGTTTGGAGTGAACATTGCAAGAAAACATATAGGCACTTAGGGGATCATGGATTTTTTTTTCTCATTCATATATGTATGTATGTGTACACATATTGTATGTATGTTGTATTGTATGTATGTATTGTGTTGTATTGTATGTATGTATGTATGTTGATGGTTTTTTCTTTTTTCTTTCACCTTTTTTTATCCACGTCTCTTTTGTTCCTATTTTTCTTTTTTGTTCTTTCTTTTTTCTTTTTTTCCCCTTCACAGTTGATACAATATGCGTGTTGTTGAAAGGAAGTGGAAGATATGTTCGTGTAATATTGGGTGTTCATCATTGAGAAGAGTGGTGAGGTTTAGGGGGAGGTTGTTTGTGGTGCAGTAGTTTGTGATGTGTTGTCTTTGGTTGTTGTACTTGGTGCAGTATATGAGAATGTGTTTGATTGTGAGTATGCCGGGGACCCACCCTTCTGTTTTGGCCCAGACGCGAGGCTGATGTTGTTTTTCCCATGCCGCCTTTGAACGCGACACGTACCGAGGGTCGGGTTCAGCTTCAAGGCAACACGAGAGGGGAGGGAGAAGGTGGCCGGGGTCTGGCCGAGCGTCTTGCGGCCTGGTCGGATGGGAAAATATTGAAAGTTTCGTGCCTAAAGAATGTAAGCCTCCTTACACAAAGCACCCAAACCATCCAAACTAACTGGCTGACACAACACAGCTTTTTTGACCTTAGGCGGCCGGTGTCTCCACAGGAAACCTGTAAGCTCTTTGTCAATGATACGGATGCTATCTGTCGGAATGAGTGTCGCTGCCGCCAAGTACGAGAACTGCGAGGCTAACGATGCTTTAGTGAGCGTAATTCTACCTTTTAAACTGAGGTCTCGCTCCTTCCACATATTTATGATATTCCGCATTCGTCGATTGTCGACAAGGTTGTCCTCCAGACAATCCCGTGTTGTGGAGAAAACCAAGCCTAAATATTTAAAATCACGTAGCCTCTCCTCCGAGTCACAAATAACTCCTCATGATTATATGCAAAGTTAATATATTCTACTAGAAGTGGTCCTATGCTTTCCCAGAAACTAATAAACAATTATTTGGTGAAGCCTGAAGGGCCAGGTGTCTTGTTGTTTGCCATAGATTTTAAGGCACTAACACATTCTGCATCGGATATTGGTCCTTCGCAGCTGTTTTTCTCAGTTTCAGTCAACCCTGGGTTGGCTAGATTGGCAAGGAAGCGGACGGCGGCATCTCTTATCAGAAGTCCCTTCTGGCTGCTTTGATAAAGCACCTCAAAATAATGAGCGCAAGTCTTCAGAATGTCCTTATTACCCGATACCTCAGAACTGTGATTGACAAGAAATTTTCGTATTATCCGCTCCTCCCGATCACAAGTTTGCATTTTTAGGAAATATCCTGTCGGTTTCTCGCCTTTCTCAATCCACCTGGCTTTGCTAAAGATCATTGATTTTTGCTTTCTCTTCCTGTAGCACATCCCATCTTCCCTTGCATGCGCTATACTCCTCCTGGCGGTCTGTTCCCTGCTGTGTACTTATAATATGCCTCACGAACTTCTTCAGTAAGTCTCTCTCGCCCCTATACTTCGATCGCCAACCCTGGGTTGTTAATCGTTGGCGGTATTTCTCAACACTACATCTCGCCAACTCTATTTCATTTGCTGTCCTTATTCTAAACTCTTCATTCTCAAGAAGTAAATTGTTAAATTTCCATATGCCCGGCCCCGCACTATCTTTGCAAACCTTATTCTCGAGTGTAAGCATGTTGTGGTCTGATCGTATGCCTGGTCTTATCTGTATGTCCGAGATCCCCTGGTTAGACACCACAGCCTCACTGACAAAAAAGTAATCAATACGAGACCTCTGCTCCTGTGCTGTTCCTCCGCTCTCCCGCGTATAGCCGTGTATGGCAGGATGAGCGTGACGCCATGCATCAATCAGTTCGAATTGATCTACAAATCTCTTAAGGGAGCTGCTCGCTTGAGATTGTGTAAATTTCGCTCTGGTGTCTAATGCAGTCAAATGAATATTGAAGTCGCCGCATACATAAAGCTTGGACAAATCCGTCAGACGTTGCAGGTGGCTTTCCAGACTTCTCAGGAACGCAACCTACTGAGTCTGGTGATTATTGGTGGGGGCATATATGGCCGCTATGTGAAATGCGACGTCTGCCATGCTCAGCTGTACAATGATAACCCGACCATCATTCGATATCATTATGGGTTTGGCAAGCTTACCTACTGCTCTTGGCATGAGCAAGGCGACTCCACCTTGGCTGCCTGAAGCCCCATGACTCAGGAACAATTGTGATCCCCATTCAGCACTCCAAAAACGATCATCACCTTGCTTGGAGTGCGTCTCCTGCAACGCTATGATATGGTTAGGGTAGAACACATGAAAATGTCTGAATGCTGCCCCAATTTTAGTTGTATCTCTCAGTCCCCTCACGTTGGCAATGACGACTTGGGTTGAAGCCATGCTAAGAGGGTGTGCTTATTTAAACAAAATCAAAAGAACTATGACAGTTATCGCCGAACATTGGATGATTACTCGGGCACGAGAGCACAACGGATAGACGTTCAGCGTATGTGATGCGCTGCACAACATGAGGTGGTTTATCACGCAACTGCAGTAGGCTCAATATTACGCACCATAAGCGAACACGGAAAACAGTACCATTGGCAGCATTCACATTCACAGTGAGGGCATTCAAAGCAAGGGCCAGATGAAAATTATTCGACAAAAAGGTAGACACGGTACACAGCAAACCATGCCTACCTCTGCTCACCTCTCTGCTCACGTATGCTGCCATATCGGCGAATGTCTGCCTGTGGCTGCTCGCGGCGCGGCTGCGGGCTCTCCATTGTGGCCGCTCGCGGCACCTCAGCGCCATCCAGCGGCGACCCGCAGCCGTCGTCCGTCGCACAACCGGGCGAACCCTCCTCAGCACTCGCGGAGCCAGCAGGCCCCGCCACCCCCGCCCGCCCGTCACCACCAGCCGGACCAGGGATTACCGGCCCGCGGGACGGGCCAGCAGACAGTGGCGAGTCCAGCGAACGGGAAGGCCCGCCACGGCCTGCCGCCACAGGACCGGGAACGGCCGCGTCGACAGAACGGACGTCCGTGCGCCGTTGATCCGCGTCTCCCAACGCCCCGCCCCCGACCTCCGCGGCGCCAGCTCCTCGCCGCAGGGCATGTCCGCCCGGCGAAACCTCCAGCACCCCCGCCCCAGGCGCGGCCGGTGCCAGCCGAGCAGGGGCGGCCGCGGAGCGGGCAGGCGGCAGCAGGCGGGGAGCGGGCAGGGGCGGGCGGGGGGAGCGGGCAGGGCGGCGGCAGGCGGGGAGCGGGCAGGGGCGGCAGCAGAGACGGCTTGAGTCGTCAACAGCCGCCCCCGCTCGCCCAGCCGCCCCAGCACTCCCCCTCCGGGTGTCTGGCGTACGGATTGGCACATGGAGCAACGGCCAGTCGCATGACGGCTTCAATGTTGTTTACCTTTGTTGGTTCAGTCATTGAGTTCTTGACAGAGAAAACGTCGCCTTTACTTGTGAAGGCGGCCAATATTTTCCTCTCCCTCTCGAGTCGCAGGAGTTTCTGGAACGCCTGCCTCCGGGCGGCGCTGTGCAAGGGGCTCAACTATATAGATTCTGGAGTCTCTAAGCTTGCGTTTGGCTGGGAATATCTGATCACGCAGAATACCTCGGCCAGTCTCGGTGAACTTTACCAGCAGTCCTTGGTTTTTCGAGCGTTGGACGCTTTCAATTTTCTGCCTGTCCACATCGAGCTCTAAATGACGGTTAAATGTAGTCGCAGCATTTTAATCAGGTATTCATCTCTGGGTACATGTGTCAAATCTTGTCCCGCAAAAATAAGGAGATTATTCCTTTTCTGCTGTTCGTTCCTGTCTTGATCGTCCTCGAGTCTTAGAACTCGTTGCCAGAGATGGTCGCAGCTCGCGGTAAGACCTCCGATTTGCTTTCTTATGTTCCTCAGACCTTTGGCAAGCTCATCAACCGTTTCCAGGACAAAACTAAGCGACTTTTCAATGGCCGTTAGCTACTCTCTGCTTCGTCTGCTTATTTCATCAATTGCAGCCTGAACCTGTTGAGCTATAAAGCTATTAAGTTCTTCCACTGACTCACCAAGTTCCGAGGCTTCCTGCGACTGGGGGTTGGAATTATGTCTTCTTTTCCCACCCATTAAGCACAAATTAGCGACTTATTCGTATTCGTATTCAGCGACGAGTTAGGCAGAGGCGTATTCGTATTCACGTTCAGCGACGGGCTTATGTTCGTTCCAATCAATTACCACGAATGCTTCTGCCTGTGCTAAACACGCTGGAAGCAACTCCATAGGTATCACATGACCAATTCAACGGTGAAGTTACAATCAGTCGCAAACCGGTTTCTTCGGTGGACTCGCACTTTTCTCTCGTTTTTCCCTCAAGCTTGCCCATAGCGAACGACAGCTCGTGGTGAACCCTCAAGCCGGGACATGTCAAGGTCAAACCCCAAGGTATGTGTTTGTGGTGCTGTGACGTGTGGTGGTGTATGTGTTTATGTTGTATGTGGTGTTGGGCAAAGGGTGAATCGGTGGCGGGTGCGTGTAGCACAGTAAACAGTAACAGTAAACAGTACAGAGTATCAGGCGGAGGGTCAGAAGGGCACGAAGAGAGCCCAGACAGATTGGAAAGTGGGGCAGATCAAGATGAAGAGAACACAAAGAAATCGGAAACTGTGCTTGAATGGAGCACGATTAGAAAGAGCAGAACAAGATCGTGCAGAAGGCACTAGAGGGAAAACCGGGGGTGGGTTGGAGGGAGCCCGGGGTGGGAGGAGGTGTCAGCACCGCCGGACTGACCGTTTGTAGACGAAGACGCAGAGGCGTAGATGAGACGTATATGAGACACGGCACTGAAGCACTGGCACAAGGGAGATGTTGCTGGAGATGAAGTCGGAGTTGTAATGAGGTCCAGGTCTAGTAGAGTCTTGCAGTGGAGTCTAGTAGATTCTTGTAGGGTAGATGAAATCGAAAGGGGTGGTTGGTTGGTTATTGGTTTTACGACGCGTCGACCGTTGAGTCATGTACCGTGGCCAATCTCTCACGCCGATTGGTCGCGGGCGAAGAGTAGCGACAGGTGAGACTCGAACCCACAACCTTTCGATTGTGAGACGAGCATCTTGCCCCTAGACCACTCGTCCCCGAAGTCGAAAGGGGATAGGCAGGTAGTAGTGTGCGAAGGGAAGAGCAGAGGTCACTGGAGCAGGGAGATGGGGTGTGTGGAGAGTGTGTGTGTGTGAGTGTGAGTGTCGGTGTATGGTGGCGGGTGGCAGGTGTTGTCTCGCTGCAGTATAGCGATCGTTCTCTTGCGATGCTTGCTGCGGCGTCTTCTACGTGACCAGCGATGTCTCAAACCGAGGAGGCGTGCGAAACCGATGATGCGATGATCTGTGCAAAAATACCTCATCTCGAAGTTCAGATGCCTGAAGTGCACTATGGTTTTCAGGTCACAGCGCATGCGCAATGATACTTAGCAGAAAAACGTGACAGAAACTCTCTTCTTGGTCTCTAATAGGCCTCGCCTGTGTTTTGCATTGATTTTCCACACTTGGCTTATTCTCGGGTCTCAATAGGATAAGTATTATATACATATATCCATCCATCCATCCATCCATCCATCCATCCATCCATCCATCAATCCCTCCCCCCCCCTCTATATATATATATATATATGTATATATATATATATATATATATATATATATATATATATATATATATATATATATATATGTGTGTGTGTGTGTGTGTGTATGTTCGTGTGTGTGGGGGGCGTGACAGTGTACTTGATTGATGTGTGGTATGCGCATTTGTGCGTGGCACCAGCTGCACAGGAACTGCGTTGTTCCATGTAGATGCTCTGATAATGGCCTTCTTCAATGCAAATAATTTAAAACTGGCGACAGGAGTCAGGCACAGAGTAGTATATTCAGTATTGTCGGTTGTGTTCGACCACTTGCACCATATATCGTGCATCACGTATAAAAAACGGCGTAAAAACGAGGCGACTTTCCGGCATGTAATGGAGTTTGGCTTCAAGCCTCACAACATTGATCAATCTCGAGTTGCATTCCTTACAACACAAATATCAACGGCATTACGTGCGGCGCACCGTCATAAAAATACAGAACTTTTCGATGTCGAAGCAAATTACAACATGTATAAACATAATAAAGCATTGTGCTCTATTCGGCATTTTAACAAAGACATCAACTCCTCTTTATATCCGTTGGACCACCAAACGATCCCACTGGCCACTATATGACGGTCCTACTGGCCACTGTGTGTGACGGTCCCACTGGCCATTGTGTGACGGTCCCACTGGCCACCATGTGACAATTCCACTGGTCATTGTGTGACGGTCTCACTGGCCATTGTGTGACGGTCCCTCTGGCCACTGTGTGACGGTCCCACTGGCCATTGTGTGACGGTCCCACTGGCCACTGTGTGACGGTCCCAGTGGCCACTGTGTGACGGTCCCACTGGCCACTGTGTGCCAGTCCCACTGGCCACTGTGTGACTGTCCCACTGGCCACTGTGTGACGGTCCCACTGGCCACTGTGTGACGATCCCACTGGCCACTGTGTGACGGTCCACTGGCCACTGTGTGACGGTCCCACTGACCACTATATGACGGTCCCACTGGCCATTGTGTGACGGTCCCGCTGGCCACTGTAACAGTCACACTGGCCACAGTGCGACGGTCCCACTGGCCACTGTGTAACAGTCCCACTGACCATTGTGTGACGGTCCCACTGGCCACTGTGTGACGGTCCCACTGGCCACTGTGTGACGGTCCCACTGACCACTATATGACGGTCCCACTGGCCATTGTGTGACGGTCCCGCTGGCCACTGTGTAACAGTCCCACTGGCCACCGTGCGACGGTCCCACTGGCCACTGTGTAACAGTCCCACTGGCCACCGTGCGACGGTCCCACTGGCCACTGTGTGACGGTCCCACTGGCCACTGTGTGACGGCCCCACTGGACACTGTGTGACGGTCCCACTGGACACTGTGTAACAGTCCCACTGGCCACTGTGCGACGGTCCCACTGGCCACTGTGTGACGGTCCCGCTGACCATTGTGTGACGGTCCCACTGGCCACTGTGCGAGAGTCCCACTGGCCACTGTGTGACAGTCCCACTGGCCACTGTGTGACAGTCCCACTGGCCACTGTGTGACGGTCCCACTGGCCACTGTGTAACAGTCCCACTGGCCACTGTGCGACGGTCCCACTGGCCACTGTGTAACAGTCCCACTGGCCATTGTGTAACGATCCTACTGGCCACTGTGTGACGGTCCCACTGGCCACTGTGTGACAGCCCCACTGGCCACTGTGCGATAGTCCCACTGGCCATTGTGCGACAGCCCCACTGGCCACTGTGCGACAGTCCCACTGGCCACTGTGCGACATCCCCACTGGCCACTGTGCGACAGTCCCACTGGCCACTGTGCGACAGTCCCACTGGCCACTGTGCGACAGCCCCACTGGCCACTGTGCGACAGTCCCACTGGCCACTGTGCGACAGCCCCACTGGCCACTGTGCGACAGCCCCACTGGCTACTGTGTGACAGTCCCACTGGCCACTGTGTGACAGTCCCACTGGCCACTGTGTGACAGTCCCACTGGCCACTGTGCGACAGTCCCACTGGCCACTGTGTAACAGTCCCACTGGCCACTGTGCGATAGTCCCACTGGCCACTGTGTAACAGTCCCACTGGCCACTGTGTAACAGTCTCACTGGCCACTGTGCGACAGTCCCACTGGCCACTGTGTGACGGTCCCACTGGCCACTGTGCGACAGTCCCACTGGCCACTGTGCGACAGTCCCACTGGCCACTGCGCGACAGTCCCACTGGCCACTGTGTGACGGTCCCACTGGCCACTGTGCGACGGTCCCACTGGCCACCGTGCGACACAGCCCGGGAGCTACGACAGCAACAGTCCGTCCGAAGTGCCCTGTTCCCGGGCCGCCCTCAGCATGCCGGCAAACAGGCCGTCCGGCTTGTTCTGCAGGAGTCGCGGCGGCCCCTGCTCCACCACCCGGCCGTTGTCCAGCACCAGCACCAGGTCCACGTCCAGCACCGTGGACAGCTGGTGGGCGATGGTGATGACCGTGCTGCCGGCGAAGGCGCGCGCCACGATGTCGGCCACCATGCGCTCGGAGTCGCCGTCCAGCGAGCTGGTCGGCTCGTCCATCACCACCACGCGCGCCCGACGCAGAATGGCGCGCGCCAGACACAGCAGCTGGCGCTGGCCCACGCTCAGGTTGTCGCCGCCCTCCTGCACTTTGGACTCTGTCGGACGCCGGCCGTCACGTGAGGTGCGGCGAGCACGGCCAGTACGCCAGGCCGCGTGCAGACGGCGCGCAGACGGCGCGTGTCTGTGTGCTAGTGGCTCACGGCACAACGCAAAAGTCGGTGACACACATGAGCACGTTATAACGAATCATGCGTGAACGCTGTACGTACATACTAACATGGTGTGCGCTGTGAAAACGGGCACTCAACGGGGTCGGTCCGGCGACTTTTCATTCCAGCGGCTCCGCTCGACATCAGGTACAATTTGACCCTTGACACCACAATTCATACTATTCATACCCATGACACGCGACTACAATGTTGTCGCTCTAGTCAAAAAGCGGCTTAAGCGGCCTGTTTTGTTTTCAGTCTGTGACCAGTTGGCACAGTTCGCAGCTGGCTTCGGATATCTCGCAACTGGTGAACAACAATGGGCCACCGTGTCAGCACGCTACGAACACACCGACCGCCTCTAACCCAGGAAGGCGCAGCCTGCATCGGTCCGTACTTACCTAGGCCACTGCCCAAACTCATCACGTACTCCTTCAGCTGTACCATTTCCAAGACATTCCATATCTCATCGTCCTGCTGATCGCACTTCGGGTCCAAGTTGGACCTGGAAGGGAAATCATGGCACGGGTCATGTGAACTGCATGTAACGCCAATGGGTCCGCCAGGCATATCCGGCACGAACTTCAACAAGTCGAGGTTCTGCAAGGTCGATGACGTGGCTGCCGTACTGGACCCAGCTAGCTGGGGCGGCTGGCACACCGCCTGCTCCCAAGAACGACTCAAGCACCACAACAGACACCTCAGGGCCGCCTGCCCCGGGTTGACTTAACTGATCTGACCTGACTCAGGAGCGTTTTCAGGAATTTTGATCGGAGGGAAACAGGGAGGGGAGGACATTTGTCTCGAAGGGCACCACCGCTACGAAAATGTCGATGGCTGGGTGCATTCGAGCGTCCCTGGAGGGGCACCATCGGCTAAAAAAAATAAACATGGAGCACTCAAACGTTCCCGGAGGGGCACGTACAGCCAGAGGGTGCTACACTCCAACGTCAGTGGGGAGGGACACGGCCGCTGTGCCTCTGTTCGGATCTGCCCCCGACCGGACCTGATCGTGCCGGAGAAGAGCAGCGGCTCCTGAGCAATCAGCGCCAGCCGTGAGCGGATCGCCAGCAGCGGAAGTCGCGTCAGCTCCTGGCCGTCGATCCGGATCTCGCCGGACAGCAGGTCGGACATTTGGAACAGCGCCAGGACCAGTGTGGATTTGCCGCTGCCCGACCTGCCCACCAGCGCCACCTGCCGATGAGCGGGGACAAAATGTCATCTAGGTTGACGTTCAGTGATAATATCGCAGGTTGACATTCTGTGATAATATCGCAACTCTTCGAGCCGCTCCCTTATACATTAGTATGCACCATATGTTCAAGAGCGAACCCTACACTTATAGTGATGATAGCGCGGTGGGGAGGGAGAAGCAATGACAATTTGCGACAATTTGGTGGTGGGTGCGATTGACAGCAATCGTAGTTTTCTTTCTTCTGCAGTGGACGCGACGAGGAGTTAGTGTACTTAACGGTCTCGATTAAATCTGTTCCGCGCGGGAAATTTGTTTCCTCAGTGGAGCAGCAGCGCACCGGCGAGGATTCTTGGCATGAGTGTGCGAGGACGTCCCGACATCCAAGCCTTGGCTAGGAAATTATGAAGAGCCTGGCAAAGTCTGGCTGCATTTCAATTGATGGGATCCGGAATGATTGCTTGGAAAAGGCCTTTGCATGACCTCGTAGAAAACGCATGTGGGGAAAATGGCAGGCTGTTAAAGAGCAGAAAAATTTGAATGAGTGTAGGATGACAGCTATGAGTAGTTAGGGTGCATTTAAAATTCAAACATTGTTTGATAAATGTCCGAAGTTTCAGTGTGATAAACTCCTCAAGGGGAAATATATCATGAAGGAAGACAATTGGTTCACTAAGCTGGAGGCCCCTTTTTGCACAATATGAAACGACAATATCATCATACAGTCAGGCATAAACATCAAGCACCGGTAAAATATGCAATACCGAACGAATAACCGAAATAGTACTAAATTAGTAAATAGCGCATAGAAGACAACAGAGAACTGGCAGGGAGATAATTGGCTTGCAAAGGTCTCTCCGTCCTGGCACAACGGGTCGAGTCGCTTCATGCGCCCGCTACAAACGCCTCCGGCTGGGATGGCCAGCTGGCAACTGGCCAAACAAAATCGGGGGCGTAGCCCCCAGGCGGCCGTGCTCGACATGTGGGTACGTTAAACTCTCCGTCAAAATTGTGCTATACAACTGGAATTTCCCGATCAAAAAGTGGGTCCAGGACAATGCAGCACGCTTGTGCCTGGCATTGAATGATTCTGCAACGGCTCACCAACAAGTCGATATATATATATATATATATATATATATATATATATATATATATATATATATATATATATATGTGTGTGTGTGTGTGTGTGTGTGTGTATGTGTGTGTGTGTGTATGCGTGTGTGTGTGTGTGTGTGTGTGTGTGTGTGTGTGTGTGTGTTCTTAAATGTCACAGCAGCTTTGTTGTTATAAATCTTCCTTCTTATGCTTTCAATTCTGTGTATCTGCTTCATCTGCTGTCTGGCCGGTGTTCATTGAGCACAGATCCAAAAGTGTACATACATTCGGTATATTCTCAACACGTGGCGTTCAACATTTCGTCCATCGTTGGACATCTTCAGGAAACACTCACATGTATGTTAACAGCGTACAGATATAAATGGAAACAATCTACAGTATCGGTCGTTGAAGTTATCGCTATTTCAGTTCAAAGTTCTGTTCTAGTTACGATCGTATTCAGGTCACAGAGCAGTCGTTTGACAATTGTACAGGAACGTGCATATGTGAATTACATCTAACACTACAGAGCTGCAAAACAATCAGTACAATTACTGTGTTGGGGCGACCTAGTTTGGTTTTAACCGTGGTCCCACAGTCGGTCCATCACGCAGGAAAAGGGTACCCCGTGCATTGACCTGACGGTTAACGAGGGGTTCTTCTCTCTAATCGGGATGGCTTCCAGCACTTGTAACCTTCTCCTGTTTGGTTGTTTTGCTATGATCTTGGTGTTCGATGTGAGCAAATTTCTGTTCAGATAATCATTATGTGTCATAGTGTGTGTGTGTGATCCTCCGCTTCGCAAATGCATCGTAAGGCGTCTGCTTGATGTTGTGGTTGTGAGTCCTATGTAGCCACTGTGGAGGAGGAGTGCACAGTCTCCTATGTTGCATTTATAATGGTAGACTACGCTAGACTGCTTGAGGGGAGTCGTGTCTTCAGACAGGTTGTTTTTGACAATGAGGGAAAAAGTCGTTGGGTTCTTATAGTATACAACAAGTTTCAGTTCGTCCTCTTGGGAAGTAGTTTTGCAGTTACGTCCCACGATATTTCGAAGTACTTTTTCATCTTGCTTGTAGGCTGGGGACGTGCTGTTTTTGTAAAATAATGTATGCCTGTTGACCGGTGCACTACTAGATGGGGTAGGGTTTTTCTGCAGCGAGATGTCTTTGTATATTTCTTCATCAATAACTGAAATCGGGTAGTTATTATTCACCAGCATTTGCTTCACTCGAGTCAATTCTTGATTCACCAATGTCCAGGTTGAACAGTGTACGATAGCTCTGAGAACATAAGCCTTAACTACACTTGTATTATACCTCATGGGGCAATCACTCTCTCCGTTTAAGCACATTCCTACACCACTTGGTTTTCGGTGCACATTGGTGATAAAGTTGTCGCTACCAGCGTCAATAGACACATCGAGAAAGTTAATTTGCTCTCGCACCGAGTGTTCCGTGGTAAAAGTGAGGCCCGACTCCTCCTCCAGACGATTTTTCAGTGTCTAGGCTCACATCATCCTTGGCATCGACTGGGGTATCATCAACATAGCGACAATAAATCCACGGCGTCACAGCAGGATCATGTAAGACATGTTATTCGACACTGGCCATATAAGCTTGCGCAAACAAGACACCCTTGGGCCCAAGGGTGATCCCATAGCAATGGTTGGTTGGTTATTGGTTTTACGACACGTCGACCGTTGAGTCATGTAGCGTCGCCAATCTCTCACGCCGATTGGTCGCGGGCGAAGAGTAGCGACAGGTGAGACTCGAACCCACAACCTTTCGATTGTGAGTTGAGTCATCATTGGTAATATTTGTGACTGGTTTAAATGGGGAGACACGTCGACCGTTGAGGTAAACATAATCGGCGTTTTTTTTTTTTTATAATTTAATAAAAATATATAAAAAAAACTTTTTTTTTTTTTTTTTTTTTTATTTTTTTTTTTTATTTTTTTTGTTTGTTTTTTTTTTATATGTTTTTTTTTTTTGGGGTTTTTTTATTTAAGGGGGGGGAAGGTTTTTTGGGTTTTGTTGGGGCAAATTTTAACTTGTTTTTTTTTTTTTTCGTTAGCGAAAAACCTGGTTTGTATTCGCCAATCTCTCACGCCGATTGGTCGAACGGGCGAAGGTGTTATTAGCGACAGGTGAAAGATTCTCGTAGTGAACTTCTATGACCATCAAAATCCTCCACTTTGGCATCATGCGGTGATTTGTCTGAGATGACATATACCGCAGACTTATTTGCCTCCCTGATGACAATATCCTTATTGTTCCGGAGTTCATTTGCGCGGGGGGGAAGGGGGGAGGCACCCACACACACACACACACACACACACACACACACACACACACACACACACACACACACACACATATACATACACACACACACACACACTATGACACATCATAATGATCATCTAAACAGAAATTTTCAATCATACAAAACAACCAGACAAAGCCAAACATTAACCGTCAGGGCAATGCAGGGGGCACCCGTCTCCTGTATGATGGACCTACTGTGGAACCACGGTTAAAACCAAACTAGGTCGCCCCAACACAGTAATTGTATTGATTATTTTGCAGCTCCGTAGTGTTAGATGCAATTCATATATGCACGTTACTGTACAATTTCCAAACGACTGGTCTGTGACCTGAATACGATCGTAACTAGAACAGAACTTTGAACTGAAATAGCGATAACTTCAACCACCGATACTGTAGATTGTTTGCATCGATATCTGTAAGCTGTTAATCTATATGCAAGTGTTTCCTGAAGATGTCCAACGATGGACGAAACGCTTAACGCCACGTGTTCAGAACATACCGAATGCATGTACGATTCTGGATCTGTGCTCAATGAACACCGGCCAGATAGCAGACGACTTATACACATAATTGAAAGCATAGGAAGGAAGATTTATAACAAAGCTGCTGTGACATTTAAGAACACACATACACATACATACACACACATATATATAAAAAAAAAAAAAAATATATATATATATATATATATATATATATTTGTATGCGTTGATGGTATGCCACGTGGCGCGGGCGGGCACCATGCATCACCTTCTGGCCCGGCTCGATGGTGATGTTGAGGTCTCTGAGCACAGTCGTGGCCGGCCCGGCTCCATCCGATCCGTAGCCGACAGTGGCGCCAATGAACTCGATCTTGCCGTGCTGCGGCCAACCGGGAGCGGCTGCAACGACGCCACAGCCCAGGTAAGTAGCGGCCCCGCTGGATGCCGACGCTACGCACTGATGCGGCACGCGTGTGCGGCTGGCGCTGATGCTGAGCGTGACTGGATCTGAGTTGGGACATGAAGTGGCGATATCAGCATAAATATAGCACAACCGATAGGTATCTACATCAGCGCACGACGCTGTATGCAGCCAGACGTCTCCTGACATGTATTCGTAAACGAGTGTAGTCTCCAACTGACGGAGTTGCATAGTGGTTCATACAATGGAATGGCGAACGTGATACGCTAGACTAGTTAACTGATCATACTGTAACGAAGTTAGTTTTGGACCGCCTCATTTCAATGCATTTGGCTCCCATGTATCCTGGGATCCGAGCTCTGAGCGGATCCCAGGCATCTGGCTGGCACCTGCATGCCGGTCCTAACCTAAGCAGTCTTGGCACGACGACGCCGCCGTGGCGCTGGCCGGCTGTGAGATATTGCAGACTCAGCATCCGTTCTCACAGCGAGCCGACGGTCGGTCGGCCGAGAATGTCAACGACATGACACAGTTGGGTGTCATGTTATCGTGACATCCGTGTCACAATTGTATCATGCAGCAGTGCAGGTGGAGCAGGGGTGCTGGTCGGAAATGACTGCCCGGCGCCTCTCGTCGCGGCGTGGTGCAATAGGTTATCAGCCGGGCAGACCAGGGGCGTTGCCTCCCCTTCCCCATGAGCGAACTGTACCCCGCTCTCGTGCGCGCGAAGGACCAGGTTAGAGATCAGTCGCCCCGATACATTGGACGCGGGCGGACGTACGCGTGAGACAGAGGTGAGAGGAAGAGCTGGATTGTCGAGGCTCGTGAGATGTAGCCTGTTACAAGATGTGGGCGCTGTAAAGTTTGGTCGCTCGGTTGCACCGTTCCCGCCACTGTCAGTCGTGATTGCCTGTTGATGTGGAGGCTGGAACGTTGGTCAATTTTGCTATCGCTGTTGAACCCTTGAAACTGTTGAATAAGTTGTCGCCGTATTGGTTCATTAATCAGCCCTGTAAAATACAAGGACATTCATTTACGGCTGTTGGTTTGAGAAGCTGTCCAAATTGAGAACTCGGGGACTGAGATAACCCATTTGATTTGAGAACCAGTTATCGCACAAACGAGGAAAATCTAGACTATCACTGCCAGGCAAACATAGACTTGCTTACAGTACATACTCAAACTGAAATTCAAAGATAATTCCTGACGTTTCCACTGCATTGTATGCATCGGGGTAACAGCCAAGAGCATGTAAAAGTAGCGATCTAAAACATGTTCTAAGTGGTCTTCCAAGATCAAACTAATGAAATAATTTTTTTTTTAAAGTTTAATCGACCATAATTTTGACAATCTACTTAGAATATGTGTAAGGTAACTGTTTGTAATGTTTCGAACTGTTCCCAAGATGAATACAATACAACTGAAACGTCGAGAGATATCTTTGATTTTCAGTTTGCATAACAACTTGGTAGCTAATTGATTTTCACGTTCAAGTTCATCAGTGCATTATGTTAAGCATATGTTTTTGGAAGGTGCTCATCTGTTCATTTCATTCTGTTCTGTTTTATTCTATTTTAAGCTCTGCATAACCATTTCCAGTCAGCTTAGCCCCATTTTCAGTCATCATTTACCATTCCATCTCGTAAACATTTATGGAGTTTATGTAGACAATCATCTACAAATGTTCCAAAGGTATGCAAAATTCTTGTGATCGTAACGTCTTTTTTCTCATTTCCGGGAGGTTTCGGAAGGTTTGCATCCACTTCACATTGTGGGGTAGTTCTAGTTGGCTCGTGATGTAGTCTAGGCACCTCGCGTCGCGATAACTCCGTTCAAAGTATGGCGGTATGTTTGCGTTATATTTGACTGTGTGAGTAAGGGCCGAAAAATGACAAGTGCCGACAGTATTTTAGCGGTTTCTGTCGGCACTACAACGACAGTTTTACAACAACGGAACGATCCGCGCGCGCCCGCTGCTCAGTCGTTTCTCTCTGCAGAGCCGGCGGCTACCCGCCGCCGGGCGACGGTCCCATCTGGGCGCTGTGATTGGCGGCCGTACTCAGGACGCGGCGCCAAGGCCGACCGCGTGTGACGTCACAACGTTACGACGGCAGAGGCTACCACATGCGGGCCGGCTCACTCTACGTATTCCGGTTGGCTGAAAGCCACATAACACGCGTAAAACATGAACAATGTTACAACATACTTTAGTTAAAATTTGTATCTCCAGGAGAACTTCAGTGCAGCCAGAGGTTCGTCTGTTTCCTGGACCGCACCTGAATATCCGTCCCTACGGTCGATCGACACGCGTCGGATAAAGGCAGGTGGTACCCACATTCACGGCTTTGCCAGATATCGGCTACGCCAGAAGCGTCTCTCCCTGATTCGTCATCCGCACCGTGAGTCGTCTGGTATATCTTACCCACCATTTGGCTTCTGCGTGCACTATGTCCACCATGGAAAGCAAAATGTGTCAATTTTCATCATGGTAATGTCATCTGTCCCGAAGTGGGAAGTCGACCGTAAGTGGGACGCACAAAATTAACGTCCTTCTGATGGAAAGTGGGAGAAGGGCAAGAGCATTGATATGAAGACCTTCATAGAACTAGAGGAGGGAGGAAGAAGGAAGGATTTCTCGGAGAAGGAATTGATTCAAATGCCAGGTAGAAAACATGTTCCAAAATGATGAGCACAAAGATCTTAGTCGATCTGATTAATTGACAGGTAGTAAGCATGTTCCCAAAATGATAATCACAAAGGTCTTAGTCTAATCCGATGCACAGTAACTTCTAATGAGCACCGGTATCCGCGACACAAAGTATTTACCCTCTCCCTTAACCTACCCAACACTGTTCTCAAATGCAGTTGCAAATCCTGTTGCACTTTGAACACTGAACTGTAACAACTATATGAAATTGGACATCACGTATTTCAACCTGAGTTATAATAATTTCACCTAGAAATAGCATAATAATGTCACACAATACCACACCATATGAGAAACACAACTTTACTTGGAACAAATTTAGCTGATACAAATACACCAACAGCTAAATTAACTAAAGCAATTGTCACCACAATCCGGCCGAAATCCACAAAGAACACAGCAGTGGCTCCGGGACGCTGTAGGAGCCTTCCATTTCGCTCTCACCTATCTTCTTCTTCCTGTAGTCTTCAATGTTGAGATTGGTGTACTTGTGCACACGCTCCACCGCGCACATGTACATCTCGACGGCACTGAGGGAGCGCACCACCCACACCAGGTACATGGGGATGAGCAGGGTGTAGTTGATGGCCAGGCCAACCATGGCCGACGGCACCTCGGCGTCGCTGGTCACGGCCACCGTCACCGTCGTCACGGTTGACACAAACACGATCACGGCGCCGAGGTAGTCCTGCGGCAGAGGAGATATCACACCGTCACACCGGACACGATCACGGCGCCGAGGTAGTCCTGCGGCAGAGGAGATATCACACAGTCACACCGGACACGATCACGGAGCCGAGGTAGTCCTGCGGCAGAGGAGATATCACACCGTCACACCGGACACGATCACGGCGCCGAGGTAGTCCTGCGGCAGGGGAGATATCACACCGTCACACCGGACACGATCACGGCGCCGAGGTAGTCCTGCGGCAGAGGAGAAATCACACCGTCACACCGGACACGATCACGGCGCCGAGGTAGTCCTGCGGCAGAGGAGATATCACACCGTCACACCGGACACGATCACGACGCCGAGGTAGTCCTGCGGCAGAGATCACACCGTCCGGTCGAACACCATCACGGCGGTGAGGTAGTCCTGTGGTAGAGGTGATCACACCATCACGGCGCCGAGGTAGTCGTGTACCAGAGGTGATCACATCATCACCGCGCCGAGGTAGTTATGTGGCAGAGATTACACCGTCACGGTGCTGTGACAGAGTAGGTCACACCATACACCATCACGGCGCCGAGATAATCGTGGGGCAGAGGTGACCACACCATCACACCAGACACCGTCACCGTGCCGAGGTAGTCTTGTGGTAGAGATCACACCGTTACACCAGACACCGTCACGGCGCCGAGGTAGTCATGTGGTAGGAATCACACCAGACACCGTCATGGCGCAGAGGTAGTCCTGGGGAAGAGGTGTACATACTGACACGGCCACGACTCCCTCATCGTCGGGTGCTGAAAAAGACCGGCCGTTGCGAATACGCGACAGGAGAATAAGACGAGAGATGGACCGAGAGGGCATAAGGGACGGGATGCGAGATCGAAGAGAGAACGGGATATAAGTGAGACTGGATGGGATATGGAATGGTATGTAGGATCGGATACAGCCATACAGACTGGCCAAGAAGCGGGATTTGGTATGGGTAGGGCAGAGGGAAGGAGGGTGTGCGATTGCGCAGAAATAGGCTTAAAAGGAATTCGGCGCATATATCGTCATTTCCACATCAAAGCATTGTAGTTGGTTGCCATAGTTATTTACAGGTTCACTGAAATGCGGGGGTGTTGTCGGTTGTGTAATTTTTTTTAATGAACAGCTTCATCCTCCCCATGTCAGCTGCATACCCAACCCTCACGGGCTTTATCCGATCTTCGCTAATAAATCACCAGAAAAAAATCCCATCAAAACCGCCTCACAAGAAGCGCCTCACAAGAATTCAACTAACCAACCAAGAGTCTGCACATGCGAGATTGACGCTGCGCCTTAGCGTGTCCCAAATATCATCGTATTATCAGAATGTGATAAACGTTGCCAGAATGCCCGTGAACTCACCAAGGCGATGCCGAGCCAGCGCTGCCCAGACTCGTAGATGAGTGTGGTGAGCAGGTGCAGGTCGATGCACTGCAGCATGACCGCCAAGAAGCGCCTCTGGTGGCCGAACGCCCGAACTACCGCGAGGCCGCTCTGAGTCTCGGCAAAATGCGACAGCACGGGCGACCGCGCTATGCTGTCCAGCCTCTGCAGCTCGCTACAATCGGAGGCGCAGGTGTGCGTCACGGTCAGCGCCGTGGCAGGACACTGCGCACGCGACCCACAGCTCCCGCCGGGCACCGCGTGCCGGACTGACTGTGCCGGCCTGGCACGGCGTGCCGGACTGACGGTCAGAGCCTAGCAGTGCTGAGTCAATCGGTAGACGTGATCGAACGGTGACAGGCACAGGCAGACACTGAGAGCAACAGAGACACTGATATTACAAGATCAACTCGACAATTCGCTGTCAAAAAGTGCAAAATGGTTTTACGCCACTTGCTTGCCGCTAAATACATCCGACATAAATTATAAATTCACATGAGTCTTAACAGTCAAGCTGTACCCACAAAAGGGGCAAACATTTTTCTATAAATCTTAAACTGATCAGGAATGATGTTAGATGCAATCTGAAATGAAGAACTCCCATACGTACTTTATGGTCACAAATAAGCAGAAGCTTAGGAATCTGTTGGAGGCTCTGATAGCCACGACGGGACTCAATGGTACAAGCCACCGTGGTTCCCACCCGCAAAACATCGGATGATTTTGGCATGCAAAAATATTGCCCTTGTGCGATTCTCACGCATATAATTATCTCAGAGTTATCTCACACATACTCATTATTTCGTTGTCATGTAATTTTGCTGCCTCTTTTGCTCAAGACAACAGTGTATCTCCAAATGTACTGAGCCGCAGCATGCAGTGCCAGTCCCTGTGCACTGGACATTCCAGGAGTTGGAGATGCCATTCGTGATGAGCTCACGTGAGTGGGGTGAATTTTGGAATGATGTTTTCTTAAATCGATTGGGAAAGCATGCATGAGCTATGAGGCTGCCCAGCACTTGAAGGTGGAAAAATTATATAGACCATAGACTTAGGTATGTGGGGAGGGGCAGGGCCATGCCTACTTTTTGTGATCTTAAGCTTGCCTGAGTACAGCTTTATGGGACAAAATGGTGCCAACCGCTTTCACTTTTGATCAGGATGCCTACACCCCTGCCAAAAGATCCCATGTCAGGTCCGGAATACGTTAAAGGAGTCCTGCCAACCCACAACACAACAACTGGCACAACAACTTACATGGCAAAAGAGCGGTAGAATTTCTGCAGGAAGTAGTAGATGACGCTGATAAACAGTGCAATGAATATGAACCACCACGTGACCACGGCATTGACGATGATGGCAGTCACGCACTGCAGCACGAAGAACAGCAGGATGTGGATGGCCGTGGCCAGTTTCTGCCGGCCAGAACATGGCGAGTCACAGTCGGCATCGCATCGCAGCCGACCACAAATCGTCAGGTCGCACGTCCGTGTCGAACGAAGCACGTGAAGTCGAACAACACTGGGAATGTGAACAGACAGCAACAACCACACACCCCAAACACCCACAACACGACACCAGAACACAACACACGACACACACCCCAAGGCAGCACCACAACGAACAGCACACCGAACAGCACCACAACGAACACGTCACACCGAGACAGCACTACACAACGAACACACACACCAGACAGCAAAAAACACACACCTGAGACAGCACTACACAACGCACGTCACACCAGAGACAGCACTACAAACGAATACACACACCGAGACAGCACACACAACGAACACATCACACGAGACAGCACACACAACAACACATCACACCGAGACAGCACACACACAACACACACACCAGAACAGCCTACAAACGAACACACACCAGACAGCACACACAACGGCACACACCCGAGCACACCCGAACACGTCACACCAGAGACAGCACTACACAACGGACACATCACCCCAGAGGCAGCACTGCACAACGAACACATCACACCTGAGACAGCACTACAAAACGAATACATCACACCTGAGACAGCACTACAAAACGGACACATCACACCAGAGACAGCACTACACAACGAAACACACACCGAGACAGCACAACAACAAACACACACCGAGACAGCACACACAACGACACGCACACCAGAACAGCACACAAAACAACACACACCAACAGCACACACAACGAACACATCACATGAGACACACACACAACAACACACACACCGACACACACACAGCAACACACACAAGAGACAGCACTACAAAACGAATACATCACACCAGAGACAGCACTACACAACGGACACATCACACCGAGACAGCACTCACAACGAACACTCACACCTGAGACAGCACTACACAACAAACACATCACACCTGAGACAGCACTACAAAACGAATACATCACACCTGAGACAGCACTACACAACGAACACATCACACCAGAGACAGCACTACACAACGAACACATCACACCTGAGACAGCACTACACAACGAACACATCACACCTGAGACAGCACTACACAACGGACACATCACACCTGAGAGAGCACGCACAACGAACACGTCACACCTGGACACACTACACAACGAACACATCACACCAGAGACAGCACACACAACGAATACATCACACCTGAGACAGCACTACACAACGAACACATTACACCGAGACAGCACTACACAACGAACAAATACACCGAGACCCACTACACAACGAACACATCACACCTGAACAGCACACACAACGAACACATCACACCAGAGACAGCACACACAACAAACACATCACACCAGAGACAGCACTACACAACGAACACATCACACTGAACAGCACACACAACGAACACACACACCAGAGACAGCACTACACAACGAATACACACACCTGGGACAGCACTACACAACGAAAACATCACACCAGAGACAGCACTACACAACGAACACATCACACCTGAGACAGCACTACACAACGAACACATCACACCAGAGACAGCACTACACAACGAACACATCACACCTGAGACAGCACTACACAACGAACACATCACACCTGAGACAGCACTACACAACGAACACATCACACCAGAGACAGCACTACACAACAAACACATCACACCTGAGACAGCACTACACAACGAACACATCACACCTGAGACAGCACTACACAACGAACACATCACACCTGAGACAGCACTACACAACGAACAAATACACCTGGACAGCACTACACACCGAACACATCACACCTGAGACAGCACTACACAACAAACACATCACACCTGAGATAGCACTACGCAACGAACACATCACACCTGAGACACACAACAAACAGCGCACTCCACAGCGGAGGCCAAACGTCACGGCAGAGACCCTAACCTAACCTAACCTTGTTTAATGCAACGAAGAATGGCTCTTAGATGCTCCTGGGTTTTAGACATTACGTGTAAAGAAAATATATGACCTTCAATATACCAGGAGGTGCTGAGTTTATATGAAAAGTAACGATAAAGGTTATATTTTATTACTCAAAATAAAATATAACCTATATCGTTACTTCTGATATCAACTCAGCACCTCCTGGTGTGTTGAAGGTCGTATATTTTCTTTACACGTAATGTCTAACCTAACCTAACATAAGGCACGTCACAACGGAGATCACACTCCGCAGAGAAGACCACATGTGACAGCAGAGACGACAAATCACAACGGAGATCACACTTCGCAGAGAAGACCACATGTCACAGCAGAGACGATAAGTCACAACGGAGATTACACTCAACAGATGAGAACACAGGCCACAGCAGAGACGACACGTCACTACGTAGGATACACTCCACAGGAGACCACAGGTCACAGCGAGACGATAAGTCACAACGGAGATTACACTCAACAGATGAGAACACAGGCCACAGCAGAGACGACACGTCACTACGTAGGATACACTCCACAGGAGACCACAGGTCACAGCAGAGACGACGCGCCACAACGGAGATCACTATCCAGCGGGGACCGCACTTCCCGCGACCGCCACCTTGTCGATGAAGCTGATGTCGCGCGAGAACCGGTCGATGATCCTGCCGGCGGGCGTGCGGTCGAAGAAGTCCTTCCTGCCCCTGGTGATGGCGGCCAGCAGGTTCTGCTGCAGGCGGCGGCGGGCGCGCGCGCCCGCCCACTGCCCGCTCAGGTTGGCCAGCAGCGCCAGCACCAGCACCAGCACGGCCAGCACGCCGTAGACCAGCAGGTAGCGGTGCGTCTCGTCGGCCACCAGCTGGTGGTAGGCGTCGGTGACGTTGAGCGTGACGAGCTGGGTGGCCGAGCGCGCCTGCTGGGTGGCCAGGTACTCGCGCCACTGCCGCTCGTGGGTGCGGTTCCACTGGCTGGCCGCGTCGCTCCACACGCTCAGCCAGTAGTCCATGCCGACGTGCGCGCCTGCCGACGTCACAGACGACTGTCAGCTGTGCCGTGCGCTACAGAGCTGGAAGTGCTAGGTTAGTTAGTTAGTTATTTGGGCTTTAGGGCGCTTCGACCAGAATTGATCATTTTCGCCCATGAAAGTGCTGGGGGTGCAGTGCTGCAAGGCGAGCTGAAGTAGCTTACCGGCGGTATGGGTGTTTGGCTGGAGTAGCTTACCGTCGGTATGGGTGTTTGGCTGGAGTAACTTACCGTCGGTATGGGTGCTTGGCTGCAGTAGCTTACCGTCGGTATGGGTGCTTGGCTGCAGTAGCTTACCGTCGGTATGGGTGTTTGGCTGGAGTAGCTTACCGTCGTTATGGGTGTTTGGCTGCAGTAGCTTACCGTCGGTATAGGTGTTTGGCTCCAGTAGCTTACCGTCGGTATGGGTGTTCGGCTGGAGTAGCTTACCGTCGGTATGGGTGTTTGGCTGGAGTAGCTTACCGTCGGTACGGGTGCTTGGCTGCAGTAGCTTGCAGTCGGTATGGGTGTTTGGCTGCAGTAGCTTACCGTCGGTATGGGTGTTTGGCTGCAGTAGCTTACCGTCGGTATGGGTGTTTGGCTCCAGTAGCTTACCGTCGGCATGGGTGTTTGGCTGCAGTAGCTTACCGTCGGTACGGGTGTTTGGCTGCAGTAGCTCACCGTCGGTATGGGTGTTTGGCTGCAGTAACTTACCGTCGGTATGGGTGTTTGGCTGCAGTAGCTTACCGTCGGTATGGGTGTTTGGCTGCAGTAGCTTACCGTCGGTATGGGCGTTTGGCTGCAGTAGCTTACCGTCGGTACGGGTGTTTGGCTGCAGTAGCTCACCGTCGGTATGGGTGTTTGGCTGCAGTAGCTTACCGTCGGTATGGGTGTTTGGCTGCGGTAGCCTACCGTCGGTATGGGTGCTTGGCTTCAGTAGCTTACCGTCGGTATGGGTGTTTGGCTGCAGTAGCTTACCGTCGGTATAAGTGTTTGGCTGCAGTAGCTTACCGTCGGTATGGGTGTTTGGCTGCAGTAGCTTACCGTCGGTATGGGTGTTTGGCTGCAGTAGCTTACCGTCGGTATGGGTGTTTGGCTGGAGTAGCTTACCGTCGGTATGGGTGTTTGGCTGGAGTAGCTTACCGTCGGTATGGATGTTCAGATCAGCCATCAGGACTGCGGAGCGTTTGTGCCAATGCAGGTGTCAACGGTCGGTGTCAAAGCTGGCGTTGCTGTAGGTGTGGGTGTCAATGTCAGTGCAGGTGTCAATGTCAGTACAGCTGCAAGTTCAGTGTCGGCGTCACGTCCGACTTTTAGTGCAGGTGCCAGTTCAGTGTTGGTGTCAGCATCAGTGTCAGCATCAGTGTCAGCATCAGCGCCAATGTCAACGTCTGTTCTAGTGCAAAAGCCAGAGACATTCCAAGTATTACACTCCGCCGAAGACAAGGCGGCGACATCTCGTGTCTGCAGCCATACACCGGAAGTCCGCGGTCACCAGGAACTGTTCAGTAGCTGCCACTCAGCGGCCCATCGCCAGGACAGTGCCCAATAGTCGCGGTTCAATACCAGGCGAACACTGTGGAATTGCGGTTACATGCCGGGAGGTTTGACATTATCAGTCGTGGTCATATGACAGGCCACTGTCAGGTGGCCCACCGAGGCATCTCCGTGGCGACAACTCGGGAGGGGTGGGGGAGGGGGAGGGGGTACCCTTCTGTTGCACACGTCAGGGCTATTTCCATAATGTGCATCTGGTGTCTGGTACATAGTGCGGAATAGATACGCGGTACTTACACTGAGTAAGAAGAACCATCACAATGTATAAAAAGCCGAAGCCCCAGCCGCATGTCTTCATATAAGTGAAGTACAGCCGCTTGGACAGCTTTCCTTTTTCTCGCTCTTCGTGCGAGAACGGCCTTGCATCCAATTCACTTTCTGTACGAGAAGAGAGCACACTATATTATATTATATTATATTATTATTATTATTATTATTACACTATCATTCCACAGTTGGCTCCATGCAACTGTCTGGAGCCAATAATCTGGAGGCGTTTCCGGCGGTTCGCATCCATGCAGAGACGAACCTGAACAAAATGCCTGTTCCTATGGCGCCGAGAACTTCCAACGAACTAGAGACAAGCGCTCTGCAGCACACATAATGCGGAAAATGTTTACACAGCCCTGAAAATAACACTTTCCGAGAAACGTCCACACACCGATCATCATCCGTGAGCATCATCATCCAAAGCATCCGATGAGCATCAAGCAAGCTTCAGAAGGCTAAACACCACTCGACGAAGGCTAGTGCCATCACGGGATATCTCGGTCACGGGAGTGCTTCGCAGTGCAATTGAGAAAGGCATAGCCCGTACCCCAAACTGTTCCACTGAACAACTTCCACTATCATTTCAATACGAGGGAGAGCCCCGGGGCCATGGCCCTTCTTCGAGGGGCTGGCGGTTCACCCAGGCGGAGGGCTCGCACGCCGTATCGCCGCCGCTAGTGCACGGATAGCTGACCTTCGTCCTCGTAGCTGGCGCTGAGGGTAGATGTGACAGATACGGTACGGTCGGCCGGCGGCGGCGGCGGCGGCGGCGGTGACCGAGCGGTGTCTGAGCCGGACAGAGGCAGCGCCTGCTGCGGCGCCTGTCGCACATCCTCCGGCGACGGCGTGTGCCGAGTGGCTGTGTTTCTGTGGAGAGGACAGAGCGTGAGCTTTTTATGGGGCAGGGTGTCAGAGGGGCTGTTGTGTTTCTGTGGAGAGGACAGAGCGTGAGCTTTTTAGGGGCAGGGTGTCAGAGGGGCTGTTGTGTTTCTGTGGAGAGGACAGAGCGTGAGCTTTTTAAGGGGCAGGGTGTCAGAGGGGCTGTTGTGTTTCTGTGGAGAGGACAGAGCGTGAGCTTTTTAGGGGGCAGGGTGTCAGAGGGGATGTTGTGTTTCTGTGGAGAGGACAGAGCGTGAACTTTTTTAGGGGGCAGGGTGTCAGAGGGGCTGTTGTGTTTCTGTGGAGAGGACAGAACGTGAGCTTTTTATGGGGCAGGGTGTCAGAAGAGCTGTTGTTTCTGTGGAGAGGACAGAGCGTGATCTTTTTAGGGGCAGGGTGTCAGAGGGGCTGTTGTGTTTCTGTGGAGAGGACAGAGCGTGAGCTTTTTAGGGGGCAGGGTGTCAGAGGGGCTGTTGTGTTTCTGTGGAGAGGACAGAACGTGAGCTTTTTATGGGGCAGGGTGTCAGAAGAGCTGTTGTGTTTCTGTGGAGAGGACAGAGCGTGAGCTTTTAGGGGGCAGGGTGTCAGAGGGGCTGTTGTGTTTCTGTTGAGAGTACAGAGCGTATTGGAGGAGCCAGGGTGTCAGGGGAGCTATTGTACTTCTGTGAATAGTGCAGAGTGTCAATGCCCGGCTCCTCTACTGCACGTATTGTCTGTGGTAGCGCTTGGTGTAGTCTGCATAAAGCCGCGACGAAAAACAATCGACCATTCGGGAACCATATGGTGAACTTCATGGTACATGCACGTAGAAGAAAATAAATGGAAAAGTCACGCAAAGTAAAACCACGAAATACCGGCTAAGCAGTGAAGTAACTCGTATAGGAAACGTAGTGCTACAAATGAAAATAACTCTGATGCCTCCGGTCTTTCGTTGTTTTTCACATTTATTAAACCTTGTAATATTCATGTGCCTGCCATCCAATTCTTTATTCATGCGAACAGCCGTAGTCCATTTAACATTGCCTGACGTGCGGTCCATCCCGGTAAGCTGCGCTACAAGCCATAGCCTGACCGTTCGCTAACGCCAACAACTGTACAGTGGCAGTACTGACCGTCTGGTGGCCCTGTGACAGTAGACTGTCTGGTGATCCTGTGACAATGCTGACCGTCTGATGACCATGTGACAGTACTGACCGTCTGATGACCATGTGACAGTACTGACCGTCTGGTGGCCCTGTGACAGTAGACTGTCTGGTGATCCTGTGACAATGCTGACCGTCTGGTGACCCTGTGCCAGTACTGATCGTCTGGTGGCCCTGTGACAGTAGACCGCCTGGTGACCCTGTGACAGGACTGACCGTCTGGTGATCCTGCGCAGCAGATTGGGCCACCGGTCGACCTCCGACACGAAGCTGGTGCGCGGCTGGCGCGGCGACGGCATGTTGGGCGGAGACGACATCATCCGCTGCAGCGCCAGCCGGTCGCCGCCCGGCTCGGCCGAGCCGGTCGGCGACGCCGCGGTCCGCAGCGAGCTGGAGCGCGCGTACGGCGGCCGAAGGGCGGCAGGGTGCGCCGGCGGCGAGGTCGGCGAGGTCAGCCCGGCGGCCCGCCGGCCGGCCGTGGTCCAGCGGCGACGCGGCGCCGCCCCCAGCTGCTCCCCGCCAGCGTCCAGACTCATGGGCAGCACGTGCGAGATGTGGTGGCGCAGCGACACGTGGTGCCGCACGGTGGCCAGACGGAACGTGGAGAACTTGTCCCGGCTGAGGTCGGGCGTCACCTGGCACAGGCACGGCCGTCAGTCGGGCCGCACGTGGGTAGGTGGACAGGTCGATACGCTCTATTTCACACACTTGTGGTCCGCACGAGCGTAGTACAACCAACACCAAAGAATACACAGACATTCACACAGATGCCCATATCAACATACTCGTGAATGCACGCACATGCACATGCGCACCACAGATTGCGTCGCCATTTTTGGATTGCGGCTACCACCAGGTTTCATAGTGGCTGCTTTGCAGGAACTCTTAGGATTCTGAGTGTATATATCGCGGATTCCACACAACCAAGTTGGCACAATTCGGCCCACCTGAACCGACATCCGATCGCCAGCGCTAAGTATTGTTTGAAACTGCTAGTCTTTCAAACAGGAGATAACAATTCGATACTTTATGTCACATAGGACAGCCTCCGATCTCCCTCTCGAGAACTTTCCTCCACACATGCCGGTCCGACGCACATCCAGCTAAATGTTGGCATGCATGAGTGGATGCGATGATGTGAGGTCTTTGTGTCCTGCTGTGGGAATCCGCAGCACATCGGTCAACACCGTCGATGCAACAGCTTAGTCAATACCTGACAGCACGTCCACTGTCCAACCTTATTATCTGCACCCATTGCTCATTCGGATCTTGTGTCAGGTTTTACGTTAAGTAGATGGGATTATTACTCATGCACACCACGTCACCGTCAGCTGTCATTTTTTTCCGCTGTGTTTTTAATGCACTCTGTGCACAGTGTGTTTGTATGCAGGTCTTACCACACATTTTCCCATGTTCACTTGAGCTCTAAATGGGAGGTCAAGGTAATGCTTTGCTCTTAACCTCAGAATGAGCACAGCATAGGCATTGTCTTTTAGCTATAGTGGCCATTGGTCTGACGTACTGCAGAAATCAAGGTACAAAACAAGAGTGATTCACTTCCGCGTACTATCGCGTGAGTCACATGTCTTCATCACTACCTGCCGCTAACGTGAGGCCGAAAAACATGCCTTTTGAACCAACTTTGGTATTTGTCCTTGACTCACGGAGTGCATGGCGCATTTGGCAACCTAAGCTGCATTATTTGATGAAATAATGCATGAATTAAATATTTATATTACGTTGAATATAAATATTTCAGGATGCTCAAAGCGTTCGTATTTTGTCTCCGCAACACGGCTGCATCGCACGATTCCGCAGTTCCACACACAGAGAAACAACCACACACAGCTGACGGAGCCCCGCGTCCTCGCGCCACATCCACCGCCGAGTGTCCAGCACCAGAGGGCGCGCCGTTGCTCACCGCTCTGCTGGCCTTGTGCACCACCCGCAGCAGTCGCCAGCGCTCCTTGGCGGTGCGCGTCTCGGCGGCGGCCAGCCGGCTCTCCTGCTGCCGCTGCCGCCGGATGAGCAGCCGCCAGCCGCGCACCAGCGCCGGGCTGGCGGCGGCGATCTCCGCCAGACTGCCCTGCTGCCGCACCCGGCCGCCCTCCAGCGCGATCACCTGGCCACATCGGCCGTCAGCTGGGACGGCGGCCTGGTGGTGCTGACCAGACCAGGTATGCGGCCAGACGGCACCGCCACAGGTGTTGTTTGATACACTTTAGAGGGGAAGTGCCCGCTCGATGCTTCCTTTTCCCCACCCCAATAATTTCAACTTTTAACATGGGACCCTACGTAGCATGCCTCCCAATCCAGTTGAGCCCGCCCACTGCCTCCATATATCAATGGGAGGAAATGGAAAGTGGAAAGTGGCAAGTGGCATCAATCAATCAATCAACCACATATCATTGCCCTCTGATGATTTTCTGAAATCGACGCGACGCCCCTGAGCACCGCGCTGGGATGGTTTTGCGACACGGGCAGAGCCGAGCATGTGGACAAAGTGTCGTGGGGGTTGGGGCTGGGGGTGGGGAAGGGCGTTGTGACCTATCATATCATCATATATTATATCATATCATCACATGCTATATCATATCATATAGGGTCTATCATCTGGGACGAGTGCGGCAGCTGAGCCACATATGTTGCATCAGGGTGTTGCAGATATGTTGCATCAGATATGTTGATCGGATATGTTGCATCAGGGTGGTGCTGATGACGCACAGCTGTCGGACAAGCCCTGCTCTCTCGGAAAGGCCAACAGTGTGACACTACGTCCTTCTCACAGAAATCAACCCAACCAACACCCGGTCGTAGCCACACAAACGCAATCACTTCTTTGGAGCTCTGTTTCTACAGAATCGCCTCACCCGGTCCGGCACCCTGTTCTGTCTACAGAAACACCCACATTTCTGATGGAACTCTGGTCTTCCACATATAGCCAACACAACTTCCGCAATACTGTCCTCTCCGCAAAGCACCAAGACTCCCGTGATATTCTATACTCTCCGCAAAACACAGCTCTCGTGATATTCTGTCCTCTCCGCAAAGCACTACAGCTCCCGTGATATCCTGTCCTCTCCGCAAAACACTTCAACACCTGCGATACCCACTATGCTCTCTACAGAAACAACCAAACGCACTGCGAATGTGGACATGGTGGTACCACCAACCTGGTCGGCCTTCTCCAGGTACTGCAACTTGTGGGTAACCATGATGACTGTCCTGTCTTCCTTCAGCAGCAGCTTCCTGATGCCACTGGTGAAGACGTGAGACGCTACGTGTACATCAAGCGCCGACAACGGATCGTCCTGAATCAGCAGGTAACACTGGGTCATCCTTAGTCACGAGGCAACTCTGACTAGGTCACCCTCAATCGCCGGGTATCTGACTATATCATCCTCAAACACCAGAGGTAACGCTGACTAGGTCATCATCACTAAACAGGCTCCCAAACACCAGAGGTAACTCTGACTAGGTCTTCCTCAGTCACCAGAGAAGTGACTAGGTCATCCTCAGTCACCAGAGGTAACGCTGACTAGGTCATCCTCAGTCACCAGAGGTAACGCTGACTAGGTCATCCTCAGTCACCAGAGGTAACGCTGACTAGGTCATCCTCAGTCACCAGAGGTAACGCTGACTAGGTCATCATCAGGACCAGAGCTCTGACTATGTCTTCCTCAGTCACCAAGTAACTCTGACTATGTCTTCCTCAGTCACCAGAGGTAACGCTGACTAGGTCATCCTCAGTCACCAGAGGTAACGCATCCTAGGTCATCCTCAATGGCACAGAGTTACTTGCACAACCTGAGACAAGCAGCAGTGACTAGGTCATCCCCGAGTCAACCTGAGACAAGGTCATCAGTGACTGGGACATCCTCAATCATCAGGAAACTCTGACTATGTCTTCTTCAGTCACCAGGCAACCCCGGGTTCCAGGATTGGTGCACCCTAGGTCAACATATGGCAATTACTTGCACAACCTGAGACAAGCAGCAGTGACTGGGACACCCCGAGACAACTTGAGACAAGCAGCAGTGACTGGGACACCCCGAGACAACCTGAGACAAGCAGCAGTGACTGGGACACCCCGAGACAACCTGAGACAAGCGGCAGTGACTGGGACACCCCGAGACAACCTGAGACAAGCAGCAGTGACTGGGACACCCCGAGTAGACAAATGACAGCAACGGGGACACTCTGAATCAAGGGATAATAGTGACTCGAACAGTCTGAGCAAACACATCACAGTGACTGGGCCATCCTGTGGCAATAGATAGTCATGACTCTGACAGTCTGAGTACACACATCACAGTTACTGGGACACCATGTGGCAATAGATAGTAATGACTCCGACAGTCTGAGTATATGGATAACAGTGACTGGGACACCCCAAGTCAACAGATAACAGTGACTGGGACACCCCAAGTCAACAGATAACAGTGACTGGGACATTTTGAGCCAGCATGTAATGCCCGAGTCAACAGGCAACAACGACAGGGACACTCTGAGTCAAGAGGCATAAACGGGTCGGACATTCTGTTTTTTTTTTTCCACTTTTTCTCTTTTTTTTTTTGTCTCCCCCACCCTTCTCCCCCGTTTGTGGGGGGGGGAGGGGGGGGAGAGGGGAGACTCCACCCCAACACCTTTTTTTGGGGGGGGGGCCTCTCCCCCCTACACCCCTCGTCCCCGGTCGGACATTCTGAGTCGCTTTTGCTACAGATCAGCTTATGAAGCACCCAACATCGATAACGGACACCAAAAGGAAACGTGGATTAGCGGGAGCTCCGATTCAGACATGATGAACCGTAGTGCCGTGCAGGAGCTGCACAAACGGAACATGGCATGCACAAACACAACACGGACGGTGGGCTTGTTGTGTCGTATGGAGATAGGCAAGCTCCCGATGTGTAATTGACCAGAGCTCAATGTGATCAGGATTAGACAATGGTACCGACTGGCGTACATGGACGACAGAGGAAGCGCGCGGCAGAGCTGTAACAAAAATATAGCCATTAAGTACATTTGTGAAGTCGGACGTATCCATAACATAGTGATATAGCAAATCTTAGCTTCAAGAATAGAAACTAAAAACTTGGCGTTCAGCTTACGTTTGCAGCATTGAAAACTTTGTCCCGAAAAGAAACCGATTCATTATCGAGCATAATTGGGACATGCAATCCGAACTGGAGACGGGGAATCCGTCCCACAATGCCAAAATGAAGGAATCAAGATGAGATTTACTTAAAACTACCCTTGCCAAGCCGGCCCCGATATTTCAGTTGGGTAGAGCGCCGGCCTACATTGGTCTCCCCTGTCCCGGCAAGACGGTGTACGAGTCGTTCCGCGTGCTCGCATGGCCTCCGGTTGGGATGGTTGGCTAGCAACTGGCCCGATAAGGCCGGGAACGAGGCAGGTCGTGTCGGTGCATTGGCGACATGTCAAGCTTTTGGTCAAAAATCTGTTGTTGAACTAGAATTCCCAGGTTGAGCGATTGTGTCAGGGCTCAAACAACAAGCTATGCCTGGCATATGCGCCGGGCTCGTGAAACCGTCCCAGCACGCATTCGGACTGTATTTATACATAAAATAATAATAGCTTTCCAAAGACGGGGTGCTGACCCGCTGTTCATAGGAAATCAGGGTCCATCAGGCTTATTAGGAGAGAGCCAATTGCATTTTCTGCCGTTACGTATTCTAACATCCGGATTCCGGGAGCAAAAGACGATCTTAAGGTAGTCTGAAGGTAAGCTGTCATAAGACATCCTACGTTCATCATCAGACTTTATGAGCTAGAATTCCACTAGTAGGTAGGCCAATATTAACACGTATTGCAATTCCGTTGCAGGCGACGGGCAACAAAAAGCAAAAAAAGCTGTCAAGCACAGCGAACAAGTTGAAACTATTAAACATTTCGGTCGTCGGCCTGGGGCCGGTCGGTACAGCGATTTCATTGGCTTATTTTGAAGGTGACGTCATAACAATCGGCCCATACGTTACAGATCTGTGGGCTGCTGGCGGCCGCCGAAAACTTCGCCGAAAAAGCTGCCGAAAAAGCCAGGTGTCAACGAGCCTTCATGCTTCTTTAAGCTCAAGTTATGTTTCGCTTATATCACGATCGAATTGTCGCGAATTGTGTGTTCTAGTTTGTGGCGACAAACAAGAAATGTTTCCTCACATTTTAACATATTCTATTGGCAGTGTCGCATGTTTTCCAATCAAGATAGCTCAGATAATTGTGCTGTGGAGGGGGTAGTCACCGTTGGTGGACCAACAAATGCGCAGTGGTCTCCCTATTGCCGCTGATACTATATGGACCACTTTTACACACCCGCGAAGTCCTTCGAGCATCGTGAATAGCAAGCACTGAAATATTGTCCATAAATATTTTGTGCATGAATGTTCTAATGTTGCATTACGAAAGTGATGGCATGTCATATCAACCGTGAGAAACCCCTTGCCGTGTGTAGCATAGATGGAGTTTGATATCCCTCTGTAAATCCCCCTCAAGTGCTCATTGGAGGGATTATAGTCTTAGGTCTACGTTGGTCTCTTTTCGTTCTTAAGGCGCCAAAAGTAGTTTCCGTTTTGCTTTTCACGCTGTATCGTGTTGTTTGCTTTTCCATTAACTGCCCCAGCCTCCCAACCGCTGCCGAAACGGCGCCTGTCCGGCAGCGCACAGTACGCGGCCGCCATGTCGGCCGGCCGCCAGCGACGTCACGCACCAAAATGACGACGCTGGCCGACGAGTAGAGGGCGCGCGCCACGGCCACGCGCTGTCGCTGCCCGCCCGACAGCAGCATGCCCTGCTCGCCGATGACGGTGAGGTCCTTGTCCGGCAGCAGGTTGATGTCGTCCAGCAGGGCGCAGGCGGTCAGCACGCGCCGGTAGCGGGCCGGCTGCAGGCGGCGGCCGAACAGCACGTTGTTCCGCAGCGAGTCGTTCAGCAGCCACGGCGACTGCGGCGCGTAGGCGAGAGACGTCCCCCTGGCGGCAGCAGAGCCGGCGTCGGTTCGCATCGGTGGACACTGGCGCTGCTGGCAGGAAGCTGTCGCACTGCATAAACGACGCAACTGGGTCTCCGTGAAAATATGGACAGATTGTGACCGTTAAACGTGTAAACAGTAAGCACGATCACCTTCCACTTGTGCTCCATCGTTCTCGACTATAAATGTTAGATCTGTTGTACCATCAGCAACTTCGGCAATCGGTGGGTTTACATCTGAATTGTACCGACTCATTAATCTGAGTGGGGTCTGCATGGTTGTGTCAGCAGCAGAGACCAACCGAAGCATTTTCGTAATGTTGGGAAATTCAAGGCCAGCAGTGTCCGAAACAAACTTTACTGGAGGCTACAAATTGTGAGATCTGCACAAATATTTCATGAATTCGGATGCCAAAGCCGGGTAGCTAAACTAGAGTATTAAAGCCTAGAGTATTAAATGGGTAATAGGGTATACGAATGATGGATAGCCAAAGCCGATAACAGTACCTCGGCTGCCTGTTCTAAATAGGGAAGTTCCAAGGGTAGCAGTAATGGACATAACACGTAATGCAAATTGATGCGCACATCCAGCAGATTTTTGGAAGCACGACAGAGATATCTGGGTGCATGTACGGCCGCGAAGAGATGATGTAGGCCGATGTAGAGTTGGTGCTGTTTCACAAAGGATATTGATGCAATGCAGTTGCAATGCATTACATGCACACCACTAGAGACATTACACATAATCAAACATGCATTACGATGCATGATAGTACATACTCATCTTACTACACTTCACTTCACTTCAATGCATGCATTGCACTCACTATAATAATTACATTGAGTGTTAAGCGTCACAAGGTGCCCTGACTGCACCGCGAAGCATTTTGAAGCCCTTCCAAGTTTGACGAGATGCAATTTCTAGACTTAATTCGTGATCAATTCGTTCAATTCATTCGTAACTTCACTCGTCTTGCCAGCTTAAATGTAATATTTTATTGCACGAAAGTCAAAAATATAAAAGTACAAAACGGCACTATAAGATCATCCAAATTACATCTTCCCCTGCAGCACATTTCTTCTCGATTAGAGTCAGGCCGCTTGACTAGGCAGGGTGGCGGCGAGCTGGCCCTCCTCCCCCGCCCCGCCAGCAGGCAACATCTGCAGCGCCTGGCTCGCACTCACGGTGCCCAGGTGACGGCGCCGCCCTTCCTGTGCATCTCGCCGAGCAGGGCCGACAGCAAGGACGACTTGCCGCTGCCGATGGGCCCCACCACCACGGCGAGCGCGCCGCGGCGCACCGACGCGCTGACGTCGCACAGCGTGGCGGCCTGGTCGCGGTGCCAGCAGAAGCAGCCGCCGGCCACGATCACCGCCGGCGACCGCTGGTCGGCCGGCTGCGGGCCGGCCGCCGCCGCCGCCGCCGCCTGCACGTTGAGCGGCGGCAGGGGCCGTATGGGGCCGGTGTGATCGGCCGGCGGGATGGCCGGCGTCGGCTGCGGCACGTCGCCGTTCGCGTCGGACGCGGCCGGCCCGACGCCTGCGGCGGTTTCTGCGGGCGCGTCCGCGCCGGCTGCGCGGCCGACTGGCGCCACGGCCGCACTCGCAGCGCCACTCTCTCCGCCGAGCAGCGGCTCTGCCGAGGCGCCGAGCGGCTCCTCGTCGCTGTCCTCGACGGCCGTGAACTCCTCGTCGCCCTCGGGGATTTGCTCGAGGGGAAACACCGAGTCCTGGCTGCCCCAGGCGCACGACGGGGAGCCGGCGGCGCCGACGTCCAGCAAGGTGGGCCGCTGCCGCCACGAGTCGCCCTTGACCGACCTGCTGGTCGAGTTGACTGCTGGCTCAGAGTCGGCCGGAATCTGAAGCAAGAAGCCGTGACGGTCCATGGCTGCAGCCATACAACACACGGATCGCGTGATGCGGGTCACGTGATGTCACGTGATCACGTGATGTCGGGCACAAGTGGAGGGTAGCGTCCTGTCTGTGTTGCGCGCCATGGAACCAGTGCTCCCGGGAGACTTCGTGACATATTGACTGTTCGCTTCAAGAGAGCTTAGGTGGATGATACTTTTAGTTTAGTTTACGTATGATCGATTATCTAAGTCTTTACCGGTGACAACTTGATGGAGATGGACGATGTTGGTCTTGGCTGATGTAACTGGGATATAATATTGCTAGAGTATGATTCTTCTCGAGATCATCAAATCAAAGAGAAGAGTACAACCATTCAGCGGAAATGTTCAGAAATAATTCGAACATGCCGCACTGCAGTACAGCTTGATGTACTCGGCACCGGCTTGGAGCACTGTGCTCCTTTGACCACCAATACACTCACCGTTTAGACGAGCACTGCAGTTCCTACATGCAATTTAATCACAACTAAAAACTCAATGTAGAAGGCCCCACCTTCCGACAAGCACGTTTGCATGATATTCACTAAACGTGGAATTACGGTGCAACAATCAGTGAGTCCAGACAGTCGCCACATAAAAGGGGAACCATCTTGCGAAAAATTACCATGGAGCCAAGGCATAAGGTTTTCACATTTGTTTCTTCCATTTGCCTGGGTGAAGGAAACGCAAAGTTAGCGCATTTGATTAGACGACCGCAACTTCACTGATCGCTGTTTAAAGTTCGGCATAATTTTCCTCTCCCGTCTTGGAATAATCACACTTATTTTCCTATGCACGTACTTTTTCGCTTCTAAAATTGTCTGCTGGGTAATATCTTTGGCTACTCCGAAGCCTATTGCTGGCCGATTAAGACTGCTCCCTGTGCAATGCTTTTCGCGAGATGATTTCAGCAGTTCCAGAGAGCACGTTGTAGATCTTAAACGCATCTATTCGAAGAAAAGCATACATTCCCTTTACAGCATATCATTAAAATAGCATTTAAAGCATATAGCATTTAATAGCATTTAAAGCATTAGGTGATTCAATATCAGTAGGCGTAGGTGATCTACCATCAGCAGATTAGGTTAGGTTAGGTTAGGTCAGGTTACGTCAGGTTAGGTTTTCGTTGTAATATTACACTATTCTTCAATATATACTGCACCACACAAAACAATTGTTCTATATACTTCCCATATTTTGTTGAAGTGATGGCAGGTTAAGTTAGGTTTTTGTTGTAATATTACATTATTCTCCAATATATCTGCACCACACAAAAAAAAATCCATATACTTGCCATATTTTGTTGAAGTCAAGGGGTATAGCATACATCTATATTGTCACAAAAAATTATGTGGTTGCTTTAAATGTCATTTGATTGATTTTGATGTTCTCGTTTTGGTTAAAGGACTGCTTATTGAGATATAAGTAAAATTTGAAAACCCTATGCCCAAAACAAGTTTTCATTTACCAAAGATACGAATTTAAAATTGTTTCAAAGCACATCACGACAATGGAAAACCCATTTTTAAACCAAAAGTGCCCTAGGGGCTTCTTCTATATATAGATTCTATATATAATCCAAGGAATTCGAAAATTGTTAAGAATTGGTTTTTACTTGGCCCTACCAAACGACTCAAAACCAACTTTCGGGATCTGCACAATTCATTCAATTTGGGTAAATATATTTACCCAAATTGCATGCATTGTGCAGATCCCGAAAGTTGGTTTTGAGTCGTTTGGTAGGGCCAAATAAAACCAATTCCTAACAATTTTCAAATTGCGTGTAAAGAAAGCATACGACCTTCAATATACCAGGAGGTGCTGAGTTGACATCAAAAGTAACGTTAAGGATTATACCACGGATAATAGTAAACGGATAGGAAAGTCCCCGGAATCGGCGACCAAGGACGGGCTATTGCCACCTAGCGGTTGGAGGCCGAAGCTAATCCTGGATAGGATATTGTTTGATTCCAGCAGGACATTCCCGCGTTGGAGAGTAAAGCGTGGTTTAGTTTCGGCCAATTTCCGCTTTTTGGAGAAGCTAGGGAACCGTGATTCTGCTGCATGGAACACTATGGTGGTAAGGAGTTAATGAAAAACATTTCTGCCTTCATTTCTTTGTTTCAGGGAACATTTAAAAGCATGGCGTGGTGTACTACGTTTATGGCGCGTTGTGTGTGTTTTTGGGAGCAACTTATGTGTTTTGAATCAAGTGAAGCATGTAATTCTCCATTGCATTGCCCAGATATTTACTCTAAATCACGAGACAATCTGAATCAGTGGTATTTAGTCTGTTTGAGCTTTTGCTTGCCTTGAAGCATTGGTCAAAGGGGGCGCCGTAAATACACCATTTTTCACCTGCATATGCAGCTCCGAAACTAAGGGTTTTGGCTGGAGGATGTCCGATTTGAGGCTGAGGAGCAGTCCGAAGGAGGTATTATCTGACGTAAAATATTGCAATCTTTATCTAAGGTACATGGCTGAATATTTTGAAAGGTTGTGAGTGAAAGGATCGGTGCATCACCAGGCCTGGTGCCAAGGTTAAATACTTGGTGCCAGTGGTGACACAGGTCACCAGTGAGCACCAGTATCGGGCAGTTGTTGTGCAGGTAGGAGTAAATAACATAGGTCCTGCCAGGAGTGAGGAGCTGCTGCAGGACTACAGGGCCCTTCTGGCCACCCTGAAGCATAGCAATTGTCTGATTCGGTTCTCATCGGGTTGCCGTCGCTACACATTTCAGAAGAATAAAATACTATAGAACTTCGAGTTTTTTATGGAGATGGCTCAATAGCTTGTTTTTTAAATTGAAATCAATCCCAATAATATCGCATTATGGGTGCCCAAAATTGAACATTTGCAAACCAGTACTCGCATGGCGTCGTTATTCCAATGGGTCGCGGTACCTAATCTAGCTGCCTCACCCACTAGCAGCCCACCGCCGACGACCATAACCCCCGCCCGGCCGATGCTCCGTGCAAATTTCGTCCGGCCGGGGAGGGGGTTGTTACCTACCCTCCGGCCGGGGAGGTGGGTGGGTTACCTACCCCTCCCCATATACATAACGGCATCAGATAGATTGGGTGATTCTAAGAAGGAGTTGGTTCAGTCACTTTTTGATCCGAGGTCAACGTAGATGTCATATCATGTCAAACAAAAACAAATTGATACCGCAGGCGGCACAAAGACTTCAAGAACTATAGTCCACAATTATTCTTCCACTGCACGGCCAAAACTGATTTGTAGATTAATTTAGTCCTTGACCTATAATGACCTGAGATGACGGTTAAAAATTTGATAAACCGGAGGCAAATGAAGCCAGTTTATCATATTATCACACATGTTATCGGCACTGCATAGGTCACTGACCTAGGATGACCTGCACCTGACATTCGCCACACCAAATATGTATCCAATGCATGGTACTGACAATTGTATAGCTTTTGCGAGAAATTTGTCATGTGATTTCAAAGGTCAATTTTCAGGTGAAGTCGGTCGGAGACCTATGATGACCTTGCTAGGGTCATTATGGTAAGGTATGCTTCAAAGTGTGCAATGGCTATTGAGAACGATATGCAGTCTGTTGATCGATCGTGTATCTATATTGTCACAATATGTGAGATTTTCCGCAGTTTGGTCCGACATGCTGCCACTAAAAGTGTTGTAGGTCATTGACCCGACATGAGCTTAACCTGATAATTTTGGAGGATGTGTCAAATTGATGTAGCTTAAGGTGCTGTACAATTTTAGAGCTCTAGTGCAAACCGCTTTTGGGTATGGTACGAAACGTCATGGGGGGGGTAGGAATTTACCCACCCACCCGGGCGTGCGAGGGTTAACATGGGAGACGTGGTAGCTGCAATGGGGTCATGCAGGGGGCCCCTGACAGTTCCTCAGAGGGCTCCAATGGGGGACGAGTGGTCTAGGGGTAAGATGCTCGTCTCACAATCGAAAGGTTGTGGGTTCGAGTCTCACCTGTCGCTACTCTTCGCCTGCGACCAATCGGCGTGAGAGATTGGCGACGCTACATGACTCAACGGTCGACGTGTCGTAAAACCAATAACCAACCTCAGAGGGCTCCAATGGCTGTTCCGGGGCCCCTCGGCCCAATCAATGTTCATCATGTGCCCCTATGCCTGCTCAGGGTCCCCTCGTTTGTCAAAGAATATACTTCAGGGGGAAATGTGACTGCCAGGGCCAATCAGTCAATCGGTCTTTGGCCAATCAGCAGCCTTTTTTGCGGGGGGGCATCGAAATGGAATTGGCCTGCCCCAGACGAGTCCCAGGCATATACAGTTGGAATGGGAGGGGGCAGGTGCTCGCCCTTGTTTTTCTGCCGGTTCTCATGACACTCCGCTTCCCTCAGTTAGTCGGCACAGGTTAGTTAGTCACGAGCTTCATGGTTCTATACGGCGGCCGAAGTGATGGCGGCTACTGGAGTATGCGTCCCCGGCTGGCGCCGAAGGCGCATTTTTTTCAAACGACGCGTGGTAGAAGGCCGATTCAGCTATATTTCCCCATCCCGTCAAGCTTTTTCGACGGGGTGTACTTCGCATCACCTATCCAGGAGTACTTCTCCGATCGTCCGATAGATGTCGCTAGTATCGGTCGGTGGTCGCAAACATCAAAGTGCCGCCCGAGAGTTTCCGATCCGTTTACTATTATCCGTGATTATACTTTATTACTCAACGTTTCGGCCAGGGGCCATCGTCAGGAGTGATATAAAAATGTCAAGTTTAGCAATTGAAAAAAAAAAGCACGCGAGAAAAAAAGCGTGCAAAAGACACGTGGAATGCAGAAAAGCCTCCTCAGTGGTGCAGACACTTAAAGAAACTCCAAACCAGAAACAAACTATGTCAAGATGGAATCCTCTGAGGAAGCCCGAGCCGATGGTCCACATACATATCGATACATACACTCACGCACATATATAGACATAGATCCAATATAACGCGTAATACATAACATATAATTTATGTTTATGTAATTTAAGTGATATACCAAGACGTCGTTTGCGTGTTTAGTTGCGGCCGTAGATTACGTATGTGTAGAGTTTCGAGGACCTTTAGATCAGCGTTGTCCCTGGCTGTTGCTAGAATTTCTACTTTGAAGTTTGCGTTAGTGTCGCTGTGTTCCATGTTAGAATGTTTGTCGATCATGTGTTCGCCTAAAGGTGTGTATGCTCTTCGAAGTCTGGCATCTCCCAAGTGCTCATTGTACCTATCCCTGATACTACGTTTGGTTTCACCGACATAAAATATTCCAAGACAGCGGTTGCACGTTATTTTATAAACTACGTTTTTCCGCGTGCATCTACCTTTGAGCCCGTTGATACAGGTGTGGCAGGTTCTTCTACCAGCAGGGCATGGCGGAATTTCCAGGGCTGAGCGGACCAGGTAAGATTTCAGCGTAGGTCCGCTAGTCCAGGCTACTCTAACATGGTTTAGATGAGACGAACGGATGGCTGCGTTTACCTGTCGACATAGTTGGTCATCGACAAATGGAAGTATCATGTAAACATAGTTGGGATTACTACCCGCTCGATGCCGACGTTGCCCACTTATCCTACTCCTGTTGTGAGGGTGAACAGCACGAGCGGCGGAGTGTACCCGATGTGCTGGGTATCCGTTTTCCAGGAAAAGAGTTGTCATCTTCTCAAGGCTCCGCTCGCATGAAATAGTATCGGAGGAGACTCGTGCTGCTCTCCTCATTTGGGATGTTAAAACGGCCTTTTTAGTAGCCATCGGGTGGGCCGAATCATAGTGCAAGATGATGGGGGCTGTCATAGGTTTAAAGTACAGTTCGGTGGTGTAGCTCCCATCAGCCTGAACTACAAACAACGTATCAAGGAAAGGAACCGAACTGCTATGACCAGTGTGTTCTAAGGTGAACTTGATGCTGGAGTGTTGTTGGTTAATTTCTGCAAAGAAGTCGAGCAGAGAGGCCAAGCCATGTGTCCAAACACCAAAAATATCGTCTATATACCTCATGTAGAGAGCTGGTTTCAAATCATACGAAGCTATGAAGATCGACTCAAGGCGGTGCATAAAAGCAATCGCTAAAGGAGGTGCACATCGGTTACCCATAGCCACTCCTTTTGTTTGCTTGTACATGGAGTTACCGAAACGTATGAGGTTATTGCTGAAAATATGTGTTAGTAATTTCACACAGTCCTGTACCCCAATCCCAAAAAGACAAATGTCATCCAGATTGTCCTCGATTAGACGAATCACAGCATCTATTCCCTCCTTTATCGGAATGCTGCCATATAGATTTTTCACGTCCATGGTGAAGACAATACTGCCTTCCGGAAGTTTGGTAGGGAACGTTTCTTTCACCCTCTGTAGGTACGACTCCGTGTTTGTCAGATGGGCGGGAACCAACGCTAGTATCTGGACCAGAATCTTGCTCAAGAACCAAGATAACTTGTCTAGGGGGTCACCACTCGCCGACACTATAGGGCGCAGTTGAACCTCTAGTTTGTGGTTTTTGGGGAGCCCGTATAATTCCGCTGTGCGGCTGGAATGAGGAAGGAGAGATAACACTATGTCTTTATGTAACTTCCCTGATAAAGTTTCCTTGATAATAGTACGTGTTTCAATTTCGAGACGTTTGGTAGGGTTTGGCTGGGAAGAAATGCTCTGATAATCGTCCGTTATTTTACTGGCCTTTTCAATGTAATCCGTTTTGTTTAGCACGACGAATCCTTTGCATTTATCTGACGGCTTTACTATTACATTATCGTTGTTTTTCATTTCCCGAAGTACTTCCTTCTGTTTCGCATAATTGTGCGACCTTTTGTTCGATGCTTTGTTGTGATATTTATATGCTTTTAGAACTTTTGTTTTTAAATCTTTCAACTCCGATTCTAATTGAGTTGTGGCTCTCGGTGGTTGGTATGCAGGAGTGTCGGGAAACATGGGGCGAAGCTTTGAATGACCTGTGCTAGAGGTGCTTTGTGATAAGCCTGCCCGCGGTACCTGAGGTACAGTTTGCTGTTTTGTCTCCCTCACATTCCTCCACCGCAAACCATAGATCGCCCTTTCTACGCCTGATTCTGCCTTTTCCAAGCAGCTACGATCTACTTTTTGAGCTAACGCAAAATTGGGGCCTTTGTCAAGCAATCCCAATATATCTGAGTCTAGAGGTAACGTACTTAGTTTAGACGTGCGATTTGTACGATATTGTTCAGTGCCATCGCCGTTGGTGTCCGTACCGTGGGTGCCAGAAGTAATGCAACTACCCGAGCTTTTTCCACTGGTAGCCGCGTGGTGAAGTAAATTATTTTTATCCGGGAGTGGCGTAGGTGGTTGGTACGATGAATGTGTACCTAGGTGAAGTTCGTCCTCTTGTGGTGCGCTGCGGACGGCTGCTGGCCTCACGCCGCAGTTTCTGACTCCAGAAACAACGCTGGAGATCGTCAAACACAGAGACCACCCACGCATGACCAAAGCCCACCCAAAGCTCCAAACAGTCACAACGCTGGGCACGAACACACTAAACAACGAAGCGCACCAGACCCTGTCCGCACAGCAGCGAAAATCGACAACACTACGTGGTGAAGCGCCAACATCACTACAAACAGCTGTTTTCACTGGGCCGCAGTGTTTGTCCTCCTCCGACTCCTCAGGCAAGAGATGACTGGTTTCTAGGGGTAGTGAAGTGGAGTCCCTAGAGCTCTGATTGGGCCGAAGCGTCGAACTGGAGACTTCTTCTTCCGTTGCTGCAACACTTGAGGAAACAGGAGACTCGATCTTCTGGGCATTTTCAGGCAAGCGACTTGGACACGGTACCTGCAGGAGGGTACTTCCCGGAAGACAAGTGCTTGACACCGAGAGCCACAACTCAATTAGAATCTGAGTTGAAAGATTTAAAAACAAAAGTTCTAAAAGCATATAAATATCACAACAAAGCATCGAACAAAAGGTCGGACAATTATGCGAAACAGAAGGAAGTACTTCGGGAAATGAAAAACAACGATAATGTAATAGTAAAGCCGTCAGATAAATGCAAAGGATTCGTCGTGCTAAACAAAACGGATTACATTGAAAAGGCCAGTAAAATAACGGACGATTATCAGAGCATTTCTTCCCAGCCAAACCCTACCAAACGTCTCGAAATTGAAACACGTACTATTATCAAGGAAACTTTATCAGGGAAGTTACATAAAGACATAGTGTTATCTCTCCTTCCTCATTCCAGCCGCACAGCGGAATTATACGGGCTCCCCAAAAACCACAAACTAGAGGTTCCACTGCGCCCTATAGTGTCGGCGAGTGGTGACCCCCTAGACAAGTTATCTTGGTTCTTGAGCAAGATTCTGGTCCAGATACTAGCGTTGGTTCCCGCCCATCTGACAAACACGGAGTCGTACCTACAGAGGGTGAAAAAAACGTTCCCTACCAAACTTCCGGAAGGCAGTATTGTTTTCACCATGGACGTGAAAAATCTATATGGCAGCATTCCGATAAAGGAGGGAATAGATGCTGTGATTCGTCTGATCGAGGACAATCTGGATGACATTTGTCTTTTTGGGATTGGGGTACAGGACTGTGTGAAATTACTAACACATATTTTCAGCAATAACCTCATACGTTTCGGTAACTCCATGTACAAGCAAACAAAAGGAGTGGCTATGGGTAACCGATGTGCACCTCCTTTAGCGATTGCTTTTATGCACCGCCTTGAGTCGATCTTCTTAGCTTCGTATGATTTGAAACCAGCTCTCTACATGAGGTATATAGACGATATTTTTGGTGTTTGGATACATGGCTTGGCCTCTCTGCTCGACTTCTTTGCAGAAATTAACCAACAACACTCCAGCATCAAGTTCACCTTAGAACACACTGGTCATAGCAGTTCGATTCCTTTCCTTGATACGTTGTTTGTAGTTCAGGCTGATGGGAGCTACACCACCGAACTGTACTTTAAACCTATGGCAGCCCCCATCATCTTGCACTATGATTCGGCCCACCCGATGGCTACTAAAAAGGCCGTTTTAACATCCCAAATGAGGAGAGCAGCACGAGTCTCCTCCGATACTATTTCATGCGAGCGGAGCCTTGAGAAGATGACAACTCTTTTCCTGGAAAACGGATACCCAGCACATCGGGTACACTCCGCCGCTCGTGCTGTTCACCCTCACAACAGGAGTAGGATAAGTGGGCAACGTCGGCATCGAGCGGGTAGTAATCCCAACTATGTTTACATGAGACTTCCATTTGTCGATGACCAACTATGTCGACAGGTAAACGCAGCCATCCGTTCGTCTCATCTAAACCATGTTAGGGTAGCCTGGACTAGCGGACCTACGCTGAAATCTTACCTGGTCCGCTCAGCCCTGGAAATTCCGCCATGCCCTGCTGGTAGAAGAACCTGCCACACCTGTATCAACGGGCTCAAAGGTAGATGCACGCGGAAAAACGTAGTTTATAAAATAACGTGCAACCGCTGTCTTGGAATATTTTATGTCGGTGAAACCAAACGTAGTATCAGGGATAGGTACAATGAGCACTTGGGAGATGCCAGACTTCGAAGAGCATACACACCTTCAGGCGAACACATGATCGACAAACATTCTAACATGGAACACAGCGACACTAACGCAAACTTCAAAGTAGAAATTCTAGCAACAGCCAGGGACAACGCTGATCTAAAGGTCCTCGAATCTCTACACATACGTAATCTACGGCCGCAACTAAACACGCAAACGACGTCTTGGTATATCACTTAAATTACATAAACATAAATTATATGTTATGTATTACGCGTTATATTGGATCTATGTCTATATATGTGCGTGAGTGTATGTATCGATATGTATGTGGACCATCGGCTCGGGCTTCCTCAGAGGATTCTATCTTGACATAGTTTGTTTCTGGTTTGGAGTTTCTTTAAGTGTCTGCACCACTGAGGAGGCTTTTCTGCATTCCAGGTGTCTTTTGCAAGCTTTTTTTTCTCGCGTGCTTTTTTTTTTCAATTGCTAAACTTGACATTTTTATATCACTCCTGACGATGGTCCCTGGCCGAAACGTTGAGTAATAAAGTATAATCCTTAACGTTACTTTTGATGTCAACTCAGCACCTCCTGGTATATTGAAGGTCGTATGCTTTCTTTACACGCAATGTCTAAAACCCAGGAGCATCTAAGAGCCATTCTTCGTTGTATTAAACAATTTTCAAATTCCTTGGATTTGGAAAGCTTAGTAGGTGCCTACCTACTTAAGCATGAGCTCAAAGCAACATTGTTTCATAAAATGCTACTGGGCTTTGCATAATTTGAGATTGAAGATTGCTCCAAATCAGACTTGCTCAATACAAGCTTGCTCTACACCTTTTGCGTCCAATTTCGCCGCCTGTGCATCAATTTCAGCGATAAGCCCATCCATTTTCGACAGTTCGGCATAGCGCATCCAATTTACAAATCACAGCTCCACCTTCGGCCCAGCAGCATTCATTTTCGTACTAGTGCAACCGATTTCGGCAGAACTGCATTCGAATTCAGATTTGCAGTGAATATCTCGGCATGTGTGGATAATTCAGTGATAATGCGATGAATTTCGGCAGAGTGGAAACAAGTTCGACGCTAAAAATACTCCGCTATGATACTTGTTTTTGTCATATTTGGTTAAATATGTACCCATTGTCCAATAAAGGGGCAATTTTTGACGTTTTATGTGTGTAATTGTATATCCAATACATAATGCGACATTGACCAGCGGGTAGTTGCTAAGCGGCGCGTCTCGGCATAGTAACGCACTCAACCAATCAGAAGCCAGTAATATTTATTTGAAGCCGAGCATGCCGCAACCACAAGGTCAGGAGGTCACAGCTCGTCTGGACGTCTTCATGCCACGTGGCGAAGGACGTACGAGGGGGCGGTACAGGAACCCAACTGAAGGTGAAATATGGGCAGTCATCAATGCTCATCTTTCTGGGTACTTCCTGCCGGCCTGCGCAGCCCGTGAGAACATTATCGACTAAGTGTGTCACCCACGGACTAGGTGACTGATGTACACCCTGTGCTCTGGCGTGTAAGTGCACGGTATGTGCCCTTCATTGCGAGCACCTCGCTATTTGTACCCTCCGTTGTAAGACGTTCATGCGAAATTAATGACATTTTTAAATACATGTTATTTGTATATCTGGATATTTCTACATATGCACAAGTTTAAAGTGCATATGGTTTCAACATAGCCAGCAATGTTATTTGTTACACAACAGAGAAATACATATTGTCCAATAACCCTCCCCGTCTTTCCGGTCATATCCTCATACCCCGTCTCGGGGGAGGGGGTTGATACATACCCCCCCCTCTAATCTCCAAACTAAGCGCCGCACGAAAACGAAAGAGGAATCATCGGAAAGCGCTTAACGAGTAGGGCCAGACGCCACACACAAAATTATACCCCCCCCACCAAAAAATGTGACGTCACCAGGGGGCCTAGGTTTTCATGACTTACATCATGTTTTTGGCTCTGGGGAGTTCATTTTAGGGGAGATTTTAAAAAATCTATTTGGAATAAAAAGAGGAAGGCAAAATCGTCCATGGCCCTAAAATTTGTGCCAAACCAAAATTCAAACGTAAATTTTTTGAGAATGCAAAATTTTGAGTTTTCAATTTTCTTTTATTTTTATTTTTATAATGGGTAGAGCCGATCGAAAAGCGTTGTTCCAAGTCAACTTGCTCTCATAAAAAATGCTTGCTTTAGCCATAATCTTTGATTTTAGCCTTAATGGGCAAATATACAAAACTAATAAGTAATAAATAAAAAATAAAAAAGTAATTTCTCTGGTGCGTTTTGCTTCGTCCATAAAGATAAGCAAACGCTGAAAGTTTCACTAAGATATCTTTATCCGTTAAAGTGTGACGACTGGTTGAACTTTGCTGGAGGTGACCTCACTTGACCTTGACTAACTCATTGACCCTAGATGACCTGACCTCAAAATTATTACACAACATACCAAATTGATGTGGGAAAAGGTATGCCAAATTTTGGCGCGCTGCCATGCGCCATTCTTTCACTATCCGCAGAAAACCTTAGGGGGAACACATATCAATCCCCCCCCCAACCCCCGAGACGGTGCGGGATAAAAGACCAAATTTTAACGTTTTATGTACATAATGCGATAGCAGCCAGTGGGGTGCTTCCTTAAACATCACTTCCTGATATAAAACGAGGGTGGGGAGGTGGTTAAAACCACCCTCTAGTCAGTAGTGTTCAGTTCAGTATCGCAGCACCGGAATAACGAGTTGACACATCAGAATATGTAGAAGTAAGCCGTTATCGTAAAAAGCCAAGTAGCATTGGAGGTAATACGCAGATGCATTTATATTGACCACACTTTTCACTTTTGAACCGTAATTTTTGCGTAGAATTTGGTTGCGCACAGCCGAAATCGGTTGTTGCCGAGCCGAAACAAACCTGCATGTCGAATGCCATGCTCATTTCATTGAATTATAATGCACTATGCCGAAATTGATTGCACTATTTTCGAAATGCACGCTGCCCGGCCCAATTTCTCCGTCTTGTGTCATATTCGGACGCAATGTTCTCAAACGCCGAAATTGGATGCGCTTAATACTGAAATCAGTGCAGTTTGTTCAAACTTCCACGCAAAAAGGTGTAAATCAGACTGTTTTTTTTGCTGAGCTGAGATGTCCCTCTTGGTTGCACTAGTGAATGCATTGAATTTACAGAGCTGACTAGGCATCACATCAAAACCCAGTAAGAGCCCACCGGTCCCGAACAGACTTCCTCGTCGGGCTTTCTGTTCAAGTATCTGCCACCTTTCGTACCTACCTAAGTGAGTGGGTAGGTAACTTGCTTCTGCCCCACAATGCCGCACATTCCCGTAAGTTCACGAATCAATGGGAACATTTTTGTATAAAGCATGGCCCGATGTACCTCAAGAATGTCTTTCGCACAGCGATCTCCATTGAGAGTACAATGGACTCCACTCCAAAAAGGCCGCACACCCTGCGCTTGTTATGAAACGAAAGCGCACTATATGACGATATCTGCCAGAGGCTTGCCTCTGCCGACCGGTGACAGCTGTTTTGAAGTTAAGATGTAAATGGGAACCTAAATTTTCACCATAACTACGAGTCACCCATGCATATTTGTGTCCAGTGTTTCAACTTTTCTGTTTTCCGGTGCATGAAAGCATCAATTTGTACGGAAATAATATACAAAAATACTTCCCAGCTCTACTCAGGTGAGGCATTGCCTTAGTGCCTTACATGGGCCGACCGCCCCTGGTTTTGGGGGACGCAATCCAGGATTTACACGTCTAATCGTTGCATGTGCAAAAACAATAACCGATACGTGTCTGAAATGCTCCACATAATGCTGGCATCTCTTCAGTATCTTGGTGGGCAATTGCATACCCATGGGAACGCATAAACACACTTAGAAATCCCAAAGCATACATAAAATATGTAAAGCACGCTTAAAGGTAACTTGGAACCTTATCGCTAATCTCGTGACGCGAAGCCTCTCCATTCGCCGTAAGAAAAAACCCTCTCATTTGTCATTTAATTCACCGCTGAGAGTGGATGTTTAGAAAGGATTGCAAACCTTGATCACGGGCAGAGCATGATCTTCGGATTTGATCCTGGACCGGACCATGGGATCCCAGGATGCATCTCGTCTAGAGCCATGGGACAGATGAACAGGTCTGCCTCGTGCTTCCCCCTGCGGCTGGCTGGCTCTCCAGGCGGCCTTTAGTTGAACGGTACCCATGTTGATTATGATGATATGATATGTTGATTATGATTATACATGATACGCATTCGTGTTGATAGATGGTGAACATCGTCTGTCCGACGGCTGCCAGCCGACACGAGACCCACCTGGCTCCCCACTCGCCTGTTCGCACGATTTCATCAGCATTACTAGACAACGCCTCAGGTCACTTAGCCGACCTTCTGGTCAGATCAGGTCAGGTCGCGTTGGCCGTACCTCAGTTCCGCTGTACACGTTGTCGTTGGCCTCTTCAGTATCCTGCCGGCCTTCACAGGGAGTCTCCACTTCGGAGAAGGCCAGGAAGCGCTTCAGCCGCCGCATGCTCACCTGTGCACAGACAGACTCCGCCTTCAGTTGCATTCGGGGCCGGCCGGGCACGCTCCAGCTCCCAGTTCGGACGAGAGAAGTGCTAGGGTTGAATCGCACCGATATTAATCGACAGTATGTCAATGTTGGGAGGAACAAATGCATTCCGCATTACACGGTTCGATACAATGTAAACTTCGCTTATTGGCGGAACTTTAATTATATTTGATCTTCATCTTTGACAAGAAGTCACCTATTTGCCAAGCATTTCCTATAGGAGTTCGAGAAATCGCGTATCACAGTGTAGGCCGCTAATATAAAATCATCACTCACAGATCAACCACTTGCACCTTCAGCACAATCACGCGCAATCGCACTGCCCGTGGTGGTCTGACGTGCGATCGCACGTTCATCGGCAGTTCGCCTGTGCGTGTCAGGCCACACACCGAAAGCAGACCAAACCATAGAAAAGTAGACCACATGACAGAACAGAACAATCACACGTCCTCACTCGCGATACTGCGATACTGGGTACTGCGTAAGAACGATTGAGTCCGGCGCAGAGATGGAGCTATAGATTCCCGCCCCTGATAGTGGCGTATGGGATGGAGCTGTATATGCCTGCTCCCGATAGTGGTGTATGAGATAGAGTTTTATATTCCTGTTCCTCACAGTGGTGTATGCAGTGCACATTGCGACGCGTTCTGCTCTGCAATGTATGTAGTGTTGCGCGATCGACTACAGTTTAGTTAGGAAACTGGCTACCACACAACGACTCACCATCCCATCGCATTGTTTTGTTTCGTGTGCTGCATGGCATCAGTCGTCGGTTGTCGACTTGGAACATTTTGAAGATCTACCCCCATTGTAGGCTTGGCCCCCAATGACTTCAAGTTTGAACGTGGTACCCTATCGGCAGGCCCAGTCCCTCCAATCGCTTTCGCTTTCACCCCCACCCTACCCATACCCTCCATGCATTGTCCCCCGATGATGTTAAGAAATTGACGCCTCTGGTCGCACGATCCATGGATGAAAGCTGTCAACACGATTAATCGCACTTGCACAGGTCAAGATAAAGAGCTGACGCGCACGCGCGGATCACCAGTACTTGCAAACCAGCCGCATCGCCTCTAATCGTCCGCCGGCTCAGCTTGAGGGCATCCCTGGCCGGGTAATCTCCGGATCCGGCGATCGCTTCTGGGACATTGTTGTACAGTTGGGCTTGGTGGCAGCTCCGCCCTTATCGGCATCAGTTGGCCGGGTAATCCCGGGATCTGTTGATCCCTTCCGGGATGTTGTTACACAGTTGGGCTTGGTGGCAGCTCTGTCAGCATCGGCGTCGGCTGCTGACTGTAACGCGTGGAGCAGATAGGCTTGTCTCGTGATTCCGTGCCCCTGTTCGCACGGAACGACGAGGAAAGCGACACAGGCACGCCACGAGCCAAGACCTTGCGCGTCAGAGTCACGGCGCACACCTCAGCCAGCCGGTCAGCTAGCCGGTCAGCCAGCCGGTCAGCCAGTCGGTCAGCCAGCTGAACAGCCAGTCGTCAGCCCGCACTTCCTCAGATATCACACACACAGTTGTCCAAATTTTCGTATCATGAAGATTATTCCAGCTTTATAATTTTGTAATTTTCTTCACGTTCTTTGACCGATTTCGGAGCGCTGGTACGGCGTATCGCACCTGCGGAAGACCGCGGCGGCGCGTATCGCACTTGTGGAGGACCGCGGCGGGTGCACCAGTGGATATGACGCAAACTACAGGGCGCCTTGGCATGTGCCTGTGCGAGTATGGTGGCTGAGAAGGGCGCCTTGCTGGTTACAGAGGAGGGAGCCTTGACGGCTACAGGGGAGGATGCCTTGACGGCTACAGGGGAGGGTGCCTTGACGGCTACAGGGGAGGGTGCCTTGACGGCTACAGGGAGGACCGCGGCATTGGTGCACCAGAGGATATGACGCAATGATTGCTACAGAGGCGCCTTGGCATGTGCTTGACGGCTACAGTGGCTACAGAGGAGGGCGCCTTGACTGGCTACAGAGGAGGGCGCCTTGATGGCTCCAGAGGAGGGCGCCTTGATGGCTCCAGAGGAGGGCGCCTTGACGGCTACAGGAGGGCGCATTGACGGCTCCAGAGGAGGGAGCCTTGATTGCTACAGAGGAGGGCGTCTTGACGGCTACAGGCTACAGAGGAGGGCGCCTTGACGGCTACAGGATGGCGCCTTGATGGCTCCAGAGGAGGGCGCCTTGATGGCTCCAGAGGAGGGCGCCTTGACGGCTACAGGATGGCGCCTTGATGGCTCCAGAGGAGGGCGCCTTGACGGCCACAGAGGAGCACTTTGTGCACACTTAGAGCTACCGGTGGCGTCCTGAAAGCAGCATAGGCACCGGCAGATGCGGGGAGGAGCGTTCCAGCCGAGTTGCTTCCCCAAGCCGATCGAGATGAACAAAACGAGATACAGACTAGAAAATTAGGCGCATTGTATCGAGGCCAACTTGTTAAATGCATTTCATAGAGTTGTAAATCTCCTCAGTTGTTACAAATATGAGGACAAATGTCTTATGTCAAGCTGCTTCGTTTTCTGGGCCTATCTGGCTCTCCATGAACAGGATTTCTTACTCCGAACCAGGGGACTGGAGCCCCTGGCCAGACATTGACAGAGTACAAAGTGCAGAGCTTCGTGTTTGCAGAGGAACGCCATGGCAGCAACAAAAAAGCGCTCAGATGTCAACCATGCGTTTCCACCTGATAACTTCGGAGGGGATGTGGGTTCAGCGGTTTAATATAGGATTGACTTCAATATTGGAAATGAACACCATTAACCAATCAATCTACACATAGTCATGAATATATTTCTACTCATGATACATAGTATGATTCGGCTCTTCCAAGAGTCCATTGGCGTCACACAGCTGATGAGGGGGGGGGGGTGGCACTTCTTCATGGAGAGGGAAGGGCTACCGCCTGCTTCGCCCTGGATCAGTGACTGGCTCCTCTTGATGTTGCTGGTGTTGCGTAGATCCTCTTCCTAACAGTTCGCTGTTCGTTCGAACCAGGACCGGAAGCAGGGTTGTCACGCGGTGGCACGGGGTTTTACGCGGTAGCCAGCCACAATATGTGGTTTCCACGCGTCAGTCGGCATTCTAGGAGCTTGCGAGACTCACGCGCGCGTCGATGACGGCCTTGACGACGAGCGGCAGAACAAACAGCGGCACCGTCAGCTGATTGAAGAGGGCCAGCCCGCTGAACACGCGCGACGAGACCAGCGGCTTGTCCTCCAGATATCCGTACAGGCCGAATGTGGTCAGGGTCACCACCGTCAGGCAGGCCTGCGTCAGGAACGCTGCCGACACGAGTCGGATCAGGTTACGCCTTCGCAGCCAATGATACCTGGGTCAGGAATACAGACAGGTCGCGTCACGTCAGTGTCACCACCGTTAGGGAGTGATGGGTGAGAAGTGCAGCGATAACTGGCCAGGTCATGATCACTATTGTCAGGAAGACGTGTGCCAGCAGCACCGGTCAGGTCATGATCTCTATCACAGTTATTGCACGATAAAAATCATACCACATTTTCAGTTCAGATTGTTAAAAAATACAACTTGTTCATCCTGCAATCCCCGAAAACGACTGTAATTCAGGATGACCAGCCAATTCCGCAATACAAATTATGATCATTCGTGTACGCAAAGGCGGATCTAGGCATCAGAGTTGGAAGAAGCAAACACGATTTGGAACGAACAAAGTTTTCAAAAAGTTTCTTGACTTCCCGACAACACCTTAGATTTGGGTGCATAGCGTCAGTGTGGTCGTTTTAAGCAAAGGCATTCTTCGCAAGATGTCTCTAGAATCCGAGAAAAAAACCGCTGCTCTCTGCACATTTAAAAAGTCGGTAGCTGGAGGGGGATGATTGCTATTTTTACCCAAATGTGTGGATCCGCCAGTGCACGGCCCACAGGTGCCTACTGTTCAAAGCCCAGAGCAAGCAAAACGACCCGCACGTACTGTTCAAAGCCCAGAACAACGAGTCCTTTAGCAGAAGACGCAGTTCCCTTTTCCGGACATGCTGAATCTTCTTCTCGTAGATAAACTCCAGTGCGTTGAGTTTCAGCAGGCGGATTCCGGCAATAAACTCGGCCGTGAGACTTAGCCTTTCGTCACTTTCGGCCTGTAAACAAACATGCCGTCCAGCAGGTCAAGCCTTTTGGCCTGTAGACAGTCACGCCGTCCAGCAGGTCAAGCCTTTTGGCCTGTAGACAGTCACACCGTCCAGCAGGTCAAGCCTTTTGGCCTGTAGACAGTCACACCGTCCAGCAGGTCAAGCCTTTTGGCCTGTAGACAGTCACACCGTCCAGCAGGTCAAGCCGTTCGGTCTGTAGACAGTCACGCCGTCCAGCAGGTCAAGCCTTAGCCCCAGTCACGCGCAGGGGAGTCACTTTGTATATGCTAAGGAGGCACTGGCCCACTCAGTCATTGATGTGGCCCCTCAATCATCGATTTCCCCATCCCCCAACCAAACTGAAGCCTAACCATTGGACTTATGGCATATGGGCATGCACTAGATACGAATGGCTTTCGGGGCGACTTTGGCCATGAAAAGGTCATCCAACTTTATAAAGTAACACCCATGGTCTCGCATCTCCTGTCCTCCTAACTAATTATCATCACATGCTGCCACCACACACGGAACACTATTTGTCGCCAACAATTCAACAATGTAATTTTTTAAATGTACATGTCCTACAGAGACACCCACAGGGGGCCAGGGGCCGGGGCCCGGCTCGAAATACCATCTCAACGCATTCTCATGCATGGCGTCGTTGCCCATTCATTCATTTAGGCTCCGAAGTGTCCAAAAACTAATGCATCCAGCAGACAACTTTTGGGCTGGTAAGGAAAGTACATGAAACCAGTCAATTACTATTTCACGAAATAAAAATGCATTGATCGTCCTTTTCGTAGACAACATTTCATTTGCACCCGCCTGTATAGTCCGATTAACTTAGATATTTTTTATCTTGACAAGTGGAACAAAATATGGCGACCTTTATACCTTGGTCCCGTGTTTACTTCTAGCAACATGCTACTCTTCTGTTACCTATACTATATTCTGTACAGTGAGTAGTTAGGAAGAGTGCCATGGTTATAGGTTAATACATTAACCTACTACACTGGTACCCCTCACCATACTAGCTTCGTTTGCCTTATTTATTTTGCGACTGATGGTTACATCGAAATTGCACCAGAGCCATTCGATAATAATATGTAGTATCTAGGGCGAAGTCTATAAATATTATGATGAATATTATGAAGAATATTATGAAGAATATTATGAAGAATATTATGAAGAATCTAGGCAAGTCTCTGATGAAAGAAGCATGGGGATAGTCACCGTTGGAGATGGGGTATGTGGACTCGTCTCCCTCATACCCAACCTTCGTGAAATTTATCGTTACGCCTAGGGCGTTGCATGAAAAATCGGCATGCAACCCTTTCGCCCCATCCCCTCCCTCCCTCCCTATCCGAAATATGTGGAGAAACCCATGGAAGGAAGCTCACATCGGCCAACCGACCTGACCATACCCGACAGTCACCATTTATATGGACAACAAAAATGGCTCCATATCTTGTATTGAATAGGCAATAACAGCGCATGTGGAGCAACTTTGCCCTAAATGGTGATTTCCCAGCGTTATCTCATTGCTTCTTCTGAAGCACTCGCAATCTTTAAATAAAGCCTCGTGACTTTATTTCTCACGCCGATCTCCCAGAACCGACTTTTTCGACGTAAGTTGTGCTTATTTGGCGACCGCATGTCCTTCCACCGAAACTGGACACAACATGGCGTACAGGTACACCATCACGTGGTGCCGAGAGTGCAGCTGCCGTCCGTCTGGAGGATTTCTGTGGCAGCGGCATGATGCGCGATCCTGTCACCTGTGTCGCCAGCACGGCGACTCCGTAACCCACGCCCACTCATCCAGCGCCGTTAACTGCCTCACAGGGTGAACGTAAACTGCTCGGTGTCGGTATAAATGGAGGGGGATGGGTTTGGTAAAAGCTTTTAGTAGTTCAAAGCGAATACCAAATGCATCGAAATATTGGAAGTCATTTTCACCTTGTCTCTGAATTCGCTTTTCAATTTCTCCCCTTTATTTCTTGATCTGACAATGTCGAGAACGGTCTTTTCTCAGCTGGGTTAACTAACAAAGGAAGAAGCGCATTCGCTTTGAAGAGGGTTTGGAAGTGCCCCGCAAGCTGAAAGATCAGCAACAAGTGGCTATTTCAGGCCGATATGTGGTCGCCATCCTTGCACCGGTTCACCGGCCGCGACCTACCCAGGTCGTCACACCGCATCACAACACGAGATGGCCGAACCACTTGGTGACGCTGCATTTATGAATGCCTGGCCGTGACTCTTACAATGCTATCTGACGTTTCCTAGCGAGTGGTCTAGTTGGTGTAGCGTCTACACCGGTAGAACCATGGGCTTATTAGCTTACCTGAAGGACTTTTTTGTTCGACTGCAGTTGCTTCACAACGACGAATTGAAGCGGGGTCAGCACGAATATTGCGACGAGCGATCCGAACACAGCGCTGCGACCCAGCTGGCCATGTATCAGCACCAGCAGCACGGTGACCTGGGAAAGGCGCAGACACGTGTGACATCACAAGTAAAGCACGCCTGTGTCATTGAAAACGCTGCCATCGAGCATGTGAATGCCATTCGGGACTTGGGTGTCATATTAGACGACAAATTGACGTTTGGCCCCGACAGCATCGTGAGCAAGCCAACAGGGCACTCGCTTTCTTACTTCGGTGTTTTCAAAAAGTACAAACTTGAAGATATTTCAAGCAGCCGTTTCTACAGGCATTGTACTACGCTCTCGTCTGGTCAGTGCTTGAGTACTGCAGTATTATTGGGCAGGAGCAGCCAACGTTCACACGGATCGAGTTGAGACAGTTGTGCACAAAGTCTCCATGTGGCTGAAAGCACAGTTTCCTTCACAATGTGCTTCTTACTCGCTGTCGTATGCAGACTTGCTGCACCATTATATGTACAATGATTACGTTTAAGATACGCAGGGTGCAACGCGACCTCATGTTGTATACTGTTCTTTTTTTCTTCAAGCATCGACTCACAGAAACATCTTTAGCCAATCTGGCCCCATCTCGCACCATGGCACATGGATTGAGAGTTGTCGGATGCAAAAATCAATTTCCCGTTGCAATGCTAAGAAATACGCAACATAAGGAAGGAAATGGTTGTATGTATGCTGCGGCTGGATACGTTTGCCTTCCGCGTTTTTTTATAGGATGTGAAGTGCCATTATTTTACAGAAATACGGATATTGATCACTTCCAGATGGAATTATTCCACCTTGACGTTCACGAATATATCGAATTATCACCACTCTGCAAGTGGGTTGCTTACAGCTCCATACGGGACTCCGTCCATGAATATAGTTCGCGTTGCATTAGTAATTGAACACGACCGGGTGAGTCCAGAATTCACTCCAGGCGGACGACGAAGTGTTATGGGAGGGATTTAAGTGGATTATTTCCAGTCAACATCATAATAGACGAGATTTTCATTAAGGGGACGGTAAGGAGGAAAAGTTTCTCCCAGGTCTTGTGCCACGGACAAAGTCAACAATAGTTGCACGGGTAAGCGTAGCGGCTTGCTGACCCTGCTCCCCTTGGGCTCGTCCATGTCCGGGGAAATCGGAGTCACAACGTGTGAATTTCGGACGTGGCGAACCATGCATAACAATTGCATTATCTTAGTAGATTTGCATGTCCATTAAGAGCGTTAGACAATCAGGTGTGTAATGATTCGTTGTCGTTGGTCTCCTGCAGCAAGTGCCAATGGAACCGAGAGGCAATAACAGCAATAGGAACGTCTCCATTTTTAAAGGGACTGCATTAATTTTCCTGAAATAAAAAAATGCATTTCGGATGCACAAAGTGTTCACGACACGAGCCAATATCCCGCTATTAAAAAAAAACAATATTACTGAAAACAATGCTAAACGATTGTTGGCACCCTTCGGCTTCGATCCGGCTTCACCGACATTCCACTGTATGCAGATTGGCGGGCATTGTGAGCAACTTCTGAACATATTTGGTTTGCCAACACCACCTCATTCGCTCTAAGTTCTCAACAATTGCTGCATGCTGCCAACATCGGTTCACTTGAACTAACCTAGTGTGCTACCTGTCTGACATACTATGTTGTCCCCGCAGGCATGCACCAACATTGGCATTCCCGCAACTTTCGCGCGGGTTTTCGCAGCGCCTATTACTTCCGGCGGTAGAGGAGTGGGTGGGACCGACCGTCCAGTAAAAGGCTAATCATCTAGCCAGGAAGCAGATGCGGGAATGACTCCGAGCTGCTGCCGTTACATTCAACAAGTCTCGCGTGGACCATCCATCTCTGACTGGCGTAATTCAGGCGCGCCGCTGTCGACGTCAATTACAGCTACTCCGGGTGGGCAGTTGGCGCTGCTGCTACCGCCGCACAGTGGCACGCTCGTGGGGTGGCCCGGGGAAGCACGATCCCCGAAATGTTTGACGTATCGGTGCAACTGCAAGGTTTTGCTCCGTTTGCCGTGGGAAATTGGCTGAAGCGATTGCGCCATTCGACGCGCAGTGTTTACCTGATCGCTGAAATGCGTAACTTGCAGACTTTTGTGTCTAGTTTTGGTTTTCACTGCACGCCACAGCCATACAAAGACATGCTTCATTTCCCATTCTGTACGTTGACCGCCTCCGAAGTAATTACCTGGGTGCGCCCCTGCCTGTGGACTGAGTTGGTTCCAGGAACGGTATCATTACCATTTCGCCAGAGACCCGTTGCTCTGAACTGCGCAGTCACAGTGACCTGACGCTTAGCCCAGCGAGTATCTCCAAGGGAGGACCGTGGTGATGACTCCTAGTTTGGCATACTGATGCTATACCCATGGATCACGAATAAGTCGGGGTAGGGGGAACTAAGTAATGTCACAGCAGATGTCAGCATATTAAAGATACAGCCTGTGCCAATTGTCTTGCATCTTTAACCTGCGTAATTATGCGCCCCGATGATTTTCTTTACAAAAAAGCAAAAAGTACAGAGAAAATGAGCAGACGGCGCAGCGAGACGACATTTTCTATACGTTTCGATTAATCAATTTCATAATTTTCGTAAGACTTGGACGCCATATCACATCAGGTTGCTGGTCTGAGCCAGGCGATACGTAGTACTGCGACGCATACTTAACAATTCGCAACCCTTTTGCGGCTGGGAGCAAATCTTATACTCGATACCAATGGACATTTTCATGTCTACTTCATATAAACCTAATTTAGACCACAAATGCCACCAAAAGGTACCACAAATGCCACCAAATACCGTGTTAGTTTACTTTAATACTTATACAACTGTAGCCGATTAGGTGGCAGCCTCAGGATGACTTCCTCCTCGCTAACTCTAATTTATATCCCTGTCAGTAAATGTAAATCAGAATTGTGTGCCGCCCAAAACCTCCCCTTCCCTCCAGAGCAGAGAGTTCGAAACCCCCCAACCACTCCCGGAGTCCCAGCACACGAGCTCGAGAGGAGACGTGGGCCAACGCAGCGGGAAGTGGCCACGTAAGCTGTTGTCAGTAACTCAGGCTTAGTTCAGGGCTGCTGACCTTGTGGGCCCTGGCTCGGGTTCGGGCGCTGACCTTGAGTGGGATAGCCCAGATGTACTGGGCCTGACACACCAGCTCGGTGAGGGCGGCGGCATCCTCGGACAGAAGGCTGATCATGCTGCCGCAGTCGATGTGTGCCGTCTTCATGGCGTCACTAGTGGCCGAACCTGCGGTCAAGGTCGCCGAGGTCAAGGCTACCAAGGTCAAGATCACCATTGAGCATCGATCTCACCTGGGCCAACACAGTCCTGCAGCAGTGGACATCGCGGCATCCACACCATAGGCCGGATTAGTTTCGGACAGGCTAGAACAATGGGAAAGTCGGGAAGCATCGGACAACGGTACGGTATCGGACAATGGTACGGCATCGGACAATGGCACAGCATCGAACAGTGGTACAACATAGAAAAAGGTTACGGCATTGGACAACGGTACGGCATCGGCCAATGGTACGGCATCGGACAACGGTGAAGCAGCCTGAAGGCACGTTGCTATATATATATATATATATATATATATATATATATATATATATATATATATATATATATATTTGTCGGAGGGCGGACAAGTATTCCCCGTCCAAACATAACATTCCGAGGAAGGTCCCATAAACGTTCGTGGAATTGGGTGTCATAAGGTGAACCCTCAGTTTCCGCTAGTGTGGCTTCTGCTCAGCATAAGCTGCTTCCACTCCTGCACTACACAAAGCCGCCTGCTATTGGGTGTCATAAGGTGAATCCTCAGCTTCCGCTATTGTGGCTTCTGCTCAGCATAAGCTGCTTCCACTCCTGCACTACACAAAGCCGCCTGCTATTGGGTGTCATAAGGTGAACCCTCAGTTTCCGCTATTGTGGCTTCTGCTCAGCATAAGCTGCTTCCACACTTGCACTACACAAAGCCGCCTGCTTAGGAGCGTCATGGGAACACACATGTTCAGGCTGAACTTCTACTTACCTCGCTTTAGAAAAAAGGAACCCTGTACCTATGCCGAGTCAGAATTACTATCAAGTTATTGCTGTCACTAATTCACCAAAGTAGGAAATTGTTGAAGTCGGGTGGGCCGTAGATCACTTCGTTCGCAGTGATTTTCTTCCATACTTTGCCTGGAGCTAATATTATAATTATTCAGTTGATGGTGCCGCGTGCGACGTTACCAGGGAACAGCGGGACCATATTTTTATCGTAACGATAAATTGGGGAGGTCAGGAAAGGAAGCGGACCTTCTGGTGCGAGAGTCTCCCACTCAGTCTCACAAGGATCCATTATTCGGATAATAAATATCTGCAGCAATATACAGCGCATGGGTGTCACTTTGTGAAATTTATTGGGGGCCAATTGATGTTTTTGATGTAATTTTTATTTTCCGCCGGAGGAGCGCCATCGGTTGGAAAACTCGTTGGCGGGGGATGCATTCAAGCGTTCGGGAAAGACGCTCCATATGCTAAATATGTAAGCTTGGCCTGATTTTTTTTTGGGGGGAGGGGAATCAATGATTGAGGGTACAAATTAACTATTGGGGGTGGGGGTGGGGGGGAGCAGTTGCTCCAATTAGCGCATACAAAGTGACACCCCTGGTAAGGTTCCATTAGGAGCGTTGGACGAGTGGGGGCAAGCTACAGGCGTGATGGGATGTGAACGTTAGTCGTCTGATCTTGAGTGTTGTGTTGTACAAGTGTTCTAACTCGTTGTGAGGTCAAGGGTGAAACAAATGGCAGAAATGTCTCCGAATTGTGGTAGGTGGTCCATTTCACGACAAATCGACAAGTGAAGGGGCAAAATTACACTATATATATATATCGATGAAAATATTTATGTACGGTTAATTTGTCTCTATAATGCAGCTGTGTAATTTTGGGAAAGATCGGAGCAACGGTTAAGGAGTTATAACATCGTACATTTTTGAGAGGTCACCTAAGTCTTTGGATACCTGGAACTCAATGAAGAGTAACACGAATCGCACGAAACTATATATCGCTGAACTCGTCATGATCCACTGCATCTTGTGTCAAGTTCTAAATTTGTGTTCACACGTTTTTTTTTTAAATCATAAGCTTGTGACCTAAGATAACGTGACCTAGTTGGACCTTCGAGACAGTCGCAATGCTATTTTGGAAATTCAGAAGCGACGAAGGATGCTTTGTGAAATCCAAGATCGGCACTTGTAAGGAGAAAAGTAAAATAAATGTTTTCACCTTATGCAATATATTTCCGCCTCAATGTCAGCATCAATGTCAAAAATGTACGATCATATCTCACCGACAACACTGAAGGGTTTTTATCACCACCAATTACTGTAATATCAACCTTCTGGCGTTTCAAACCCCACATTCTGAAAACGAAAAGATGCACCTCATTGACTGAGTAATCGCATTTATTTTGAACTGCTTGAGAACAAATTTGGCGCGGACGCATCTATTGACACACGCTTCTTTGCTCACACACGCTCACACACACACGCGCTTCTTTACATACAGGGGACACGACTTCTTTAACAAGGCCTCTGCACCCATGGCGGGCGACATCACACGGCACAGGTGCAGACATCCTGTGAATGCCCAGGCCGACAGGAGACGCACAAATGAGACAATAACACATACAGATTACAACTATCCTCATTATTCCAAAATGAGCCAAACCAGAGATACTGCAGTCCATGAAGAAGCTTCAACACTTGGAACTCTCCTCATGCAATAAGAGGCTGCCTAAAGTTGATGAGGAGACCCAACACTTACAGATGTACATTGTAGATGGCCGATAGGAGGCACCCAAAGGCTGACGGATGGTCCCAACTTCCCAACAAGAAGCTCAGTGTCACGCGAGGCCAGACTATTTTGCATCAGACCACTGCATTTCACTTCACTTCAAACTAAGAAAATCATTTCAGGAGAAAAAGCCAGCCCAATTCCCCTGAATCATTCCCCCCCCCCCCTCCCGAGGAACAGACGGAGCCAGTGGGCGAACAAGTGGCCTTTCCGCCTCATGAGAAGAACCCAACAGGCAACAGGACTCCCCAGGCTGACCGCCTGGAGTAGTGTTTGCACGGGGACAACAAATCGCTACCTGAAAAAAAAACTATTGCATATGCAGTTGGACGCACATAACAATTTCCCTTGAACTATGGCAACATTCGGTGACGACTTAGGTCAGCTAGCTGAGAAAAGTTGTTAACCGAGTGGAATTTATGAGCGGAAGCCATGAGAGCAGAAGATGAGCGCTAGCGCCTGGGCGGGCTCGCTACTCAAGTTGAAACCTTCCGCCGTGTTTCAGGTAAGACTAACTCGGATTTCTGTCTCGCTCGTAAGCACTACGAAATACGAACCTTTACCGCAACCACGTCATGCGGTACTGTCGACTGCTTGCAAATGGAAAGTCAGTCACCTCTTCCAATATGCCATACCTACCTGCTGGAACATGGCACACCTCACCTCGTCACTTGGTGCATGGTGCCAACTCAGCCGGCGTTTGTTTATTAGCACACAATAGGACGAAATGGTAAGACTCAGACGGTAACAATACCAACCACAGCATTAGGGGCCCAGCCTTTGTTCCATCTTGTGTGCCCATGGCACGTTCGGTTGGAGCTGCCTTTGCTGGCTTACCGAGCGACTGGAGAGTCTCGGAGCTTCCATCTGGCATCCGATCCGTGGAGGTCAGCGGAATTTTCAGCGACTTGTCGTACACCAGGGCCTGGAAAAAGTGGCCTGACTCATCCCCGGGCCCAGCAGTGCCGACCTCGGCGGAATCGTCGGCGACTTATCGTACACCGTGGCCATCAGTGTTTCTGCCTCATCACCCGTGTTGCTGCCTCATCAAAGAGACGCTATTGCCATAGCCGCCGATGATCACTCAGATTGCAATCACTGCTTGGAGGTAGGATAATAGATTAGCGATGGAAGCTGAGGAGGGAGGAGAGATCGGAACCGTTCGAAGTAATTACAGCCTCCCTCACTTCAAATCGATTAAGATGCACGATGCTGTCCAACATATCTCACCAGCATTTTCCACCAGGCTGGGAGAATGGACTTAATGATGTGAGGCAGGCAAGCCACCAGTGCAGTCAGTGGGATGGCAGGGAACTGATCGTAGATACCCTAGCCGGGAGAGATGGCCTGGAAACATCGGCCGGATGTCTGTGGAATTCCAGGCAGATGGTTCTCCAGTCCGAGAGTCGGAGTATTGGCCCGGGGATCCCAGCTGGGAGGGGTTCTGGAAATGTTCGCCAAATGTCAAAGGCCAAATGCCATGCAGACCAGCCACCAGTGCGAAGGTCGGGACAATGGCCTGGGGATCCCAGCGGGGATGGGGTTCTGGAAATCTTCGCGAGATGTCCAGGGAATCCCTGGCAGACCAGTCACCAGTGCGAGATCAGGATAATAAATGACTCCGGAATCCCAGTCAGGAGAGGAGTCATGGAGATTTCCAGTATAAGCTGTGGTACAGTATTCCTTATCACAACAGCCGCTTCAATTCTGCTAGAGATAACAGCTCCCTCTCACAGCGTCTAGCTGGCCTTGTAAAACTATTATAATTGATGGCACAGCTTTCTGAGTAAATTAACGAATCCGAGGCGGAGATTCACTGAAGAATTGCGAAGACCTCTGAAGGGTTAGCCTTGCTAGGCCAGTGCTAGGCCAATGCCAAGGAGCTAAAAACGCATCGGAGGGCCTCACTGATCAGCTCCCATGTTAGAATATGTAATATTGAAGGGGCTCAACCAGACTTGGATTAAAATCTCTGAATCGTGGACTGAAAAACCATAATTTTCGGTTCAGCAAGTTCGCAATCGACAACTTTCCTTGCTTGTAGCTAAACAAACTCGTTCTTGTGCTTGCCGGCCTTGGGTACGACTAATTTTTGTTTGTTGTTTACTAAAATACGGTAAGAAATAAGTGGAACGAAGGCCCGTTCGCGCGATATTTTTCTCTCTTTATTAAAAAAAAAAAAAAAAAAAAAAAATAATAATAACAAAAACGCCCCTTTTTTTTTTTTTTTTCTTTTCATTCAATTATTTTTTTATCAAATTTTTTTTTTTCTCCCCTCTATAAAAAAAAAAAAACAACTTTTTTTTTTTTTATTTTTTTTTTTTTTTTTTTTAAATTTTTTTTTGTGTTTTTTTTTTATGGTTTTTTTTTTGGGGGTTTTTTTTTTTTTTACTCCCCTGGTGGGGGAGGAGGGCTTTTTTAATTTTTTCCTTGTGTTATTTTTTTTTTTTTTTTTTTGGTTCCCTTTTTTTTTTTTTTTTTTTTAAATCAAACAGTTCCCTGAGATAACCCTGTCCAACAATAAAGCTTCTACTCTCTTCTATATCAAAGTGAAAACATATTCAATCGTTTTTTTTTTTTTTTAAATTTTTTTTTTTTTTTTTAACTAATTGCGTACAACTGTGCAGTGCGCTATTACTGGAATGATAAGCTGGGCTTAAGAGCACACAAGTGGTGGTTGTCATCGGCTTTACGATGCGTTGATTGTCGGATTTTTAATTGACGTCGCCAATCTAGCCGCTGAAGCCGATTAGTCGAGGGCGAAGAGTAGCGACAGGCGAAACTCGAACTCAACATTTCGGTTGGGATGGGAGTCGGATACCTTGAATGCTAGACCACTCGCTCCTAAGAATCCACAGTGTTGAACATGTTCATCAAAGAGCAATAAGCATGCACTATTGCTTTGTCGAACAGCACCTCAGCCCACCAGCAGAAAGCGGAGAGGATAATTTTGGAGCTCGGAAGATAACATTCTGAATGACAAAATCCGAGTCCCGGCTCCTTTTCCAAACCTGGGCTGAACCGAATTCTTGAGGGCCGAGTGCCTCCATCGAGACCGGAAGCCTCAACCACGCCAATGATGCAAAAGCCAATGATGCATAAGCTCAAGAAGGCAGCCAAACTCTGTTGGGAAGAAGTCACAAGCGATGCAATCCTTCCAGTGTGCAGTAGATCGCGCCAGCTGTTCCGGGGGGGGCAGTGTCTGTGCGATATCCAGCTGATTGCAGCACCGTCACACTAACCCAGCTGACTAACCCATTGTCGCACAGCTGATTGTTGTGCCACGGACAATCTCCGAGCACCACACCCGAGTGGGCCGTTTATTTATCAGCTGAATGCCGCGCCAGGGAATGACCTGTACCGTCAGGTAAGGCAGACACACACCAGACAGTGACTTGTACCGCCAGGTGCGGCAAACACACGCCAGATAGTGGCCTGTACAGTCAGGTGAGGCAGACATACACCAGACAGTGACCTGTAGCGTCAGGTGAGCCAGATATACACCAGACAGTGACCTGTACCGTCAGGTGAACCAGACACACACCAGACAGTGGCCTGTACAGTCAGATGCGCCAGACACACACCAGACAGAGACCTGTACCGTCAGGTGAGCCAGATATACACCAGACAGTGACCTGTACCGTCAGGTGAACCAGACACACACCAGACAGAGACCTGTACCGTCAGGTGAACCAGACATACACCAGACAGTGACCTGTACAGTCAGATGCGCCAGACACACACCAGACAGAGACCTGTACCGTCAGGTGAGCCAGACATACACCAGACAGTGACCTGTACAGTCAGGTGTGGCAGACACACACCAGACAGTGACCTGTACCGTCAGGTGAGCCAGATATACACCAGACAGTGACCTGTACAGTCAGGTGTGGCAGACACACACCAGACAGTGACCTGTACCGTCAGGTGTGGCAGATACACACCAGACAGTGACCTGTACCGTCAGGTGTAGCAGACACACACCAGACAGTGACCTGTACCGTCAGGTGCGCCAGACACACACCAGACAGAGACCTGTACAGTCAGGTGAGCCAGATATACACCAGACAGTGACCTGTACCGTCAGGTGAACCAGACACACACCAGACAGTGACCTGTACAGTCAGATGAGGCAGACACACACCCGCAATGACTGGGAGCTGGCTGCGAGATAACGATACGGCTCGATTGTCACATTGTTGTACAAACGGAACAAATTATGCATCGTTGTGTGCATACAGTCTGGGAATCGACAGTGATTCACCCACAAACCACGTTCGTGCAGCAAAACACTGCATCGCACTTCTGTGTATCACGTCAGGGTACGGACGGAGGAAAGTGTTCAATGAATGTAACGTTGGCTGTTAAGTTCGGGAAAAGTGCGGGAATTACCCTGGATTCTTGAAAACACCAGGAGTTTCATCATTAGCACATGGCCAATGATTGGCCTTGGTTTTCGATAATTTTGGTGCGTTTTTGTGTTGTTGTCTGAGGTGTTGCCGTGCGATACGGCACAGTGATGAAGGTAAGGTACCGCCACGTGTAAATTAGGCAATGAAAAAACGGCATCAAATCGCATGTGCTGACGATGTGACCGAAAAAGTATCATGGTGTTCACACCAGCTTTTGCTTGGAAAAACGTTCGTTTTAACATCATTACTTTGAGACCCCATCATCCCGTCCTTTCATCATACCTACTCAACAGCCTCATCTTCCGCCGATACGTTACACCTGTTGTTTTTCTACTTGTGCTGGCATTATATATGCATGAACGAATCGCACAACAGAAGCCGATCCAGTATGTACGAACGGCAAGATACATTAGCAGCATGAGAGTAATCGGAATATCAATTATAAGAATTGTCAAGAATAGGTAGGCGGCATTGATGGAGGAAGTCATGCACTTCCACCGAGAGACGACGGATTTGTATACGTGTCTGACAAAAAAGGGGTCAAGTTTGGTGAATCACTCGTGACTCGTGCGCTTTTATCCACCCCTGGTGTTCCACTCATCTCCAATCTCCACCTCTGGTATCTCGCCCCCATCCACCGCAGGTGCTGGAATGCATATATGTATGTATCTATATATATATATATATATATATATATATATATATATATATATATATATATATATATATATATAAATATATATATATATATATATATATATATATATATATATATGTATATATATATAAAGAAATCCCATCATTCCTTGGTGTATGACTTGACTAAGGGTCTGGTTTTGTTGATTATCTCCCTAGATTTAATTGGTATCATTATGCCCTATTTCATTTCCATAGAGGATCCTGTGACCGTCCTGACGGCTTCACTGGCTCGTGTGTTTTGTCTTCTCTTTAGCTTCAACTTATGTAACATGCGTTGTTTATTGTCGCTGTGTTGTGAATTACAATCTACTTTCGTGGGATGTCACGGAGATTGCCGATAGCGAACAATAAATGAACACACACATCATGCCTAGACATACCTGGGCGGTGACAAGCATCTCCTCACTCATCGCCTGTACCTCAGGCATCACCTGCGCTTGATTCCTCACCTGTACCTCAGTCGCCATCCATTGTCTGTACTTGATCTCTCACCTGCACCTCACTCCTCAGTCTGACCCCTTCGGTGATCATGACGTGTGTGCTGCCCTGGGAGAAGGTGCCCTGCGCGAGGGCAGCCACCAGCGCCACCACCGACATCACGTAGCCGTTGGCCAGCAGGTCCTCCACCGTTGGGTACACGTACTGCAAACGTACGACGGCTGTCCACTACCGCACACGTACAGCTGTCACCAAACGATATACGATGTCACCAAACGACGATACGATGGTGTCGGTGGACCTGCTGTTGGCGAGTACTGCCCTCGGCACCGAGGGGGGGTGATGATTTTTAGAGGCGTGCCGGACCATACGGTTATTTGCGCCGCCTTTAAAACGAGTGTTTTTGCAAGCAAAGCTAAGGCAAGTGTACATTTACGTTAAGAGAGTTTTAGGTTATAGTGTATGTGACGTTAAGTTTCTGAGGACGGGGCTGCGCGGGGGTCATCTCTCGCTTGTCTAAATGACGCCAATTCGACTTTAATCCTTCGCGATAATTTGTATTTCTGGTGGAGTGGGTGATTTTGAGAGTTACGATAAAGTAAAATGTGTCAGGGCGCCGCCATTAGCCTACTCTTGTCGAAGAGCATCGAGGGGTCTTTACCGTGCGCACAAGGAAGTAATTGTCCACACCGCCTATCACGCCGGCCGCCGCGTGCTAGAACTAGCACAAGCAGTGGGTTAGTCGAACATGCTTTCATACAGGGTTGTCAGTGAGGTTAGTACGGTGTTCGGCAATTCGGCTCACTTACGTCCGCTGTACCTCTGGGTAGCCTTTGTACGTTATGAACTGCGAGGAAAATCAACTCACCTACGTCCGATCGCTCCTCTGGGTGGTCGTTTTACGACATGGTGATACCATTTTTTTTGGCAGAAGGCCGTAAGTGGCTGTCTTTCAGCGCTAAAGCTTCTACAGTCTAGCAGGATGTGGCATATGCACAATGTGGTGGTGCAGGTGCCGCAGTGAGGTGTTGTATATTGGTCATCCTCTAGTTGAGGCTCTGTTAGTTCTGTGCAGCCAGTTCTTAGTCCAGTGAGGATGACTTCCTTTTGACGGTGGGACTGATTTGATGTGTTTCATGTGCCTACCGTTGGCTTAATGTTGTAGGTGTGGTTGGATTTGTGTTGTGTAGAGTTGTGTTGTGTTAGAGTTGTGTTGTGCCCATGTGTTCTGGTGATGCTGACGTATGCGGCGTTGTATGAGTGTTTTGCAGTCGTCTACCGAATATTCCATGCTGGGTTAAGTGTTCAATGCTAAGGCTTGCTTTGCTAGCCGATCTGCTTCCTCGTTTCCCGGAATGTTGGCGTGTCCCGCTATCCAGAGGAAGGAAAAGTTGTTTGCATTGCGGGCCACGATTTGTTGGATTCTGTCAATGACTGGATGTGGACAGTCGTGGGTTTTGGTAACTGACTGAAGGACGGATTTGGAATCTGAGCAAATCACTACGTTTCTGTTTTTACGCCTCGTGAGCATGGAGATAGCTTGCTATCTCCAGCTTGCTATTGTGTTTCGACCCATCCGTAAATACGAGTGTTTTGGGATTGTTGTCATCGGGGAATTTGTGGAAGGTGCCGAGAATTTCCGCCGACGTGATAGCCAATTTCTTTTCCGAGAGCAAGTACTCGACGTTTGGTTGCCTGAGGTAATGATACCTTACATATAGGACATGGGTAGTGTTGCTGGTACCAAGTGATGAAGCACACAGGTATGGTTATGCGTAGTTAACTGCACTGTCATCAGCCAGTGTCATGCTATGCGACGGCTAAAACAACTTGGTTGAATAAAAGGCGAAATTAACGGTTGGCGTAGAATGAAACCAGGTGGATCACATGGCTGGAATTGCCGCTACAGCTATAGTGCTGGGTCACAGTCGCTGCTGCGCCACGTTGTGAACTTCAATTAAATCGCCAGTCGTCTGCAGATGCTGAAAGCGCGATAATCGTACCTCCGCCGGGCAGCTGGCAACACCCCGGCACCATTGCTGTCACACCACACACTGTCACAGGATTCACTGCCACACGACTGCCTGTCACAGGACTCACTGTCGCAGGACTTACTGCAGTTATAAATTATTCGTGAAATAGGGTGGAATATACCACCTATTGAACAATGAGGAGGCATCCTTTCTAAAGAAGTATCGACATCGTGCTTCTTGATGTGTGTTTATGAAGTCCCCATGCCTCGTTTCCAACGGTGATTTGTGTGTAAGTAGCATGCTTATGCTCACCATTACAGATTGTCATACATAAACATCTTGTACCTAACGCGATTTCAAGTAAAGAGATTACCCATGATATTGCCTACTGTTTAATACAATTTGCTAATAGTATGGCATTCTTATCATTGTCATTAACAGATGTATCCCTACATTAGGTGTCTCCAAAGATAAACGAAAAAGATGCACATATAAGCAGGCTATGGGCTCAAAATTGAGTTCGAAGGACTTAAACAATATTCTAAACGACACTGTTTCCATGGGAAAAATCGACATCTTAGTGGACTCGTTTCGACATCTCACACCTAACGAAAAACCAGTATTTTAACGCTGACTCACTGTCACAGGATTCACTGCCACGCGACTGACTGTCATATGACACACTGTCACAGGATTCACTGCCACACGACTGCCTGTCATATGACACACTGTCTCACTGTCACATGACTGATCATCTGACTGACTGACTGTCTACCTGGACTGACACTCACGTGGCTGTCACGTGACTCACTGTCATGTGACTGACTGCCACACAACTGCCACGTGACTGGCTGCTACACGGGCTGTCGGTTGCCGACCGGCCGACTGTCACGTGACAAGGAGCTGAGCGCGCAGTGTTGCATAGAAAGTGCCTCCGCTCGCATATTGTGAACGTAATTCGCTTTTTCTCCTCAACTGGAGAAGCACAAGCGTGAGCGCGACTTGCCGTCTCACTGTCACGTCGGCCGCTGGCTTGGTGTCACTGACGTGAGGCACTTTCTCCCGGGTGACAGCCGCTCTGAACCAGCAAGTCACGAGCCATGAATGGCTTCTTCTTACGCCCACTGACCAATACTGCCAGCCCGTAGCATTAGTTCCAGACTGTCCGGGACGACACATGCGTTTGTGAAGTTTTCCTTCCCCGAAAAGTTTATCTGTCGAAAAGATCAGACCCTGGGACGATCACTCGGCGCAGACGTGATGGTCGGCGTCGTGACCAGACGACCGCCAGACCCGAGACGGCTACCGAATGAGGTCAGTCACGGTGCACGGCTGCTGTAGCCGGCTGGCTCACCCCGACGTGGTCCAGATGCTGAGACCGCAGACCTCCCGACTGGGACAGCAGGACGAACTCGAGGATGTTCTTCAGCGCCAGCGGTGCCACGAGGCCGACCATGTCGCCGCACAGCTTCAGCACGCCCCCCAGCAGCAGTCTTCGACGGTGGGTCAGCCACACCACCCGCCACAGGTTCAGCTCGCGGTTTTGCCCGGCCGACCGACCCTGAGGAATTCACAGGTCAGATCACTGTCCGCTCCCACTGACTGACCCTGAGGCAGTCACAGGTCAGATCACTGTCCGCTCCCACTGACTGACCCTGAGGCAGTCACAGGTCAGATCACTGTCCGCTCCCACTGACTGACCCTGAGGCAGTCACAGGTCAGATCACTGTCCGCTCCCACTGACTGACCCTGAGGCAGTCACAGGTCAGATCACTGTCCGCTCCCACTGACCGACCCTGAGGCAGTCACAGGCCAGATCACTGTCCGCTCCCACTGACTGACCCTGAGGAATTCACAGGTCAGATCACTGTCCGCTCCCACTGACTGACCCTGAGGCAGTCACAGGCCAGGTCACGACGTCGGCCGACTGATAGCCTCGTGGGCAGTGACATGTCATGACGTCAGACTAAGTCAGGTGACTATCCACCCCCTCCGACTCATTTCATCGAGGAATTTCACCAAATCAGTTCACCAAATGGATTCAGCAGCTGAATCCATTTGGATTCAGCTGAACTCAGGATTCAGGTCAATATCCGAGTTCAATATCCTGCACTCAGGACACTGAGTTCTGGAACGGGGCGCACACAGTACTCCAGATCAGACACTAATCCGTTAAGAGGCGCATCAGCTTACAAGACATTTGTTGAATTAAAAGAAGGCATACTCAGGAGTGTGCGCCGTGGACACTCGCTCTGCCACTTCGACGCAGCCGTGCTGTCGAAAGGTTTCTGGAAACAGTAGCTCCATTGTGAGCGTTATTTGCTGGTCCCAGCACACGCGTGGTGTTACGATTGACATTGTGTCTGGATCCCGTGTGCAGATCCTGACACCCGGGGCACTACAGGCACAAAGCGACGCATCACCATAAGTGAGCGCGGGTCGATCAAACGCCACGGCACCATCTCATGTCGCACCGGAACGTATTCCACAGCACAGTGCAGGGTTGAGAAAAATGTTCGCGATTGATCGCTCTGTTGGCACATCATCGGCCAGACGACGCTTCAATCTGCGACTACATCACGAAAGGCGGAAATGCAAAATTGCTCAGCACACCTTTGTGCAAGATTTTGAAGAAAAAAACAAGCACAATTATAAATAAATCAGATGTTGTGCGGGACATACATGCAAACTTATCAATGCCTATTTGCAGGCACTGCCATAGATGGCAATGCCTATTCGCAGCAAGAAGTATGAATGTTAGATAATTACTTTGGATGGTTAGTCAAAACTAAAAAAAACCTCAAGATGCGTCACGCTTACCCAGCTACCACTTCACTCTAATTTAAACAAACACTGCGCAGTTGTCATAACTTTTAGTCCGAGTGAAAATCCATGTAAATTACCTATGAATGTAATTTACCTACCCACGCCACAGAACATTTCGTGATATCCGCTCATTGCACACATGCAACTCCGACGCGTCAAGTATTGCTTGGGTAAATGATACGAACGGAGGAACCATAAAAAAAGACTGTTGTTCGAGAAGTGAACACCGGACTAAGTCACAGGGCTTAAAAAAGTAACGAAATAAACCCGAGTTGAGGCAACCGAGAAGCCGACCAAATTGCGCGCACGACCGCAATCGTATTCACTGCTTTCAAAGCAGTATTTTATTTTCTTCGTTCTGCCTTGGAATGCTCATTGATATACTCTCATGATTGGTGACTCACGAACTTATCTTGCACCCCCAAACTTTCTGGTAAATAATTCGATTTCGAGCACCTCTTAGCTAAATAATTTTAATGGTCTGACTTCAGCTGGCTTGAGGAACACGATGTACGGTTAAAACAACCTTTTTAAAGAAAGGGGTCATTTTCTTTAAAGGTGCAACAGAACGCGGCAGGACGGCGATTACCGCCAGCTTCACTGTCAGCAGGGCGGCGATCACCGCCAGCTTCACTGTCGACAGGGCGGCGATCACCGCAAGCTACAATGTCAGCAGGACGGCGATCACCGCCAGCTTCACTGTCGGCAGGGCGGTGATCACCGCCAGCTTCATAAAGTCATAAAGTCATAAAGTATTAAGGCTTAATAAGAGCCACAGGGGCCCATCTGGGTTAAGCCTATCTAGAAAAGGTACTAGAATGTACATACTCCCACCCCAATCAATCCCTTATCCCAAGTTCCGAGGAAGCTATATATCCCAGCCCATCTAACACCACTCACTTGCTACCGCCTAACACCCTCAATAATCACAAGCTCCTCCCATCACACCCATCGTGCCACCATAGACAACCTCATCAGCATCACATCCCGAAGGAAGGTGCCGAATCCACTGCTAGGCACATCCCACAGAAATTCATAAAGCGTTCAGACTTAATAAGAGACTCACGTGCTATTGCATAATACACTCAACAATTACAAACTCCTCCCATCATACACATTGTGCTACCATAGACAATCTCATCAGTATCACATCCCGAAGGAAGGTGCTGAATCCACTGCTAGGTACACCCTATATAAAGTTATAAAGCATTTAGACTTAATAAGAGACTCACTTGCTATTCCATAACACAGTCAACAATTACAAACTCCTCCCAACTCCCACTCCTCCCTGTCGATCAACCTTCCCTGGAATACAGAAAAACAATCCCCCTATTCTTATAATGATTGTCTATGCCGTTTTTAAAGATGTTCAGTGTGTTGCTACTGACAATGGTTCCTGGCAGCTGGTTCCAGTGTTCTACTACCCTGTTGGTGAAGAAAGACTGTCTTAACCTTGTCCTGCTGTGATTAACTTTAATTTTGAATTGATGACCTCTAATTGCATCATTTCTGTTAAATTCAAACATTTCCCTGAGATATCCCTGTTCCTGACCATGAACAAATTTAAAAACCTCGATGAGATCTCCTCTCAGCCTTCTATATCTAAGTGAAAACATGTTCAATTTCTTCAGTCTTTCCTCATATTCCAGGTTGCCTATACCATTAACCATTTTTGTTGCCCTCTTTTGTACTCTCTCAAAAGCCAACAATCTTTCTCATAACTAGGGGACCAAGCTTGGACACAGTATTCCAAATGTGGCCTGACATATGCACAGTAAAGCTTCCTGATGACCTCCTCACTTTTGTATGACACATTCCTCTGTATTGCCCCAAGCATTCTTAGTGCCTTCTTCCTGGCTTCTTTGGTCTGTTCTGATGCCCCCAATTTTGTGTTCAAAATAACACCTAAGTCCTTCTCCTGCTCAGTCACAGATAGTACTTGGCCACCCATCAAGTATGGAGCCTTCATATGCTGCCTACCTACATGCATGACTTTGCACTTATCAAAATTAAACTCATTTGCCATTTTTCGGACCACTTCACTAGTTCGTCTAAGTCTTTCTGCAGCAAAACCTGCTCATTTTGCCCTGTTATTGCCCTAAAGATCTTCAAATCATCCGCAAATTTCAAAACCTTACTGCTTAGGCCACATTCAATGCTATTCACATATATAATGAACAATAGTGGCCCCAGTACCGACCCTGGGGGACTCCACTAAGAACATTTTGCCATGATGACTTTGTACCATTTAGCATCACTCTCTGCTGTCTATCTGAAAGCCACAACTCTATCCATTTTAGGATGCTACCTGCAATACCATGGACCTGAAGCTGCATCATTAACCGTTTATGGGGTACCTTGTCAAAGGCCTTACTAAAGTCAAGATATGCTACATCAACCTGATTTCCCTGATCAAATTGTTCTGTAGCAAAATTCAAAAAGTCCAAGAGATTTGTGAGGCACGATCGCCCTTTTCTAAACCCATGTTGAGTATCTTGAATCAATTTGTTTCCTTCCAGAAAACTAACTATTCTATCCTTGATAATTGATTCGAGTACCTTGCAGACTAGGGATGTGAGGCTTACTGGCCTATAGTTTTCAACTTTCCCTCTTTCTCCTTTCTTGAAAATAGGAACTACATTTGCCCTTTTCCAATCTGTTGGAATTTCATTTTGCGAAACTGATCTACAAAATATTATACTAAGTGGATTGCCACTTCCTTTCAGCTTCCCGCAATACCCTAGCATAAATTCCATCGGGTCCTGCTGCCTTGTTTGTCTTTATTTTTCTGATATAATTGAAAACAATATCACTATCAATGAAATCAACATCGTGTATCTGATCACCTGTCACTGAACTGTGGTTCACGGTTGGCAGATTAGTCACATCCTCCACTGTAAACACTGATTTAAACTGCTTGCTCAGCTCCTCAACCATCTCGCTATCCTCACTCAATAGCTTCACTGTCGACAGGGCGGCGATCACCGCAAGCTACAATGTCAGCAGGACGGCGATCACCGCCAGCTTCACTGTCGACAGGGCGGCGATCGCCGCCAGCTTCACTGTCGGCAGGGCGGCGATCACCGCCAGCTTCACTATCAGCAGGGCGGCGATCACCGCCAGCTTCACTGTCGGCAGGGCGGCGATCACCGCCAGCTTCACTGTCGGCAGGGCGGCGATCACCGCCAGCTTCACTGTCGGCAGGGCGGTGATCACCGCCAGCTTCACTGTCGGCAATGGACGTCGGCGCTCCAGTACGCACGGCGTCGACCCAGCGAGATCCCACGCTAGTCGCGCCGCATTAGCCAACCTGCAGATGGGTCGGGGAGGGGACAGCGGATGACACCAGCTCGGCCGAACGGAAGCCGGGAGACCGGCGTACACGGCCAGGAGCGGCGCGTGCCGACAGTAGAGGGTCATCCGACGTACACCCGCCGGTCCGGTGATCCGGTTCCGGGTGCGGCGGCGAAATGGCGGATAGTGCGCCGGTTATAGCTGCACTTCAGCCGTAGCGCGCCAGGGCTAAACGGCACCGCCTCATTAACACTCTGTTGCCACGGCAACAGAGTCCAATCTGACGTCACCTGCTGTGTGTGGCGGGCGGTGTGTGCCCACGCGATATGCTACATGCAAGCGAAATACTGGGCTCATTTTATGCCACGCCAGTTCTTCAGCACAAAAGCACGGGGCGAATGGATAGAGAATGGGGCCAACCGACGCATGAATAGGAACCTGCGCGTTTCCAAAACGAAGACAGACAAATTGTTCAATATTCACATCCGCACGAGTGCGAGACATCGTTAAACAGCTGTCCGAGCGAGGGCAGGAAGCGGGCTATGTGACCGCCATGCTACAATAGCAATAACCACCGGAGAGGATGCATTACACCGTCCTGGGTTGACCTCTCCCAGCCCGCTCACAGTGGTGTGAAGCCCGCTCACAGTGGTGTGAAGCCCGCTCGCGGTGGTGTGCAGCCCGCTCACAGTGTTGTGCAGCCCGCTCACAGTGGTGTGAAGCCCGCTCGCGGTGGTGTGCAGCCCGCTCAGTGGTGTGAAGCCCGCTTGCAGTGGTGTGCAGCCCGCTTGCAGTGGTGTGCAGCACGCTCACAGTGGTGTGAAGCCCGCTCACAGTGGTGTGAAGCCCGCTCACAGTGGTGTGCAGCCCGCTCACAGTGGTGTGCAGTCCGCTCGCGGTGGTGTGCAGCCCGCTCACAGTGGTGTGAATCCCGCTCACAGTGAGTAAATGTCGGTGAAGCGACGCCCAGCGCGGGCTCGGGAAGCGCGGCTACAAAACCCACTCTGAGGAATGATAGCGAGTACTTCAAAATAATTATTATAATGAAACTGGTCACATTAAATTTGGCTGTCAAGATGGTGCATTGCTGAATATTGAAGCGAGGTGATGTTATTAACTGAGGAACCAATTAAAGGATACAGGGCAGAACAACATTACCCCTGGGGTATAGGTAGGTTAGCAGAAAGTCGGAAGAGAACATAAAGTCATAAAGTCATAAAGTATTAAGGCTTAATAAGAGCCACCGGGGCCCATCTGGGTTAAGCCTATCTAGAAAAGGTACTAGAATGTACATACTCCCACCCCAATCAATCCCTTATCCCAAGTTCCTAGGAAGCTATATATCCCAGCCCATCTAACACCACTCACTTGCTACCGCCTAACACCCTCAATAATCACAAGCTCCTCCCATCACACCCATCGTGCCACCATAGACAACCTCATCAGCATCACATCCCGAAGGAAGGTGCCGAATCCACTGCTAGGCACATCCCACAGAAATTCATAAAGCGTTCAGACTTAATAAGAGACTCACTTGCTATTGCATAATACACTCAACAATTACAAACTCCTCCCATCATACCCATTGTGCTACCATAGACAATCTCATCAGTATCACATCCCGAAGGAAGGTGCTGAATCCACTGCTAGGTACACCCTATATAAAGTTATAAAGCATTTAGACTTAATAAGAGACTCACTTGCTATTTCATAACACAGTCAACAATTACAAACTCCTCCCAACTCCCACTCCTCCCTGTCGATCAACCTTCCCTGGAATACAGAAAAACAATCCCCCTATTCTTATAATGAATGTCTATGCCGTTTTTAAAGATGTTCAGTGTGTTGCTACTGACAATGGTTCCTGGCAGCTGGTTCCAGTGTTCTACTACCCTGTTGGTGAAGAAAGACTGTCTTAACCTTGTCCTGCTGTGATTAACTTTAATTTTGAATTGATGACCTCTAATTGCATCATTTCTGTTAAATTCAAACATTTCCCTGAGATATCCCTGTTCCTGACCATGAACAAATTTAAAAACCTCGATGAGATCTCCTCTCAGCCTTCTATATCTAAGTGAAAACATGTTCAATTTCTTCAGTCTTTCCTCATATTCCAGGTTGCCTATACCATTAACCATTTTTGTTGCCCTCTTTTGTACTCTCTCTAAAAGCCAACAATCTTTCTCATAACTAGGGGACCAAGCTTGGACACAGTATTCCAAATGTGGCCTGACATATGCACAGTAAAGCTTCCTGATGACCTCCTCACTTTTGTAGGACACATTCCTCTGTATTGCCCCAAGCATTCTTAGTGCCTTAGTGCCTTAGAACAGTGGTAACATCCATCCTCCCGAGGGTGAGCTCAAGCGTAGAAGGGTATTCTAGGGCCATTGGACTAAATAGCACGGTGGCAAAAATTTGCAAGGAGTTCTTAGATCTATAGGAATATTTTTTGTGAGAATGGAATTGTTGGCATTAGATGGGTTGCATCTGAGCATGAGGGGAGTGCAATTGCTCAGCAATATGTATGAGGAGGCTCTGAGTACATTTTCAGTGCAGGGAAACTAGGCAGGTCATGGGAAGGTACAGGTTATAAAGTAGGAAGTATTCCAAGCAATTAAAATAATAGTTTATCATGTGTGTATGTAAATCCCAGAAGTGTTAGGAACACAATTGGGGAACTGCATGCATATATGTTGTCTGAAAAGCCAGATTTGGTATGCATAACTGAGGCATGGATTAATGAAAACATTTTTGGAGATAACCTACAATAATTTGAATTGACAGGCTACAGCATGCATGGTCATCAAAGGAAGTGAAGAATAGGAGGCGGGATACTCCTATATGTGAGGAAAGTACTTAAATGTTATACCGTAGAGGATAGTATACACAGTGAAGGAGTAAAATCATTGTGGTTTGATAGCATCCTGAAGAATGGAACAAGGCTTAGGATTGGGGAATTATATACGCCACCCCACCAGAATCAAAACAATGACAGATTGATGGAGGAAGAGATAAGTGCAGGACGAGATAGATAGATATAGATAGAGATTGATGCAGGAAGAGTTAAGTGCATGGAACTCTATTGTTTGGGGACTTCAACATAGCAGGGATGAGAGATAAAACTGGACGTCTAAGCAAAGCAGGAAGGAGTTTTATGGCTTGCTTAGAGGAAAATGTCTTCTTTCAGTTACGCATATTGCGCCCATAACTTAGTCATCGAAATGCGGTTAGATGCAGTACCGAGCTTCAGTTACCATATAGATGGCTCCCGTGGTTTTTATTATGCCTAAACGCTTGATGGCTTGATGACTTTATGACTGCTTCACTTGTTTCTCGGAGCCCGTCCATATCAGAGCATGGTGATGTGGTTGCAGAAGTTTGAAACAATCGCAGCATACATTTGTACTACAATGGTGTGGTGCAGTCATCGCCAACACAAAAGGCTATCGCGGAGTAGGCTGCATGGCACCACTTGTTGCCCGGCAAGGGCCGCCCAACTGGAGCGGAATGTGGTCGGACACGGCCCGGGCGGCCGCCGAAGTCGCCGTGTTGGAGCGTCCGATTATGTAATCAAGTTGGAGGATGGCGACAAAATTGGCCTAGTTCACCGCATGGTGGTCTGAAGCTCCGTGAGGGAGGCACCCTGCTCCTGTGACTCGTGCGGGGAGCCATGTCGGGTGCGGCGGCGGCGACTGAGACGACCCAGCTCGCGGCGGCTGTCGACAGCATCGCGGAATCAGGCGTCTCCCCTGGCGCCCGGCGGTCTTGATTTCCGCCCGGGGGAGTCCGGCTCAGACCCCACGGCGCCGTCACGACAGCGTCGCCGATATCGACGGTTCCGGTGAGCTTCACCGGACAACAGAGTCGAATGCCGGTGTCGCGGCCGCCGTCACCTACGTGTCAGCTGTCAACTCAACTGTCAGAGGTGCGCCCAGGCGGGTTCAGCGTTAACGTTAGTGTTGTCTGGCCGCCCGACCGTCGCGCGGTCGGGCCCCCTCCCCATCGATGTCTGGGCGGTCTGGCGAGGGGTCTCAAGCAGTGGACAGTGCGGATCGAGCAGTGACAGTGGCAGTCTGTTCCTGGGCAGGCGTTCGAAGGCTTTGCCTTTCTTTGTCGTGTCAAGTTTTTTAGCCACATGGACCGGAGGCTTCGCCAGAATAATCAGCTTTGTTGTCGAATTTAGTTTGTTAGTTATTTGGGCTTTAGGGCGCGTCGACAACTATGACCATATTGCGCCCGTGTCGAATTTAGTAATTTTCTTGATTTGTTGGTTGACCTTCAGCAATGAACCTACAACGTATAAGCATGATCGAACAGGCCTAAAACTATTCGGTGGAGACGTCATTTCGGATTTTGTCATAGGCCCGCCCAAGGAATACACAGAGCCACATACCCCTTCCCCCACCCTAATAACGTAGGGAGTCCTTCAAAGAGCGAAAAAATCGGGCGAAGAGCGAATTGTTACACAAATACCGACCTGGCAATAACAGGGACCATCTCGCATTTGCCAAGGGCTCTTCGTTAGGCGTGGACCCTTTCACAGCTACATCGGATTCAATGGCAGGTACCGATGATCTTTTGACAGCCAAGGCCAAGGACTCAGACAATCAGATACGGCCCTCCGACAAAGGGATAGAGGGTTCTGCAAAGGAACTACAGGGCACATGGAGCCAGGGGCACCCTTTGGCAGCCATTTGATGGCAGCCGTGTCGACCAAAACGTTCCTGATGAGCCACTGTAAATCGAATAATCATGAAGTGTCGGGGACAAACTTTTGAACTGCAGAACACAAACATACATACAAACACACTTACACAGACACATTAATGCAACAAGTGGGCATACAGTACATCTAACGGTCGACACTTTCTTATTAACCTACAGTGGTGGAAGGCCATACAACTAGCGGCCCCGGTTCACCAGAGAACCCTCATGAAACTTTTTGCCCCCTTACGAAAATCCTGCGTGCGCGTCTGACTTCGGGGTCCAGAGTGGATGTTTCATCCATCACATCCAGTGTGCACCATAGGCCTGATGCCAAACTTGCACCTGACAGAGGGTCCAGAGCCCGGACCAAAAACTATGCCAAATCTCCGTCTACGCTGGTGTACAACCTCCGCAGTCTTCTCAGCGATTCTTCACTGATTACGGGCACTGCTGGATGAGTGATCGCGGACGTGTTATTTCGCGATGACGATCACTATTTTAGTTCAACGCTCGCGGCTAACACGCAATGTGTTGTTGAAAGTGAAGACCATACTGGGACCAGACAGAGACCTTGTGCAGTGGGCGTTTGCCTGCCCTGCGGCTGTTCTGACCGGGCGTTGGCACGTCAGACGTCGGCCGTGGTGTCACATATTTGGGCGTGGTGCGTTTTTGGCGTCATTTGAACCAGTTTGAGCCCGGGCCATGACTCTGGTAGATTGGCGACATATTGTGATGTTGCTGCAGCTCAATGTGAGGGCGCCGGTGACATCGACTCCATCCGACATCCGACATCCGACATCGACTCCATCCGACATACATCGTGTTTTCGCAGCGAACGCAGAATATTATATCCTGCGTGACGTCATGACGAATCTTTGACGTCGTGACGAATCTTTTCTCAGTGTGTTCGCAGCAAGTGAATCTTTTGTTTACAATCCCGATAGATTGTCGACAATAACTGCGCAGACAAGACAAATTACATAATTATACAATTGCAAAAGTAGAGAATAACTACACGGGAAAATAGACAACGAAACTCCCCGGTATATTGGGTGAACAATTTCCATTCTCTCATCCCTAATTCCTCTGGTGATTTTCCACTGTAACGCCCAGCCCCACTTTGGGATACTTCATTATATAACGAGTCCACCACACTATGCAGCATGCTCAGCCAGACGGAGAAGTATGGCACATTCGACGAGATCATGGGTGCTGTAACACCGAGGCAGTCGATGCGCCCCTAAACCCTATTAACCACCAAACATTCTACGAGAGCTCGTTGTCGTAGGGCGGGCGGCCACTGTACTGGTGCGGCGGTTGGTGGGCACTCTGTTTTAGAGCTTTATGCTGGGATGTTGACTTACGTACAGTGCCACACATGGATACCTCCCCTTCTACAGTGTTTGTTTCGCCTCATAGGTAGGGCGAAATAAACACTCATTGGTATGTCAGACTTCTTTGTGTTCACATACAGCTCACAAAAATCAAGGCATTCGCGATATAAATGCACCCATAAATGTCATTGAGAAATATGTTTGCTTCTCACGTAATCTGGCGCAGTTCACATTCAGGACTGTTCAGCCATTTCTGTATAACTTCGATCAAGTACGGGAAAAGATCCAATGCGCCCGGCCTAGATTCTTTGTGACGTCACAAATATTCTACATCGTCCGGGTCGCTGCGAACACCGAAACGCGCAGGATAGCTCCGGTATGACGTCATCTGTGACGTACACAGCATAGAATCTTTGTCGTCCGGGTCGCTGCGAAAACACTCCTACTCTCACCGTAACGGCCTGGTCATTCTTACCCGTGGTGTCCCGTGTGTCTGTGGGAGGGGGAGGGGAGGATGCTCTGGGACCGCGCGCTGCCAGGACGTTAAGTCACAGTTTTGTGTCATTGCGTGCTGTGCCATTGCTTGCCACGCCATTCCGTGCTATGTCTCAGCTACGTTGTTTTGAAGCTGACGTTTCAGCATACTGAATCGACAGTATGATATACTGCAGTATTCGTGGCGATCACGACATACCGACCATCCTCAATACAGGGCTGGGGATCTTTCAAGAAGCCAGGGGGGTCTGACTCCTTATTTTCTACACATATTTTCAGATTGAATAGGGCAAATTATAACTTAACATTAGCAGGGTACCAAGCCAGCGGGTCCAGACCCGCGACCCACCCGGGATCTCCAGCCATTCCTCAATAGTGTGTGGGTGTGCCTGCGTGGCCGAAGCAACACAGGCACAAGCCTGACGTTGATTATAATTCAAGCAAGACTACCACCATATTCCGCATGAAGTCTAATTGACTTCTGAACGGGCTATTTTTCTCTTTGCACCGGGGCCGCGGCCGTCAGGGGAAGCACCGTCGGTCCCGATGTACTGCGCAGCGGTGCATCAGCCGGCCGGCCAGCAACATGCAGACGACACCGGAGCCTGCGTTACCAAATGGATCACTGACGCACCCCGCAGCGGTGCATCAGTGAACCGTTCTCATCTCCATGTACATGGGCTTCCTGGTGCACAAGGTCGGCGCCAGTCTGGCACACCTGTGTGAAAGTGAATCCTAGTCGTGACGTCAAACAAAGAACGAAGCCGATGCATCTTTTCACTGCTGGTTCAGTTGATTCAATGTTGTTGCCCTGTATTTTACTAGCTTCCTTTGATCTCAAGCCAAGCATTAATTGTTCTGTGCTTCCTGAATCGCTCACCATAAATAATGTTCTCTACGATATATGAACTAGTCAATAGTCATTCCATGTTGTTTACGTACCAAAATATCTGTATTGGTCACCGTCGGCGTCAGAAGCGGATCTCCCCGGCGGAACCTCTGAAGGTCACCGTCGGCGTCAGAAACGGATCTCCCCGGCGGAACCTCTGAAGGTCACCGTCGGCGTCAGAAACGGATCTCCCCGGCGGAACCTCTGAAGGTCACCGTCGGCGTCAGAAGCGGATCTCCCCGGCGGAACCTCCGATCCCCGTCGCCTAGATACCTCATAATCTATCTATGTATTAATAGTGAAATATCAGCTTTTATTTGATGAATTGTGCCATTCGATGTTGCTAGCTATCATCAATCTTTCCATGCCATTTCACTCAAATCTTCATTCCAATTCATTCCATTCATTCCTTCGCTCAATTCCGTTTGTTTCATTCTTTCTTTCCACCCGACAATTTTCTGCAGCTGCACGCCATCCAGATTGAATGGACGAGGCCGGATTTCAGCGGAAGCTGAGTAGATTTGGTCAGCTTCCTCCTCGCACCCATCTGTCCATGTGCAGTGCACATGCACATTGTGCACAATGGCTAGAAGTGATGCAATGTGCCGGCAGACACAGTGGAGATAAATGCAGGGCTTACGTGCTCGTTGTCCATGGGTTTTTCCATGTGGCCACGCGAGGCGAGACGCCGGTGTTTTTCTCAATGTCCAATTACTCCCATGGGCGTGCCTTGCATGGGAAAACTAACCTAAAGTGATAATGCCACCATTTTCCCGCGGGGAAATACACCGCGCCACACCTCGCTGTCCCTGATGGAGGAATGGATCGGAGCGACCTAACTAGATTGGCAATTTCACTCGTTCTTCGAATTTCAACTACTGCTGGTGTATGCAGGGACTGCTACAGATGCCATCATCTCCCGGTAAATGCAGGGACCGCCCAGATGCCATCCCGCTCCAAGTGAAGTCTTGGAAATGTACCAACATGGAGAAGACATCACTATTTTTAACTTGTGGCTTTAACCCCGCGATCGCAGTGAAGCTGATTCTGCTAGTCAGGACTTGCCTTTTCTCTGATTAACGTTCGACGGAAGCTTGCGAAGTGTGTCGCCGTCTCCTCTCCGGGAGGCAGGCTGTGGAGAGAGATTGTGAACTGGTCAGACTGAGCAACGCAAAGAGACCATTTCAGATTAGATTTTCCAAATCTACACAACCTTTCGAAATGAACATTTGAACTGCCGCACGGGTCAAAGGGTATCACCAGCAAGGTGCAGTTTAAGCTAACTTGAGTCACTGGCGGTCAGAACTAGTCCAATCCACCCGGTTTAAACCACATTTTTAACCTGCTAACGAGATGACAAGCCTCGAAACCCCTTGCACACACACGTAGTGGTTTGGCCCAGGTCCAAACAACAGGTGTTTCGCGAGTTTCTTCGAACAGAAATGTGGAACAAAATGGCTGAACAAAATTTCACAATGGAAAATTTTCTTCAAATGGAGGAACTTTTTTTTTTCTCTTTTTTCCCCTAAATCACGGACATATGCGGAGGCAAAGTGCCGTCTGCTAGAGATTGCTACGTTAAAGAAGGAATTACGTTAATCCGGTTTATGTGACATCCGGTTATATCAACTAGTCAAGAAAGGAGAGACGCCGTTAAACAAGAAACATGGCGTAGAGGGACGATACACGCATGGCATACACGTACATGTTCAGACATACATACAGACACTCATGACAATGGAAGGACATTTGGAGGGTGGACAGCTTCACAGCCTACGGAGAGGCTCCACTGCCCACCTGCAACCTGGATGGCGAAGCGGAGGCCTGTCACCCAGAGCGAGTCGTGGGATTCAGGCCCGACCTTGTATGTGTAGGTGTATGTTTTAAGTTAAAGCTTGGAAACCCCTAAAAAGGGGAAATCCAAGTGGCATGGAAAAACCGAAGGTAAAAAACCAAGCGCAATTTAAAAGGAAATCCGTCCGTATTAGCCAAATTGGATCGGATCCTGTCTACCTAGTGTGAGATAACCTATATGTATGTGTTTTGCGACGACGGAGAGGAAGAGATGTGGAGCGGAGTCATACAGCCAGTACGGAGTGCGGCGCGTGTCTTATGACTTTTATCAGGCTAGCTTGGAACAGGAAAATGCAACGGAGGCTTTATATCAGTTCGGAGAGTTTGGTGTCCTGTAGGAAGTGGAAGAGTAACTCGATGAGTGCCGGGTAGTCATGAACGTCCCTTCCTTTTCGCTTCCCTTGTCAATCATTGGTCGGTATCCAATGGATACGCTCATGGAGCAAAAGTGTTTCGGTTTTTATAACATCAATAGCTACTTTTACCCCGAAGCCTGAGTTATGGACGTTTTACATGTCCAACTTCAACGGTTAGTAACGTTTGGTGTCCCGTTGTTCAGTCGTGAAACCTTAGACCGTCCCCTCCGCAAGAAAGGCACTAAGTAGCCACAACATATTGGAAGTTGTCGGAATGCATAGATGGCTTTTACGTTTGTATGTGCGGTTTTCGGAGTATCTTGGACCGATGTTCATCATGCAGTTGGTACCATAAGCTACCATAGGTTTAAGGCTAGAGTGTTCTAATATTGGGGATTCACGTACACCCAGACATACTCTAATACTCCGCCAAAGCGCAGCGCACACGGCCCAACGAGCTGGGTCAGTCACACAAACAATAACAAGCATCCAGCTTCAGCTCACCTGCCCAAATCTTCGAACTCAATCGGTCTCCGGAAGCCGACCAAGAGCAGGTCAACAACCCACGAGAAGGTGACCTTCTGGCGTGCGCTGGCATACGGGTGGAGATATTTCACGTCGGCCATATCCACCATGGTCAGCTTTTGCGGACTGTAGGGCCTTCTTCTCCATAGATATCCCTGAAATACACCGTGGGTGATTTACTACCTACCACAGCAACTTACAATTGGCAGCCGTATATGAACTGGCCCCTATCGATATATTTAGGGGGCGGTGTTAGGCAGGAGGGCACACATTTGTATACCGATGTGTTCTATAATGCATGAAAACCAAAGGCGTCGCCACTGCTGGATACATCTGTGGCGACGCAACTACAAACAGTAGTCTTCTTAAGACGTGACAAGCGTGCTGGTGACGGGTGAAGTGCCAATACTGTGCCGCTGACTCACCAGCAGTCACCTTTTTACCAGCAGATGCCGAAGTCTCGCGCTCGAAAGGGCACGCGAAGCTACGTTTTACAGTCTCCAGCTGATCTGACATTCGTCTATGGAGCTGTATTTTTGACCGAATAAAGGTGAACTGGTGGAAAGCGAAACAAGAACACACGCACATATACCAGCACACATCCGTGTAGGAACATCTGGGTGGCGGACAGCTTCATCGCGGCTGCCCGTCCATTGGCTGCGATGTGCCGTTGCCCACATCGCAGCCAATGAAAAGAGACGGCCGGCTCAGGTGACCACCCGCCACCTGAAACAAAGCCGAAGCCGGAGCGACACCAACGAGTCGTGGTCACCCGAGTCCAAGCTCGCACGTGGGTGTGAATGCAAACCAAGACTCGTAAAACCGGCCAAGTTTTTCCAGCTAAGCTGCATGGAAAGCCTGCGCGTGAAAAACACGGCTCAAGGGTTGTTGATCGTGCTACCAAATTTGCCGGTTCCGGTCCTACCAGTCCAGAGATATGACATATGTGTGTGTCCCGAACAGGGAAACGCTTTACCTCATTAAATAAAAGGTTCTGGACTAGTACCGAGCAAAAGGTTAATATACGTTCCAGAATCTGGCAGGTGAAAAGCGCAGAAAAGCGTCCAGGGTCATCAGTGGTTGGTTGGTTATTGGTTTTACGACACGTAGACCGTTGCGTCATGTAGAGTCGCCAATCTCTCACGCCGATTGGTCGCGGGCGAAGAGTAACGACAGGTGAGACTCGAACCCACAACCTATCGATTGTGAGACGAGCATCTTACCCCTAGACTACTCGTCCCCCAGGGTCATCAGTGTGAGCATTCGAAGCACAGGGGTGGATCCAGAAGCCTGGCTTGACGGGGTGGGATATAATTTGAAGAAATAAATATCCGATCAACCCACCAGATTTGAAAAGCTAACGTTCGATGAGTCACTTCCAGACAATATTTATGAAACAAAATGTTCGTAGATTTCGACAAAATACCATCTTAGTGCAAAATATTGGCAAGACCTCTTCCGGGGGGCGGGGGGGGGGACATGGTCCCGTTCCTCCCCTGGATCCGCCACTGTCAAAGCATGATAAATGCTTCATATTCAAAACATGCTCTGCCAAAGCATCCCAGCTCCAGCCAAAGGTTAACCTGATCTGAGTGTGTTTTTGTCGCATAGAACGTCTTGGATTTGAGAGTACAACTAAACCTCAATCATCTGTTGATATATTAAAATATACAGAGCTTTGTGCATAAAGTGTTGGGTACGTGCACCTTGGACCTTTCCTGATGTTTACAAAACGTGCGATAACTTCAAGTGAGAGTACTCTCTATGACATAAACTTCGCTTAAAACAATTCTTCCTTTCGCTCATGCAGGCACCATGAAGAAGAAGCAAATCGAACAACCTCTAACCCTACTAAAGAAGCTACCAGTGAATAATTATCGTACCCTGGCGTTGGGGCAATATCACTATGTCGCTTTGCATAGCCAATTAAAACCATTGCCTAATATTTGCCGAAATTCCAGCTTTGAATGTATCACAAGAGCGCACCAAAAATAAAACTGGTTGCCAGCGTGTCGAAGTTGTCCGATTGGGGAAGTGTAATGTTGCTGGTGGGACGGCACAACGATACTTCAGCATTGTCCCCAACGTGGTCCTGTAGCAGGCGCTCTCAGAAAGCGATATTGTGGCCCGGGGTGGCCGCCCGAGACAGTGAGACTATGGCCGGCGGCGGCCGCCCGAGACAGTGAGACTGTGGCCGGCGGCGGCCGCCCGAGACAGTGAGACTGTGGCCGGCGGCGGCCGCCCGAGACAGTGAGACTGTGGCCGACGGCGGCCGCCCGAGACAGCGAGACTGTGGCCGGCGGCGGCCGCCCGAGACAGCGAGACTGTGGCCGGCGGCGGCCGCCCGAGACAGCGAGACTGTGCGGCCCGCGGCGGACGGAATGCAGCAAGTGACATCACAGGAAGGTTGGTTTGCAGGGCTTCCGGTGTCCGGTGGACGCTACACAAGCTGCACGATGTGTCTTAGCACAGCTCAAAAACGTCCAACGATGAATGGCGTCTGGCCGAGTAGGTATGCTAGAACGATGAAAATACTTTTTTACAATATGTATATATACATATATATATATATATATATATATATATATATATATATATATATATATATATATATATATATATATATATATATATTCATATATTTATATAAAATATATGTCTAGCTACTGGACTAGCTATGTTTGCAGCTGAGCTGGTGAGGCACCAACCTAGGGGCTCACCTGCCCTGGCAGAACAGGTCATTCCATGTCATGTTGTCAAGTATGTGGCTGACAGACCAGGTCAGGTCAAACATGCCCCGGTTACACTGATCACGACACATGATGGCTAAAAAAAGGTCTGCAAAGGAGCTCCTTGGAGCTTCTTGGAGTTTCTAACCGAAAAGAATTGTCGCTGAATTGTCGAATTGTCTGATTTGTCGAAAAGGTCATCTGTGGTAAATTGAGGTAAATAGAGACTTTGAGGCTATCGGAAGGACAGCGTAGGCTGTAGCCGGCCGGACATACCAAAACCTGACAATAAATGGCCTGGAGTTCCCCTTGAATCCCCCTCCATCTCCGCCCCCTCTCCCTTGAATGGCGAGGGTTAAGATTCTGACTGAGAATGCATTAAATTAGAACTACCCAAACGGATGGCAAGATTGGGATTTTCTAGGATTCTCGACACGAGTTCAGCTTAGTGTGGGCCTTCATCTCATCCCACCAAGTCAAAAATATTTCCGATCAATCTGCTTTAAAAAAAAACAACTTATGCTTACAAGAAGTGCAAATCCACGTAGGAATAAACGATTGCAGGGTACAGACTGCCACACGTGCACTTACCTTGGAATTACCTCCGAATATGAGAAGACATTCCTAGTTGCTATTCACAGTAGTCACCACGCACGGTGCATGGGACGTCAGAACGCGTTTCTACTGCATGCGCTATGCTCGTCGCCCCACCACTAGAGGAGTGCCTTGTCCAGAACGAACGCAACACTTGACGGGTTGTCCACATCATCTGACTGTAGCAAAACGCTGAGACACCAGAAGGAAATTTGGGAATTGCATCGGCTTCCCCTGTCCTGGTAAGCCGGGTTCGAGTCACTATCCGCCCCCCCCTCCACGATTTAGTCCTGGCCAAGGGGGACGGCGCGGCACGTCAAGTTCTTGGTTCAAACTCGGTCGTCAAGCCGGGATTCTCCGCTCGGGTGATGGAGTCACACAACAAGCGCTGCGTGGGGCTGACATGGCGTGGCAGAGCGGCGACACGGCACAGACAGACAGACAGCAGAGGCGGTGGTACTGGCGGCACGGCCTCCCAGACAGCCGACCGGCACGGCACAGCCAGACAGACAGCAGAGGCGGTGGTACTGGCAGCACGGCCTCCCAGACAGCCGACCGGCACGGCACAGCCAGACAGACAGCAGAGGCGGTGGTACTGGCGGCACGGCCTCCCAGACAGCCGACCGGCACGGCACAGCCAGACAGACAGCAGAGGCGGTGATATTGGCAGCACGGTCTCCCAGACAGCCGACCGGCACGGCACAGCCAGACAGACAGCAGAGGCGGTGGTACTGGCGGCACGGCCTCCCAGACAGCCGACCGGCACGGCACAGCCAGACAGACAGTAGAGGCGGTGGTACTGGCGGCACGGCCTCCCAGACAGCCGACCGGCACGGCACAGCCAGACAGACAGCAGAGGCGGTGGTACTGGCACACGGCCTCCCAGACAGCCGACCGGCACGGCACAGCCAGACAGACAGCAGAGGCGGTGGTACTGGCGGCACGGCCTCCCAGACAGCCGACCGGCACGGCACAGCCAGACAGACAGCAGAGGCGGTGATATTGGTAGCACGGTCTCCCAGACAGCCGACCGGCACGGCACAGCCAGACAGACAGCAGAGGCGGTGGTACTGGCGGCACGGCCTCCCAGACAGCCGACCGGCACGGCACAGCCAGACAGACAGCAGAGGCGGTGGTACTGGCAGCACGGCCTCCCAGACAGCCGACCGGCACGGCACAGCCAGACAGACAGCAGAGGCGGTGATATTGGCAGCACGGTCTCCCAGACAGCCGACCGGCACGGCACAGCCAGACAGACAGCAGAGGCGGTGGTACTGGCGGCACGGCCTCCCAGACAGCCGACCGGCACGGCACAGCCAGACAGACAGACAGCAGAGGCGGTGGTACTGGCAGCACGGCCTCCCAGACAGCCGACCGGCACGCTGCCCAACCAGATCGGGATCGGTTGCCCAGAGAACACCCAGGGTCGGTGCCGCCACGGCGGCCGAGACAGGCACACGTGGCGTCGTGCAGTTTCCGGTGTGGATCATGGTCACCGTTCGTTGCCTTCCCAGGTTGTCTAAGCCCCGATGGGCCTAACAACTCGCCCCGTTTCACACTTACGCTGACACCGCCACCGCGCCGCAGCCGCCGTCATCTTGCTACGCTACTGCGCCGGCGCGGCTTCCGGCTGCCCCCCCTTCCCCACCCCACTAAGTCGACGTGGTCGCGCTGCTCGACTCGTACTTGCAAAGCATCGCCGAATACGGTGGTGATTGCCCCGCGCCAATGACGATGCCTCGGCACTGTCCACCTGAGCGCTCTGCACAGCGGGGCGGCCGTCTGCGAGGTACGGTAATAGCGCGTGTACGGCTGTCTCCGAGGTACGGTACTGGAGCGTGTACGGCCGCCTGCGAGGTATGGTACTGGCGCGTGTACGGCCGTCTGCGAGGTACGGTACTGGCGTGTGTACTGCCGTCTCCGAGGTACGGTAATGGCGCGTGTACGGCTGTCTCCGAGGTACGGTACTGGCGCGTGTACGGCCGCCTGCGAGGTACGGTACTGGCGTGTGTACTGCCGTCTCCGAGGTACGGTACTGGCGCGTGTACGGCCGCCTGCGAGGTACGGTACTGGCGTGTGTACTGCCGTCTCCGAGGTACGGTACTGGCGCGTGTACGGCCGTCTGCGAGGTACGGTACTGGCGTGTGTACGGCCTTCTCCGAGGTACGGTACTGGCGCGTGTACGGCCGTCTCCGAGGTAGGGTACTGGCGCGTGTACAGCCGTCTCCGAGGTACGGTAATGGCGCGTGTACGGCTGTCTCCGAGGTACGGTACTGGCGCGTGTACGGCCGCCTGCGAGGTACGGTACTGGCGTGTGTACTGCCGTCTCCGAGGTACGGTACTGGCGCGTGTACGGCCGCCTGCGAGGTACGGTACTGACGTGTGTACGGCCGCCTACGAGGTACGGTACTGGCGCGTGTACGGCCGCCTGCGAGGTACGGTACTGGCGTGTGTACGGCCTTCTCCGAGGTACGGTACTGACGTGTGTACGGCCGTTTCCGAGGTACGGTACTGGCGTGTGTACAGCCGTCTCCGAGGTACGGTACTGGCGCATGTATGGCCGCCTGCGAGGTACGGTACTGGCGTGTGTACTGCCGTCTCCGAGGTGCGGTGCTGGCGCGTGTACAGCCGTCTCCGAGGTACGGTACTGGCGCGTGTACGGTGGTGACGTGTGTGACGTGTGTACGGCCTTCTCCGAGGTACGGTACTGGCGCGTGTACGGTGGTGACGTGTGTGACGCGTGTACGGCCTTATTCGAGGTACGGTACTGGTGTGTGTACGCTGGTGACGTGTGTGACGTGTGTACAGCCGTCTCCGAGGTACGGTACTGGTGTGTGTACGGTGGTGACGTGTGTGACGGGTGTACAGCCGTCTCAGAGGTACGGTACTGGTGTGTGTACGGTGGTGACATGTATGACGTGTGCACGGCCTTCTCCGAGGTACGGTACTGGTGTGTGTACGGTGGTGACGTATGTGACGTGTGTACGGCCGTCTCCGAGGTACGGTACTGGTGTGTGTACGCTGGTGACGTGTGTGACGTGTGTACGGCCTTCTTCGAGGTACGGTACTGGTGTGTGTACGGTGGTGACGTGTGTGACGCGTGTACGGCCTTCTTCGAGGTACGGTACTGGTGTGTGTACGGTGGTGACGCGTGTGACGCGTGTACGGCCTTCTTCGAGGTACGGTACTGATGTGTGTACGGTGGTGACGTGTGTGACGCGTGTACGGCCTTCTCCGAGGTACGGTACTGGTGTGTGCACGGTGGTGACGTGTGTGACGCGTGTACGGCCTTCTCCGAGGTACGGTACTGGCGCGTGTACGGTGGTGACGTGTGTGACGCGTGTACGGCCTTCTCCGAGGCACGGTACTGGCGCGTGTACGGTGGTGACGTGTGTGACGCGTGTACGGCCTTCTCCGAGGTACGGTACTGGTGTGTGTACGGTGATGACGTGTGTGACGTGTGCACGGCCGCAGCGTGCCGGCGGCCCCGGCGACGACGGGTCGTGTCACGCCTCTGCCACCAGTTGAGTCAGGAGGCGGAACAGCGGGGCGGCGGACGTGCAGTGGTGTAAACTGATAGTGCAGCCGCCGCAGCCGCCGCAGCCACCGCTGTCGTCACCGGGCCCCACTGCACGTCTAGCGCCACCGTGAGCGAAAGAGAGCGATGCCATTCATGGCCGCCGACGGGCCCGGCCGGTCTGTGCACGTGCCAGCTGAGACTCCGGCCACTGCAACTTCCCGTGACGTCCACTGCGTCCGCCTGGGTTTTGGCGCAGATATACTGCGCACATAAACTGCCATGGCGTACGCAAAAATTGACCAAATTAATAAATAGCAAACAGGATATGTGAGCGTGGCAGTCTGTCGCATACGAGTGTGAGCAGTCTGTCGTATGTGAGTGTAGCAGTCTGTCGTATGCGAGTGTAGCAGTCTGTTGTATGCGAGTATGGCAGTCTGTTGTATGCGAGTGTGGCAGTCTGTTGTATGCGAGTGTGGGCAGTATGTTGTATGCGAGTGTGACAGTGTGCTGTATTGAACCTCGAATCAGACACACGCGACACCACAGCACAACTGAGTCTGACATCAGACGCACGCGACACCACAGCACGTTTGAGCCTGGCATTAGACACACTCACGGCTACAGAGACTCAACAAACTCAAACAATCTGGCTGCGGTGGCGTATAAATGATGAGATATCGTGCAGACGTCGGCTTTAAATCGTTCCTTGCATGCAAAGTAATAGGGCTGATGAGGTAGGGTATCTGCCTACGCTGGCCCATCCAGAAGACTGGGTTTCGACCGGTTTGGGGAGGGAACTTTCAAATTTTGTCTCCGATTTCGAAAAACTCTTCTGATTTTAACAGCTGCTGGCTGACTAACGACTGATTGACAGGTTGCCGGTTTTATTCCGTCTGCGGATGGGATTTCAATTTCGAACTCCCATCTTTTTCGAAATGCCTAACATCGTTTAATACAACGAAGAATGGCTCTTAGATGCTCCTGGGTTTTAGACATTACGTGTAAAGAAAATATACGACCTTCAATATACCAGGAGATGCTGAGTTGATATCAAAAGTAACGATAAAGGTTATATTTTATTACTAAACGTTTCGGCCAGGGGCCATCGTCAGGAGTGCTTTCATACATATTCATTATTCATGAAATATCCACATTTCATGGTCGATGTTTTATTTCGCGCGCAATGTCAACGACAGAACAATAGGATAAGACGGCCAGTGATGGGCTTACCTTGGAACAGGATTTGTCAATCAGGGGAGGGATGACCCGACTTCCTCATCAACTCCCTGCTAAATCATGTGCGCTCACCAAGTGCTCACATGCTCAGAACAGAATATCCGACTCTGGCACGACAAAAAAAAATGGAGGCAGACGTGGATTTTGCCGACCGCTCGCTGAGACATGCGAACAACCTATCACTAGCTCGCGACATAAGAGTAGTCTGGCTGCCACAGGAAGCCAGCGGAACCACTCGTTGGGTTTCTTTTTACGACACCATCAGCTGGTTTGTCACGCAGCTTAACCACCCTACCACGCTGAATGGTGGCGGGGCCCGAAGTTGGCGCGGTCAGCGAGCCTCCAACCAGCGAGCCTCCAACCAGCGAGCCTCCAACCAGCGAACCTCAAACCAGCGAGCCTCAAACCAGCGAGCCTCCAACCAGCGAGCCTCCAACCAGCGAACCTCAAACCAGCGAGCCTCAAACCAGCGAGCCTCCAACCAGCGAGCCTCAAACCAGCGACCCTCCAACCAGCGAGCCTCCAACCAGCGAGCCTGCAACCAGCGAGCCTCCAACCAGCGAGCCTCAAACCAGCGAGCCTCCAACCAGCGAGCCTCCAACCAGCGAGCCTCCAACCAGCGAGCCTCAAACCCAGCGAGCGCCTCCAACCAGCGAGCCTCAAACCAGCGAGCCTGAGGCTATGGCAGGGCCAGCTGACCGCCGGCTGGCACCACCGGCTTCGCGTGCAACTCTACCCTGATGCCGATTAGGCTTCGGGTCAGGTCACTCCAGGCTCGCCCTGGTCAGATTACTAGGATCGATCACTTTTCTTAATGTTGACCGGACGAAGCCGGACTTGGCGTCGTCAGGTTATTTCAGGTCAGGTTAAATCCATCCTGGCCAGACTGCTGAAATATGTTACTTTCTGTAATGTTGACCTAAGGAAACCTGACTTGGCTTCGATAACTTGTTTCTAAATTATACAATTAGGTCGAATTGTCGGTGGGGAGACTTTACAGAATCCGAGTAAGTGCTAAGCGCATGATTGTTGCCTTGGTCGTAAACCCACCTCCCGATCGGGAAAATCCAGCTCGATAGCACAGTTTTAATAGATAATTTACCGTACCAACACAGCGGGCAGGGCTTCCTGCTGCCTACTCCCCCGACCTTGTCCCGGCCAGTTGCCAACAGGCCATCACAGCCGTAGGCGTCAACAGCGGGCAGGGCCTCCTGCTGCCTACTCCCCCGACCTTGTCCTGACCAGTTGCCAACAGGCCATCACAGCCGGAGGCGTCAACAGCGGGCAGGGCCTCCTGCTGCCTACTTCCCCGACCTTGTCCCGGCCAGTTGCCAACAGGCCATCACAGCCGGAGGCGTCAACAGCGGGCAGGGCCTCCTGCTGCCTACTCCCCCGACCTTGTCCTGGCCAGTTGCCAACAGGCCATCACAGCCGGGGGCGTCAACAGCGGGCAGGGCCTCCTGCTGCCTACTCCCCCGACCTTGTCCTGGCCAGTTGCCAACAGGCTATCACAGCCGGAGGCGTCAACAGCGGGCAGGGCCTCCTGCTGCCTACTCCCCCGACCTTGTCCTGGCCAGTTGCCAACAGGCTATCACAGCCGGAGGCGTCAACAGCGGGCAGGGCCTCCTGCTGCCTACTCCCCCGACCTTGTCCCGGCCAGTTGCCAACAGGCCATCACAGCCGGGGGCGTCAACAGCGAGCGCGTGAAGCGGCTCGAACCTGTAGTGTCAAGACGGGAAGACCTCTGCAGGCCAGCGCTCTATCCACTGAACTAACTAGGCGGCCATGTCATATAGTTCGCAACATGAGGGGAAAGGTAGTTGGTTATTGGTTTTACGACACCTCGACCGTTGAGTCATGTAGCGTCGCCAACCTCTCACGCCGATTGGTCGCGGGCGAAGAGTAGCGACAGGTGAGACTCGAACCCACAACCTTTCGATTGTGAGACGAGCATCTTACCCCTAGACCACTCGTCCCCAAGAGGGGAAAGGTAGATCAATTTTACTTCGATATCAGCATTTCTGCAACAAAACCGCTGTAGAAAGCTTGTGCTCGGTTGAATTTCGATCGTAATCTGACAATACCTGGTTGCCATTTTGTACGTGCTTTACCTGAATAATTGCAGACGTTTTTAATAAGACACACAGCTAAGTGTACCAATTCGTAAAATCTGCGCCCTGCAACATTTTGTTTTCCTACCGTTGCTCATCAACACTCATTTTAACCGTCGTGCAAGGGTTCAGAAATTAGCACGCACTTTGTCTGTTAATAATTATTAACCGTTAAATACGATTAATTAACCGTATATAACCTAGCAACAACATATATATATATATAAAAAAATTCAAAGATTAATTAACTTAATTCACTAATACTTTCTATTTACATGCCGAGTCGCACACACTGCCACTATACTAGACAATTGTTTAACGTTCAGCACCGTTTTGAGAGAGTCGTTTGGCGCACGTAGCACTTCTTTCGAGCCATCCCGGCTTCCCGGGTCCGATGATTGAAGGACAGAACTCTAGTGGTACGAGCACAAGTCGTGTGCACGTGATCGGCTCGAAGAACCCATGTGCAGAGCATGTCCGTGAACCCGGTGCTACCAAATTCTGCGAGCGTGTAGGTTTGCAATAGGCGGGTTTCAATACACTGCAAATTTACACGTAATTATGCCATCTATCCCGTACTTTTAACACTAGAAACGGATACCATCTGTTTCAGAACTTCTCGCCAAAAACTGATTGGTCTAATTCCTATTGACCTCGGCTCTGGAGGAGGGGCTCTGGAGGAGGGGCTCTGGAGGAGGGGCTCTGGCACCTTCAATTCGATAGTTGAGCTTCTGTAGTTATGCTGCGACGAGCCACCGTTCAGCAAGATTGCAGTAGGCTTAAAAATGGGAAAGCATTGCGATGCTTAGACAGCGAAAGAAATGATAGAAGTAAATGCAGAGAAGCAAAGAGGAAGAAACATACCTTGAAAAGGGCGCACAACGAAGATAGCACACCTAAATGACATACCTCTTTGGGGGAAAACACAGGCATGGCAAGGGGAGCGAAATAGTGCTGCTTTTCCAGGCATTTCCTTGAAGGGGCGAGCCCTGCTGCCCCCCCCCAACGCCTCCCCCAGCTTCCGCTGCCCATGTGAAGAGCCTCACCTCTGTAATGGCGAAGACCACCTCTACTGTCAGCATCGTGCTGAAGAGCAGGAGCAGGGCCCAGGTGAGCAGCACCCTCGCGTGCGCCGCGCCCAGGCCCGGCACGGTCTGGTAGAAGCGCACCTTGAGCACGCACTGCACCGCGTTAGCCGCGAAGTACGCCGCGTTGAGCAGCAGGCGCGCCGGCGCCGCGTCCGCCTCGCTGGCGGCGAACAGTCCGATCACGCTGCCGCACGCCAGCAGCGCCGCCGCCGGCCACAGCAGCGCGTGCACGTGCCGCACCTCGGCGTGCCACTCGCCGAGCGCGGCGTCCATCAGCTCGGCCAGCGACGCCAGCGCGCACGCTAGCGTCAGCGTCCAGCGCGCCGCGTGCTGCCGGAACTGCAGCGGAGGCGCCGACGGCGGCGGCCGGCGGCGCCGGCGCCACAGCGCGGCGCCGCCGACGCACGCGACGATCGCCACGTGCGCCACGCTGGTGGCCGCCGCCGCCACGTCCAGCCAGCACGCTTGGTGCCAGCTGTGCGGCCCGGCCGAGCCGCACAGCGCGTCCATGTCGGCTGCCCGCCGCCGGCTCGGCTCGCCGCGGTCGCGTCGACCGCGGCGCCGCTGCGTCCGCGCCGACGAGCGGTGACGTGGCCCGCGGCTCTGGGAAAGGTGGCCATGGTCAGTGGGTGTGTCGCTCGGGCCGGTGAGTAGAAGAGCTGGAGCGTGTATCGACGCTTGCTCCGCGTATCCGTGGCATGAATTTTGGTCGCCGTCCGAGGGTCTTGCAACTGAGGAGATTTGCCATCCCACACTTGCGTTGGATGAAATGTATTGGCTGTTCTCTTAAAACAACATGACCACAACGTCTCCTATGTTTGCGCATTGCTCCAACAAAGCAAAGCATCGAGAAATAAGCACGCATCGTTTGTTTCAAGCTTTTCAGCATCAGACGTTAGGCAACAGACTCACGAATCAGCTCGACTAAGATTACTTATAATGGCTCGACAACAACCCAACAATCTTCACTACTTGTTGAGTATGGTGTTGTCAGTGAGTGCGTAGTCTGAACGTTTCAACGTATATATACGACATATATACGACATATATACGACATTCAACGTTTATATACGACACGAAGAGTCTGTAGTCTGAACGTATATATACGACAAAAGTTCATCCGAGAAGCCCAACTAGGCTTGGCTCGACCATCGCGCCTTTGAAATTTAAATAACGTTTTGTTACAGTGTCTGAAGTCATAATTGCTTTACTCAGCATTATGCCTGGTCTTGTAATTTTGATATTTAGTAGCTGTCGCAACAATATTTCCATTCAAGCAGGTGCATCGCTCTGAGGACAGCTTGCATGACGCAACTTGCCGGAGCCGGTCCAGCCGGCACGACCGGCAGACCGTGACCTCTGGCACATGGCCACGCGACAGGCGGCGGGCATGTGACCATGTCGTCATGCCACGCGGCCCGGGTGCCCCGAGACCGGGCGACTGCGCGGCTGATGTCAGTCCGATGGAGGGAATCGCGCTGAATGGATGTATGCGGCACAATCTGAACGGAAAGACGCAGAGACAAAAAGACCATGACATAGTGTGGCAGATATGCTAATTCGACAAGTAAGCATTATGCATTTGGGTGTGAGATACGTCCATCATATTCGGCAGATGAGTCTAACTTCCACAACATTGCAGCTATTTTCAGCTGAAGTAGGTGTTTTCTCGCCGCACCAATGCCAGAACTGAAGGCACTATTTCTGCAGCCGGCCTGTTCAGCGAAGTACCGAGCGTGGACCTCAAAACGTGAATGCAACGTGTCCAATTACATTATTCAGTTTTGCTAAATTCTGGAATTCTTGGACTTCCTGTCCGGAGATGATGCTCAGTCATGTGGCTCCAGCAGGAAAGCCGGTATGTTTCCGTCGCCTGCCCTGAGTCCCTGATGACGCCCTGTGCTAACTATGTACAGACATAAATGTAGCAATAAAGAACAAACGGAATTGGCAAGCTGATATGCATCCCATTGCCGTTCGCTGCCCAAACGCACAACCAAGATAGCAATATACACAGGACTGCATGCATTGGCAATTTATGAGATGAAAATCGATGCTTCCTCCTTCCCAAACGTTTGTGTCTAGACGCATTACCACACTTTTTTTATCAATGTCTATCGATTCTCGAGTTACACTATGGTCATAATAATTACTCCTGGGTTTGAAGTGCATCCCAAACCGAAGACTTCTGATAAAATTATACGGCTTTAAGGAAAACAAATATTGTTAGATTGGTAAGCTTAGCCCTCCTTCCCCTTCATTGCTTCTTCCAAAGGATATGTATTTGCCTTCTCGATCCGCTAGTAAATGCATGTTAAATTATACAACTGGTGTCTTTAGAATCTTTACTGATTCACCCCGCCGTTAGATATATCTTGCCTAACTGCACATGCTGGTAAATAAAGGAAGCGATCAAAGCTGTCCATATCCAACTATATATGTAGCTGGATGAAGGGGAAATATAACTGGGATTAGAAATAGTGATAATCCAGGCCGGCCACCGGTTGCATTAGGCGCGCTCACAGAGGAATTTTACTGTCTCTCTCTCCCTCTCCCTCTCCCTCTTCTCGTTAGGCAACAGACTCACGAATCAGCTCGACTAAGATTACTTATAATGGCTCGACAACAACCCAACAATCTTCACTACTTGTTGAGTATGGTGTTGTCAGTGAGTGCGTAGTCTGAACGTTTCAACGTATATATACGACATATATATATACGACATTCAACGTTTATATACGACACACGTATATATACGTGCGTAGTCTGAACGTGTATATATACGACAAAAGTTCATCCGAGAAGCCCAACTAGGCTTGGCTCGACCATCGCGCCTTTGAAATTTAAATAACGTTTTGTTACAGTGTCTGAAGTCATAATTGCTTTACTCAGCATTATGCCTGGTCTTGTAATTTTGATATTTAGTAGCTGTCGCAACAATATTTCCATTCAAGCAGGTGCATCGCTCTGAGGACAGCTTGCATGACGCAACTTGCCGGAGCCGGTCCAGCCGGCACGACCGGCAGACCGTGACCTCTGGCACATGGCCACGTGACAGGCGGCGGGCATGTGACCATGTCGTCATGCCACGCGGCCCGGGTGCCCCGAGACCGGGCGACTGCGCGGCTGATGTCAGTCCGATGGAGGGAATCGCGCTGAATGGATGTATGCGGCACAATCTGAACGGAAAGGCGCAGAGACAAAAAAGACCACGACAAAGTGTAGCAGATATGCTAATTCGACAAGTAAGCATAATGCATTTGGGTTTGCGATACGTCCATCATATTCGGCAGATGAGTCTAATTTCCACAACATTGCAGCTATTTTCAGCTGAAGCGGGTGTTTTCTCACCGCACATATGCCAGAACTGAGGGCACTATTTCTGCAGCCGGGCTGTTCAGCGAAGTACCCAGCGTGCACCTCAAAACGTGAATGCAACGTGTCCAATTACATTATTCAGTTTTGCTAAATTCTGGAATTCTTGGACTTCCTGTCCGGAGGTGATGCTCAGTCATGTGGCTCCAGCAGGAAAGCCGGTATGTTTCCGTCGTCTGCTCTGAGTCCCCGATGACGCCCTGTGCTAACTATGTACAGGCATAAATGTAGCAATAAAGAACAAACAGAATTGGCAAGCTGATATGCATCCCATTGCCGTTCCCTGCCCAAACGCACAACCAAGATAGCAATATACACAGGACTGCATACATTGGCAAGTTATGAGAGGAAAAACGATGCTTTCTCCTTCCCAAACGTTTGTGTCTAGACGCATTACCACACTTTTTTGTATCAATGTCTATCGATTCTCGAGTAACACTATGGTCAAAATAATTACTCCTGGGTTTGAAGTGCATCCCAAACCGAAGACTTTTTGCAAAATTACACGGCTTTAAGGAAAACAAATATTGTTAGATTGGGAAGCTTAGCCCTCCTTCCCCTTCTTTGCTTCTCCCAAAGGATATGTATTTGCCTTCTCGATCCGCTAGTAAATACATGTTAAATTCCACAACTGGTGTCTTTAGAATCTTTACTGATCCACCCCGCCGTTAGATATATCTTGCCTAACTGCACATGCTGGTAAATAAAGGAAGCGATAAAAGCTCTCCATATCCTACTATATATGTAGCTCGATGAAGGGGAAATAGAACCGGGATTAGAAATAGTGCTAATCCAGGCCGGCCACCGGTTGCATTAGGCACGCTCACAGAGATATTTTACTGTTTCTCTCCCTCTCCCTCTTCTTCTTCCTGTCCTTCTCCCTCCTTCTCGCCATCCCCTTCCCCTTTCCCTTCATTTCCCTTCCTCTCCCCCATCTATAAATTGTGATCTATCGCTAAGTGGGTGGTCGTTACACACGGAATGAACAAGTTGTTTTTCGAAAGCTACTACACATTACACATTTGAATTATTTACATGTTTCCAATGATCTTTTATCTCGATAGCCAGCGTCGGCGGCTCTGCCTGCCTACATTTATATATATATATATATATATATATATATATATATATATATATATATATATATATATATATATATATATATATATCTATATATATACATATATACATATGTATATATACATACATACATATATACATATATATATATATATATATATATATATATATATATATATATATATATTAAAATAACAAAACATGAACTGTCATTATTCCTTAAATAGTGTGTTAGTACGCTCAGCGCATGATGCAACGGCCTGCATGCAGGCCTGCCGGCTCGCTCACTGCAACGGCCTAAGTGTTTCGCGTGTGATGGTCTCGTGTGATGGTCTCGTGTGATGGTCTCGTGTGATGGTCTCGTGTGATGGTCTCGTGTGATGGTCTCGTGTGATGGTCTCGTGTGATGGTCTCGTGTGATGGTCTCGTGTGATGGTCTCGTGTGATGGTCTCGTGTGATGGTCTCGTGTGATGGTCTCGTGTGATGGTCTCGTGTGATGGTCTCGTGTGATGGTCTCGTGTGATGGTCTCGCTCCAGATGCTCTTCAGCCGCTCCGTTCCTCTGTAGCTGCAAGTGAAAAACAACGATTACGCCAAACTGCAGTACGGATTGATGGTGTGGGCCGGGCAATTGCTGGCATTTGCGGGAGCGCGACCAGGGCCCGCCGGCGGCCGCGGGTGTGTCAGGTGAAAGTGGCACTGGCCCACGCCGACAGGCCGGTCGGGTGGCTTCATCTGCGACACCCGTGGCGGCGGCCACAGCGGCGCGGCCCAGCCGGAAGCCGCGTCACCGGACAGTGTCCGACCCGCTGGCGCTGGGGCCGGCGCGGCCAGCGTCATGCCCAGACGAGCCGGCGCTCAGAGACGGCTGCCGCGCTGGCGGTGAGCGCTGGTGGCGACCTGTCGGCCTCGCGGGGGACGGGCCCGACACAACTCGCAGCGGCGGAGACGGCGACTGGGGAAGGGAGATGGGACAAGAGCCTGGGGTTACCGCCGCCCAAAGCGCACAGTGACGTGGCGTCCCGGCTCGGTCAGCAGCAGGGGACGAGTGGTCTAGGGGTAAGATGCTCGTCTCACAATCGAAAGGTTGTGGGCTCGAGTCCCACCTGTCGCTACTCTTCGCCCGCGTCCGATCGGCGTGAGAGATTGGCGACGCTACATGACTCAACGGTCGACGTGTCGTAAAACCAATAACAATCGGTCAGCAGCAGGCGATGGTTCACTGGGAGACGCGGGGCCACGCGGCCGGGCACAGACTCTCGGTGGAACAGAGGTCTTCAACGCATTCAGAAAAATGGGCGGTTGTTGCCACCTGGCACAACATGACGAGCCAAATCCTACGTTGTCATGACAACCCTAGGTATTTTGGCGAGAAGGCCGACGTTGACTGGCATTGCATGTAATGTTCTACTTAACAAAATGCTTAGGGTGTATACATGTGCATACAAGTATATGTATGGCGTCGCCATCACGAGTCCCTCAGGCCCAAGAGGTGGCTAAGCATACTTTATGTACCCCTACCCCCACACTTAACCCATCAGGTTTTGGCAGATTACGGCAGTGGATGACAGCAAACTGGAATGACAGGCTCCTAGCTGAAATATGTGCATAACAAAGAAAACAAAGGGAAACTAAAATCTGACTCGACGATGGCCCCTGGCCGAAACGTTGAGTAATAAAAGTATAATCCTTAACGTTACTTTTGATGTCAACTCAGCACCTCCGGTATATTGAAGGTCGTATGCTTTCTTTACACGCAATGTCTAAAACCCAGGAGCATCTAAGAGCCATTCTTCGTTGTATTAAAGAAACTAAAATCACCCATATTTGATTGGTAGGTCTAAACTTATCGAGCTATGGACGTAACACAAATAACTGCCTGGTCCCAAATTGTATTGTAAATATCACGCTTCGTGTCACGCCGTTAGCGTCCCAATCCCCCCTTAAGCATGGATTAACAACTGCGCCCACCAACCACACTACACTGGCAAGGCACCCCAGTGTAGCCCAATGCAACACAAAGCTGCGCACTGTAGCGTTTTGGAAGCATTCTGTCGCCGTCTCCATTGGGCTATTTATAAAAGAAAAAAAAAAAAGCTACGTCCAAAGCGTGGAGATTAGGTTGGGACCACATTGGTGAACACATCACTTCAAATAAACATGCAATGGGTGCTGGCCCAGAGAGATGCAAAGAGTAGGAGGAGTGCATAGAATATTGGGCATACGCGAACCGCCTGATATAACAAATTGAGGAACGGAATTATCTAGAAGCGTTCATTCTTTTACCTGTCAATGAAAGCATAAGGCTTTGCTGCATTTGCGTTAGAAAATAACGCGAAAAGTCCTGTTTTAAACACCCTTCATCATCAATTACTTTGTTATAAGTTTCTTAGAAGCTACGGATAACCGATTTTGTTGGACTATGCCAAGACATGAGTTTTCATCTTCTTATTTTTTATGGTTACTGATTGGCCTTTCCTAAATAACTTTGTGGATTCGCTACTTGAGCCTCTGCTCAGATGGGATTGCTTGAATGTCCGCTACCAAAGTGCTTGAGATAAATTGGAGCAAAATACAGTGTTATCAAATCATAGTCACAATCTAGCACGTAGGGTTTGCATGAATGGTTGATTGCGGGCGTTACCAGTGCCATTGCTGCCAGGTAGTAGTGCACGATTACATCGTTCCAAACCTGGTGACGTTTTGGAAGAAAAAAGTCGCATTCGCCCAATCCAGCACTGGCTCCCTCCTAACTTCGATCTACTGGATCCGCCATGGCACTTCCTGATCGGATTACTGCTCCGTTGCTCATACAAATGATTTCAAGTTGCAAAGCATTTCATAATAAATGACGGACGGCAGGTGCGGCTGGGTGCTGGACGTGGGTGAGGAGCAGTCGATATCTCTATGTGGCATCGGTGTGGGAGGCGCAAATATACCGGCAATGAAGATCATTACATTACAAGGATAACAAAGGGCATTACAAAGAGTACAAGGGCATTACAAAGATGTCTATTGCAGTTCCATGCGCGATTGTGACGAGGTCAACTTCGGACCCCTCTTTCGAATGCATTTGGCAGCCTAATCACACCTGCTCCCATATGTCCAGATTTGTCGGAACCAGCATCGGCCGGCCGGCTCGCGCTGACGTTGCAGTTGATGTCTCGAGACGCGGCTGAGCAGCAGAAGTGAGCGGACCACCTGATCGGACGGTGCACGGTCCTAGTGCCGAGAGGACCTTTGAGTCGTGAGACGTTAACGGAACTATCTGGGCACGAAGTGCTATAAAGACACGTGCCGGTGCCTGCCCGCTGTTTCCTGTTGCACCTGTTGCACCTGTTGCACGCCAAGCTGTTGCCGTTTTGCTAATCGTCCGCCCGGCATACACAATAGCAAGTAACGGCCATTGGGTTTCGAACTAGCTGTCGCGAAGCGAGACGAACTGTAGAATATCACTGCCGGGCAAACCGAATTTGCCTACACGATCCAGAATGTTTTTGGACAGCCAAGCGTGAGGTGGAGGGGTAGTGGACTATCCCTCCAAAAGTACGCCAAGCGACACCCGTGGCGAAATCAATGCGAGGTGGGCCCAGCGGGGCGCTGGCGTTCTGCACAGCCCCTGCCGTTGAACAACAAAAACCAACATTAACCACATGCCTTGACCGTAAAAAGGCGCCTTGGACTATGGTCTGCACCATCTCCCCTTAATCCAGCAAGCTACTGTGTGCCAGCCGGTGGCGGCTGACGTCGCCTCCGCACGGGCAGCACGGGCACGGTAACCGTTAGGTGGACAATGTCTGCCACGCAGACGCCGCCGCTCACCCACTCCGAACATCTTTGGCACGAACTGCCGCGGCCCAGCCTGCGAGACTCCCGACACTCTGCCAACACACGCTTGGCGGCCCGCGCTCGACCACCTCGCAGCGCGAAAACTGCTCGACAAGCAGCACATCACGAGAATGGCATCGCCTGGTCATTTATAGCGGCACGTTCTAGCCAACAAGAAGTGCTGAACAACTTCCGAGTAATCGTGCGGCTCACATCAGCGCCGCGGGCGCGCTCAACAGTAACCATGGCGTGCCAGTGCCAGCCGTGTTCACGCACCAGGACGGGGCCAGCGCCGCGGGCGCGCTCAACAGTAACCATTGCGTGCCAGTGCCACGGTAGCATGCCTCTCGCCACGGTAACCATGGCGTGCCAGTGCCAGCCGTGTTCACGCACCAGGACGGGGCCAGTGCCGCGTCGAAGTGTCTTCGTAGTGGGTCCGACTCGGACGTCACCGATCGATCTTCGGTGGACCATTGCCCGCTTGATGCATGGCTATTTGCGGCGCATTTGCGGATGTTCCGCTGCCACCAGCTTGCAAGTCAACTACTTGATAAAGACGACTATAAAAAGTAACGAAATACTCATGTAAAGTTAGTTAGTTAGTTATTGTGGTTTAGGGGCGCATCGACTGCACAGGTCATATAGCGCCCTACTCATGTACAGTAAAATGGAATCACAAATTGGTCTAATATATGCTGAGCATGGCCCTACTTCAGAGACAGAGTATATAGGGAAGACCGAGGTTATTTGATACACGGGAAGGTTGATACAACAGCATTTCTCCAAAAGTATGAAGACGGTTGCCATGGTTACCACACATGCTGCTATGGGCACCCTATTCTCGCGGAAAGAACAAGCTCAAGTCCTTTCGACCCGCGCCTGCGGAATGGTGACGATGTGGCGCACTTTTGGGTCGAAAGTAAAATGTCAATGTCTGTGCTTCCCACTTAGATACTAATTGTACGCCCACTTGCTAGCTTTTTAGGTGTCTGTTATCCTTACCATGTTCCCGCAGCTTTGCAACAGTGAAATGCTTTCATCGTTTGCCGCTACACTGTACTCGCAATGTTGCATAACATGTTGCAGCCTGCACCAGAAAGCTTGCGGGGTAAATTGATACAACCTGCATCAACTTAATCAGCCTGTATCGACATCAGCCTGTTTCAACGTTTTGTGGACTGGTAATGGAATAAAATAACCATATAATTGCCCATTCCTATTAAGGTGTTTGCTAAAACTGTTTCAGGATAATGATTCAATATTTCTACAGGAATGTATTACCTGACTGAAAAGACTGAACGAAGGAAAAGGTGCAGCTACGGAATGAACGTTTGCGCAATCCATAAATGGCATAAACCATGAGCTATGGTCAGCCAGGAGTCAAAACAGTATTTTTACTGTGAAGGTGAAGCATAGACCTTTCAGATGGCGTAAAGTAATGTCACCTTTAGCTAATATATTTGATTTAACTCGCATCCTATTAACTTACCCCATCGTCAGTAACAACTTACCCATATAGCGGGGTAAGTTAGGGAGATGGAGATGGAGATGGAGAGGGAGGGGGAGGGGGAGGGGGAGAATGAGGGGCAGGAGAGGGAGGGTAGAGAGGGCAACAAGAGCAAGAGTAAGAGCGTGTGTGAGAGAGTGAGAATGAGGAGAGAGTGAGAGATAGGGGAAATTGAGATCAACCCGGTGAGACACTAGATGAGACACTGGTCACACATTCATTTGCTTTTCCAGGAAATGAGACCACACTCAAATGGCCCACGAAACTAGAGGGGATCTCGCGGCTCCTTCAGACGGCCCAAGACACTAGAGGGGATCTCGGGCCCTTCAGACGGTCCAAGACAGTAGAGGTAATCTCGCGGGTCCTTCAGACGGCCCAAGACACTAAAGGGGATCTCGCGGCTCCTTCAGATGGTCCACAACACTAGAGGGGATCTCGCGGCTCCTTCAGACGGCCCACGAAACTAGAGGGGATCTCGCGGCTCCTTCAGACGGCGCACGATACTGGATGGGATCTCGCGGCTCCTTCAGACGGCGCGTGACCCTGGATGGGATCTCGCGGCTCCTTCCGACGGTCCACGACACCAGAGGGGATCTCGCGGCTCCTTCAGACGGCAAACGACCCTAGATGGGATCTCGCGGCTCCTTCAGACGGCGCACGACCCTGGATGGGAATCTCGGGCCCTTCAGACGGTCCAAGACAGTAGAGGTAATCTCGCGGGTCCTTCAGACGGCCCAAGACACTAAAGGGGATCTCGCGGCTCCTTCAGACGGCCCACGACACTAGAGGGGATCTCGCGGCTCCTTCAGACGGCCCACGACACTAGAGGGGATCTCGCGGCTCCTTCAGACGGCGCACGACCCTGGATGGGATCTCGCGGCTCCTTCAGACGGCGCACGACCCTAGATGGGATCTCGAACACACCAGAGGATCCAAGAGGGTCCAGAGATTGTGTGCCCCACCCCGCCCCTCTTCTTGCATGTTTCGAGGAAGACGAGCAAGTAACATTTAGAGGAAAGGGCATCAGTTCGCTGAACAACTTTCCAGGCAGTTCATGGAAATGTACTGTTGTTCCGCCACCGCCAACAAATGGCTCACAAATGACCTCACGAGCACACGCCTACTTCACAGTGGTGCTTCCGGAAACATCCACCTGCAGGTCACATGACCCCAATATCACAGATGCGCGGTAGGTGGTGTCGTCGAAGTTTTCGCACAGAAATGTTGAGAGCTCTGAGGATGACAGAAGTGAGGCATGAGTAAAAATTACATATAACCCCATGTACTCAACCTGGAGAAAACTCACGTGTGAGGGTGAGAAGCAGTAAACAGTTTGATCACTCCGTGAAGTACATTCGTCGGTGCAATTCCCATACAGGAAAGGATGTATTTATTGACCATACTTTCGTACTTTATCATGACAGCTACCCAATCAGCAGAGCAATGTCGTCTCACGCCGAGATGTTTAGTACGGCCGAAACTGAAATGCAGCAAGTGCTATTGTAACTTCAGATTATTATACAAAGTAACCAAGTGCTCATATTAAGTAAAATGGAATCACAAAAGCTTGTCTGATATATTTAGAAGGATATCAGACCATCTTGTGATTCTATTTTACTTAATATGAACATTTGGTCACTTTTCATAATCATCCGTAATTTAACAATGTTCAGTAGAGCTTCCCGCAACATTTCTATTGTAATTTCAGTTGCTTCTCAGGTCGATTCTGGTCCATTTCTCCAGCAGCATTGGGGATCGCATTCCACTGGCATAGCAGTGATATTAGTAGTGGCATAACATTTTTTTTCTAGAGATGGTGATGTTCACCAGGGTTGCTCTTCATCGGAAATGGGTGCCCTTCATTGGAAAGGAGTGCTGCCTAATACGAGAGAAGGCACTGGTATCAAAAAGCGTTTGGAAAGGTGGGTGCGAGCCAATATTTCATTGACACCAGGGGTGCTGTTTGATATACTTTTGACGGTTAAGTGCCCCTCAATGTTGGCTTTGCCCCATCCCCGTAATTTCACCTTTTAACATGGGACACTATGGAGTGTACCCCCTCCCCAATCCATTTGGGTTCACCGAATGCATTCATGTATTGTCCCCCACAATATTTGTCGGAGTTCAACACCCATGATTGACAATTAAAAATATTGAAAGGGGGAGGGTGCACTGGACACCCTTGATATTGCGTGCCACTATTGATTGCCACTCAGGGTGTCGGGGGTAACCCCAGCATAGTTTTTTTGGAGGGGGGCGGGGCGCAGAACCGCGAGGGTTCCCTGACGACGCCACTGGGCCTTGGCATGCGTATCGCCACTCCAAGGAGCTGTAGCTCTGGTGAGGCTTTGAATGCTTGATGTGATGCTAAGAGGAATTGGAATTGGACACCATAGGGTGAATGTGTCGACTAATATCGAAGGATGAATTAAGAATAAGATAATGAATTAACCAATGAATTAAGATAGGATTATTTTTTTACCTTTTCAGCCTATCAATGCAAACGACCTTCCGCTGACAAAAACAAATCCTCTAAAGTCTTTCCCGAAGTGAAATCTCACTTCACCACTAATTCCAAAGAGAGAGATGAACCTATCGTGTCCCATGAGGTCGTGTCCCCAGTTCAGTGGCACTCACCAGGCGTGCACTCCCCGGACTATCGGCTGGGGCGTGACCTGCTCGCGTTGACCTTGACCCGCTACTGCGACGCGACGCGCACTTCGCCTTCGTCAGTCAGTTACTGACAGCCGCATTCACCCCTTATCAGCGACACTCACACGCGCGCAAACGCCTCTTCCCGTCGGAGGTGGGCCGCCAACTGACCCCGCACGCGCCACCACTCGCACTGGCCGGCCGACCGACATGGTTCCGCCCAGTCCGCCCATCCCGGGGCGGCCCAACAACAAGTGATGACGTCACCGCCGAGCGGTGCGGTGGCCAGTCCGGGCGCAGCGCTCCGACTCAACGAGGCTGCTAACTAAATGTATGCGGAAATTCCGACACTGTACAGCCACAGTGTCCACGGGTTGCGGTGTCCACAGCTGACAAATTCCACAGATATGGGCCCTTTGCTCATAGGTGCTCATTTTACGAGACCCTCACATGCTATGTGAATCGAGAGCAAATGTATGTATAAATTGCGATGCTTCCAGTATTGGGGAGACAACACTACATATCGGGGACCATACATGTTGTTTTATGAAAATTATTGGGGGGGGGGGGGTGTGGCAAAGTGTTACAGGATTGTTGTAGGAATAAGATGTGGCTGTTCCTCACGCGCACCCGAAGGAGGGGGGGGGCGGAATCCGGCCACTTCTCTTGTCTTTTTACATTATCTCATAAACGGCGGCGATATTGCAATGCAATCTTGTGCAATCTAGGGTCATGAAATTTGTAGTTCACTACACCAGTAATCTACCCTCCAAATTGTGTGCTTATAACTTCAGTAGTTTCCGAAATCTTACGGGCAGGGCCGAATCCTTCTCCCATCCTCTCCTGTGCGTGATATGTGAGAGGCCCTCGGGCGCTCGTGTTAATCGACACTGTTCTCAATTATGCCTGTATGCTGGATTTAGTCCACTTAATCTGCGGATAGGACCAATTTGCAATTGATGTGATGCTCAAGATAAAGATAAAAACACAACCACAAGTTTAGAAGACCAGGCTATCACTTAAGGGGCATATAATTGTCCGACTCAATTGAAAGCCCGACAAAAGAACAGTGAATGCAATTTTCGAATCGTTCCGTGCTATCAGTATGCATGAGTTCCCCAGCTACGTCTCCTCCGTTGCTCATGCGTGAGCGAATAATCTACTAGCCCACCCACACACAAGCGCGATGGCGAACTATTAATATATTAGTAATGTTAGTATTTGTGGGCAGAGACGCAGAAACATACCAAGGTCGGGAATCATGGCTCCGGTCATACCAATACGCTTTGTACGTAGACTGAGACAGTAGAGTGGACTGCGTTTGGACATTCAGTATAAAATGTGGGATTCTATCCGCTCGAATTTTTCAGCCAGAAACGCCCCTATGAAAGAAAAAAGAACCCTTTGGAAGGAAAGACGCCCCTTCGGGAAGGGCCGAGTGCATCCCGGCCCCTCGGATTTTGCAGCCAGAGGCGCAGGTGCTTTCGCAGTGGCGCCGCTCCAAAGAAATGGCGCCCCTCTAGACAAGTGCCCCATTACAATTCCTGGATCCACCCCTGACTACAACATTGCTCTCTCGTGGTTATGAACTCCAGCTGGTTATAAAATTGTGCTCATTGACGTAGGGCTTCTCTTCCAAATTTGACAACTTCCGTTGAACCACTAAGAGGAAAGCGGATAATTTGAAAAAGGTCTACATTTTACATGTCCGGAACATCAAAGTGGCGGTGTAAATTAAAAACCAGCGATGACAGCGCCGTCCGAGCAGGTTATAATGGGATTTCTTGGGGGAGCTTCTAGTCATATAGGATATGAGTGCCTGCTATCACAACAGCTGCAAACAAAAAGAAATGTGATCCTCCTCTTCCTATTACACTCAGCCATTGTGCGCACAGCGGACCTTCGACACCTTTGAAATGATTTCGATATCTCAACATTCTGATACCGTACGGCAAGCCACGTCGAACGACGCCCACATAATGCAACTTGAAGCCATAGCGACGAAACGCGAGGACTTTGAAAAATTAAAACTAACCTTGACCTGAGGCTTGACCTGACCTGTCCCGGGTTGAAATGTTGCTCGATGGTTGCCCACGGGCTATCTCTTGATACCAAACATGGGTAGCTTTGGGAGAAAACGAAGAAACGCGGGCGACCGAAGAAATGAGTGTGAGTGAGTGAAGTTGTGTTTGTCCAGCCTGCCACCTGTGGGTGATATCGGCTGTTTCCTGTGGTTGAGGGTGAGAATGATAGGAGGATTAGTTACCGGGTGGTGGATAGATTTTCGAGTAGAGTCGGAGACGTCTTGAAGAGTTGAGTTGAGTTGATCTTGGAGTTTGAAGAGGTAGAGATGGCAGAGAAGAGTCGTTTGAGAGCCGGAGATGAAGTAGTCGAAAGAAGCTGTCAGTCCGGACGGTGCTAGATTGGGGTATGGGGTGTAGTGGGTGGGTTGGGGTTGGGTCCTCGCCATAAATGAACATTGCAAGAACACGTTGTTTTGTTTTGTTTTTTGTTTTGTAGTTATGTTTGTTTTGTTTGTTTCTTTTTTTTTCTTTTTGCTCGATTTTTCGATTGCCCGATTTTCAGTCTGTTGCCCGGCTATATATATATATACATTTTTTTGTTTTTTTTTCTCCTTTTTTCACAGTTGATCGATTAGGCGTGTCGTAGAAAGAAAGTGGAAGAGAAGTTCGTGTAATGCTGGATAGTCGTCGTTGAGAAGTGTAGTGATGTTTAGTGGAATGTTGTGTGTGTTGCAGTAATCTGTGATGTGTTGCCTGTCGGTGTTGTATTTGGTGCAATAGATGAGTATGTGTTTGATAGTGAGTGTTCGTTGACATGTTGTGCATTGTGGTCGTGGGCGTTGTAGTAAGAGGTAGGAGTGTGTAAGTGCTGTGTGTCCGAGGCGTAATCGTGTCAGAGTGCGTTCCTTGAGTCTGGTGTGTTGGTTGATGGTGTGCCAAGGTTTGTATATGGGGTGTATTTCATGAAGTTGCGTTAGTGCTGTGTCCCATGTTTGTTGTATGTGTTTGTTAAGTGCCTATTGTGTTGTGGGATAGTAGTCAGATTGTGAGAGTGGGCATGGTGTGATTTGTGGTAGTGTTGTGGCTATGTTCGCTTCCGTGTCTGCGTGTTCGTTGCCGTGTATGTTTGTGTGACTTGGTATCCATAGAAGAAGTGGTCTTTGTCGTGCGGTGAGGTTTCGGTGTATGTTCAGTATTTTCGGGATGAGTGGGTGTTTGTGTTTGGTGTATGGTGTGATGCTTTGTAATGCTGATTTGGCGTCAGTAGCTATGATGTTGTGTTCAATTTTGGTGTTATAAATGGTAGAGTAAGCCGAGAAGATTGCGTATAATTCTGCTGTGTAGGTTGATGCTGTGTCGTGCAGACGGGCACGAAGGATAACCCGCGGCGGTGCTGCATTGTGGTACAGCACCGCCGCTGTGCCCGTCTGCTGTGTATGTGATTTCGAGCCGTCAGTGTAAATGATGTTGTAATTTGCATGTTGTGCTGTGAATTGGAAGAAGAGTTGGTGTATTTCTGCGGCGGTGTATGTGTGTTTTGGATGGTCTATGAGGAAGTGTGTTGCGAGTGTTTCGTGTTTCCACCATGCTGTGGGTGTTGGTAATGGTTTGGCTGTGGGTAGGGTAATGTGTAGTCTGTTTGTGTGTTGGTGGATGCGGCAGCCTATTGTGGTTTTGAGTCGTGATGTTGTCATGAGTTGATGGACACGTGTGGTGCGAAGTTTGAGGGCCTGTGTACATGGGTGTTGTGGTATGAGTTGCGTTTTGTTGTGGTATCTTAATAGTGCTTGTGTGCGTCTGTGCTGTAGTTCTGGTATGTGGTTGTATATATGTAGTGCAAGGTATGGTGAGGTGATATATGCTCCTGTGGCTATAGTTATGCATTGGCGTTGGAGGCTATCTAGACGTTTGAGGTTTGTTTTAGCAGCGTTTTCGAAGAGTGGGGATCCGTATTCCAAAATTGGCCGAATGAGTGATTTGTAGAGGGTGAGAAGTGTGTTTCTATCGGATCCCCAGTGTGTGCCAGAAAGTGCTCGTAGTAGGTTGATTCTTTTTGATGCGCGTTTGTGAATGTCTAAGATGTGTAACCGAAAGGTGAGTAGTCGATCAAATGTGATGCCGAGGAACTTTGCACTGGTGACAAATGGTATGGGTGTCTGGTCTATTTTTAGTGGTTGTTCGTCTGTGTGTTTGTGGTAACCGAAAAACATACATTTAGATTTGTGTGGTGCGATGTGTAGATTTAGTAGGGCGAGTTTGTTGTGTAGTTCTGTTAGTGTGTTCTGTAGTATTGCTAGTGCGTGGTTTGGTAATTCTTGTGAAGTCCAGATTACGATGTCGTCTGCGTAGATTACAATTTTGGCCGGAAGGTTGTCGGTGATGACTGAATTTAGACCTAAAATAAAGAGAAGGGGGCTAAGAACCGAACCTTGCATTAGGCCGGTTGTGGGGAATTTAGTGTCTGAAGTGTGTTGTCCTATTTTTACTTGGAAAGAGCGGTTTAGTAGATAGAAATGAAGGTAGTGTATAAGTCTGCCCTGTATGTCTATGTTGTGTAAGTGTTCTAGTAGTGCTGTGATGCTGATAGTGTCATATGCTTGTTTGAGATCCAGGAAGACGGCGACGGTGGAGCATTTCCTGGCCGCCGCTTCCTGGATGTGTGTGGTGAGATAGGTGAGGTTGTCTAGACATGAGCGATTAGGAAGAAAGCCTGATTGTATAGGAGAGATTAGTTTTTGTGTTTGAAGAATATAAAGAAGGCGTTTTTTGACTAGTCGTTCGAAGAGTTTGTGAAAACAGCTGGTTAGTGATATAGGGCGGTAAGAGTCGCATAGGGTTAAGTCAGTGCTTGGTTTAGGGATAGGGATGAGAAGAGCGTGTAACCAAGACTGTGGATATGTATGTGTTGTCCATGCGGTGTTGTATGTGTCGAGTAATGCTTGTAATGCTTGTATTGGTAGATGTTTGAAGAATGAGTAGTGTATGTTGTCTGGTCCTACGCTTGTGTTTCCTGTTTGTGCTATTGCTATTTGTAATTCTGTGAGTGTAAACCTAGTGTTGTAAAGGTGTGGCCGTGTGTGTCTGATTGGGGGTGGGGGGTGTCGTGGGAGTGTGCCTGACCTAGTGTGATAGGTGTCTGCGAAAATGTTTGCTATGATTTGTGGGTCTGTGATGGTGATGTTGTTGTGTATAAGTGTGATGGCTTTAGCTGGGGGTCGTTGTCGGTGTTGAAATGTTTTGAGTAGTGTCCAGATTTCGCCGAGAGGTGTGAATCTATTAAATTGAGAGCAAAATTTATGCCAGGAGGTCTTTTTGGCTTGTTTGATGGTGCGTTTGCATAGTGCTCTGTTCAGTTTGTATGCTGTGAGTGTTTCCGGTGTGCGGTGTCGTTCGTATCTGTGTCGTGCGTGGTTCCTCGCGCGGATCGCCCGGTGGCACTCCTCGTTCCACCAGGGAGCCGCGCGAGGTTTGTGTTGGTGTCGTGGTTTTGTTTGTGGTATGTGTTGATGTGCGGTGGTGAGGAGCATGTCTGCGTATTGTCCTGGTGTGTATTGTGGATTATTGGACGTCTGTGCTGCTAAGGATTCTGAGAATGGGGTCCAGGATGCGTTTTTAAGGTTCCACCGTCCCGTCGGGGTGTTGGGTGGGCCGGTGGTCGGGATTTGGTCGAAGGTTATGGTGATGGGGGCGTGGTCACTAAAGTGTGGATCGGAGTCGGCTATCCAGGATAGGGTGAGGGCTATGCGAGAGGGATAAGAAATGAGCTCGACCATTGACTTTTAAAGTTAATGTGAATTATGAAGAACAGTTTGCTAGAGTACCTCACGGCACGTCGAATGACTCCCACTTGATGAAAATTGAAGACATAGCGACGAAGCGCGAGGAATTCGAGCAATTTAAGCTAACCTTCGATCTTGTGGTTTGACATTGACATGTTCCGGTTTGAAATGTTACTCGATGTGCACCACGGGCTATTGCTTGATACCGGATGTGGATAGGCTAGGGCGAAGAAAAAAATACGAGGCGACCAAAGAAATCGGTTTGACCTTTGACCTTTGAAATTAGTTCGATTTGATAACATTATAATACGGCACAAGCCACGTCGAATGACACCCACTTCGTGCAAATTGAACTCGAAGCGACGGGTCGCGAGAACTTCGAAGAATTCAAGCTAGCTTTTGACCTTAAGGTTAGACTTTAATATATCACGGTTCCAAAATGTTCCTTGAGGGTTCACCATGAGCTATGAATTGATAGTGGATCTGGGTAGGCTTGGGGAAGACGAAAAAAAAACAAATGTGAGGCGACGGAAAAAAGCTTGAATTTTGACTCGACGAGATTATTTCGAATTATCAACTTTCTGATACCGCATAGCAAGCGACGTCGAATGACATTCATTTTATGTAAATTGAAACCATAGCGACGAAACGCGAGGTCATCGAAGAACTCAATCAAACCTTTGACTCTGACATGTCCCGGTTTAAAATGTTACTCGAGTTCACCACTGGTTATTGCTTGATACCAGGTTTGGATAGATTTGAGCGAAAACGAAAACAAAATTGAGCGGACCGGATGATCGATCAGCTTGGCCTTTGCCCTTGCAAAAGAATTCGATTGCTTAACTTTCAGATACCACATAACTAGCCACGTCGAATGACGCCAATTTGAGGGAAATTGAAGCGATAGCAACCGAACCTCGCGTTCGGTCAATATCGCTTCAATATCGCCATATAATAAATGAAGCTAATCTTTGACCTAGAAGGTTGACCTTGACATATACCGGTTTGAAATGTTACACAATGGTTCACCGCTTGATACCAGATTTGGGCAGGTTTAGGTGAAAACGAGAAAAGGGCAGCCAACCGAAGAAACCAGCTTGCGTTGGACCTTGACCGTTAAAGTGGTAAGGTGAGACCTATGTAGTTGCTTCCAGCGTGTTCAGTGCAAGCAAGAAGCATTTGTGGTAATTGATTCGAACGATCAAAAACCCGTCGCTGAATGCCGATGCCAATACAAATACGCCTCTGGCGAATACGTCGCTGAATACGAATACGACGTTAATTTGACGTACTTGCCCATGACTCCCCTCCATGGTCTTGAAGACACCCAAGGAGACCCAGAGTCGCGTTTGTTCAAGATATATCAATATATGCGCAGGGGAATGCAACCTAAGTCTATAAAGCCTTGGCGATAATGCAAATTTGTTGCCTCGCAAGGCATAATTTTCCACCGAAGCAAAAACACAACTACGGCCATGGTTCATGTTATTCAAGAATGGTCTGGAAGCAGAAATTTCTACGTTTGCCGCTTTACCATTCGGAGATTTTGTGATGACGGATAGCCTGTGAAGCCCGTTGATTGGCTAGATCAGCTTCTAGTATTTTTGGTGATTCTCTTTACATATATATTTTCACTTTATAAATGATTAAGTATAATTTTGCGACGATCATACTCAGGTAGCTGAGGCTTGGGGGACACAGAAAAAATTGAGGGGGAAAAAATCGTCACTTTTCAGAATTTGTGGGGGGGACATGTCCCCCAGACTGCCCCCCCAGTGGTTACACCCATGGTCGCGACGCTAACGGTGGCGGTCAGTCGCCTAGAAAAACCGTCCTGAGTGGCAGGTCACCAGAGTGAACGGGCGGACGTCACTAGTTCCAGGGCCATCGGCGGGGCCATCAGCGGGAACATCGGCGGGTCCATCGGTTTATAAAAGGTGTGCGTAATAGAAGTGTAGTCGCTGGGTCCGAATTCCAAACACGTATGACCGATTTCAAGTTCACACCGAGAGGGCGGACCGCACGTCCGCCCACGGCCAGCTTTATTCTCACACTCCCCGCGGCCGGGGTGTTTCGGCGCGAAACCAACAAGCCAATGGGAAGGCACGCGTCGCCAAGGCGACGCGCGGGACCATGACGTCACCCGTCTACACTCTATAAACCTTGAAAAAAGAGTGCACACGCACTCAACGCACATGACCTAGACATGACACCGGAGCGAAATGGCACACGATGTATCGCCACGCTGTTCGAACTATCGTCACAAGTGGTCGTCAGCAGCATGGCAACGGGTTTATCCGCAACACAAAGACTGATGTCACGACTGCGCAAGACCGTCGCAAGTCTTAATAGGGTACGCACTAGATTTCAGCACAAGGCATCTAGCACTCGCCATAGGCGCCCCAACGACTGAAGCGTTCCATAATCCGCACAGACATTACACAGATTCACAATGTGGTGTAGACCCGAAACAAACCGCCCATCCACTAACGCATCCCCGGCGGGATCCTCATTTCCGCCCAACGCTAGTTATAACAATTGGTACACCAGCATCTTATTCTAACATCGCGCAACCAGGTGCTCACATCACACACGTTTTACACTGTAACCAGCGGCTGTTCTAACAACAATTCATACACTAGCATCTTAATCTAACATCGCGCAACCTCACACACACGTTTACACTGTAACTAGCGACTATTCTAACAACACCCAACCAGGAGCTCGCTTAACCCACTCGATCGTCGCAACACAGTTGGCGGTACACTCGGGGGAAGTCCAGGCCCGGGGTCATCTGTCTCTGACCCCACTCCCTCCACGGATGGGACAACATCAGGGCTCTCTATTCCTAAGCTAACCGCAGTGCCCATCAACCCCGGTTCTCTCCTGACAGCGGGCCACCCATCCCCTTCTTCCCTCAGAACGGAAGTTGCTTAGGTTCCCGGGACCCAGATCGCCGCTGTTACTGTCGGCACCACCAGCCGCTAACGCATCCGCGCCGAGATCCCCACTTTCCCCAACGACGCGAGTTCCGAGAGCGGTGCTTCCGGAGGAAGGATGTGAACCCCCTTCGCCTCCAGATTCCAGCACGCCAGGTCGGAATATGCCACATCGAACGGGTGGTGCGGGTGACCCTACCCTGGACGCCGGGGCGAGCGGCTCACCGACGCCCTGCCTCTCATCATCCACACTCAAGCCACGTCCTGCCGGTGTGTCTGTTACGCCAGCTGCACATCCAGGCACTGCATCCCTGGTCACCTGAGCGGTCGTTGGTTGCAGCCTGTTATGATGCACTAGAATCGCCTATCTGCTCCCGTGCAGACGTATCCATTAATTGACCTCACCCACTCGGTTTCTCTCCAGGTCCCTTTGTCCTTTCCGGGATCACATCCTCCCAGCTTATTCCTCACGGCCTTTGACTGGGTCCGGGTCCCCCTAGCCCCTCGGGTGGACCCGCGAGTTTCCCGAATACCTCTCACACACTCCTGACACGTACCCCTGGCAGCCGCACTTCGGGCACCCAACATCTCGCCTGTCACAGTTATACCTCATGTAACCAGGCTGGCCACAGGCGTAACACTCGCGGCCTACTTTATTCTCACTCTCATAGTCGTCTAAAAATATCTACACCGAGCCATCTCCGTCGAAACTTGGCATACCAACCATCGCAAACCTGGGCTCCATTCTGCTAGTACCTACTGAGCTTCCACTAGACAGACCTAACGACCAGACCAGAACACGGCTTATACTCATCACTCGACACTTCCAATATCCAAACGCATCTGGCTCGACTGCATCATGCCACACGCCTCATTGAACGACATATATTCCTCGCCTTGACAAGGCAATCACGGTTCCGACGCTGAAAATCGCCCGTTGCTAGCGATGAGTCATGTCTCTGTCAGCTGGCGCGTAGACGAGCACTGGGGAACCCTTGCTGCAGCCTGCCGTTGCTAGGCGACAGCAGCACCCTCACCCGACTCTAGCTGGCCGGGTCGCCATCTTGCCATGGCCGTGCACATTCTTCGCGACTCCAGTCAGCTGCCGCGCAACGAGTACTGAAGGTGCTTTGCTGCAGTCTACCGTTGCTAGGCGACAGCAGTACCATCACCCTACTCTTTATCCGGCCGGGCCGCCATCTTCCCATGGCCGTTCTTCTTGTTTGAGACTCCCCAACTCATCTCTTGCACGCCATCCTCTTGTGTAAGTGGCTGTATTCGCGCGTCACACCGAGTCAAGTCATAAGCGTCACTACACGCCGTTACGACAGGATTCCGACGACCCAAATCCTCCGCTCCTCAGTCCGCCACAACACTCAATCGAGTCATCTGGCTCCCGTCGTGCGAGTCAGACGATCCGAAAGCTGTCAATCCCACCGTCGCCGCCAATGTAGTCGCTGGGTCCGAATTCCAAACACGTATGACCGATTTCAAGTTCACATCGAGAGGGCGGACCGCACGCCCGACCACGGCCAGCTTTATTCTCACACTCCCCGCGGCCGGGGTGTTTCGGCGCGAAACCAACAAGCCAATGGGAAGGCACGCGTCGCCAAGGCGACGCGCGGGACCATGACGTCACCCGTCTACAGAAGCACGAAAATGAATCAGCAGCTTTCCACGCTGGGGACCGGTTGGGGACGCACAATGTGCCCGGGTGGAGGTGCACCATGTGACCGGGTGGGGACGCACCATGTGCCCGGGTGGAGATGCACCATGTGACCGGGAGGGGACGCACTGTGTGCCCGGGTGGAGATGCACCATGTGACCGGGTGGGGACGCACTGTGTGCCCGGGTGGGGACGCACCATGTGCCAGGGTGGCGCTCGCCTTTGCTTTGACGAGAGCACATTCGACTTGAGTGTGGCGTGCGCTTTGGCTATCAACTTCGATAGGCCGGTAGCGAGTCACCAGAGCTTTGGCTACCAACTTTGATAGGCCGATAGTGAGTCACCAGAAGGTCTTGGGCACCAGAAGGTCACGGCCGGGCCCCCGAAAATCACTCTAGGGGCTCGAGAGGTGGCACCAGAGTCCCAGAAGTCTAATCGGGACCACCAAAAGAATTAAGCAGGGGCAACGAAAAAACAGTCCCTACATGGGAAATCACTCTGGTGTCCAAACAATCGCTTCCAAAAGTTCCCAAAACGTGTTGGCCCCCAAAACGTGTCGAGGCTACTAAAATTCCCGCTAGGAATCCCAACAAATGGCAACTCGGCCCAAAAATCTCACTTAGACCACAAAAAATCGCGTTGCTGCCCTTGAAAATCACACCAAGAGCCCGAAAAACCGCGCCGGAGCCTCACAAGTCGCCGTCGGATTAAGAAAAAGAAGCCTACCCGGAATGTCACTCTGCGGCCACAAAAATTGCGTCTAAGACCCCCCACTCCCCCCAAAAAAAAACGCGCCGGGCTACGCAAAGAAGCGTGTTGGGGCACCAAAAAAATGCGCCGGGAGCCCGAAGAATCGTACAAGGACCAAGAATATTATGCAGGGGATTTATAAAAATAGAAATCGACACCAACAAATCAAACAAATCCTCGACATCAACAATCGGCGGTGACGCAGTGTCATCGCCGCCCCGGAATCTTGTCTCTTTCTTCCTGTATCATACCGGAGGTTGACCCCACTTATGTGGTGGTACGGTTAGACCGTGCACATCACGGGTGTTGCTGGGCACCGACACCTCCCTGGCTTAGAATGGTCATCCTGACCGTACCACCGCACCTCCACTGATGGTCTTCCCTGATACTACGCCTATCCACTCACCCAGACACTACACTAGCTCGGTGTTCTTTTTTGGACCCGTTGAGTTTTTCTCCGTTAATGGATGTGTTTGAGGGCTCCAGTCAATTTTTGTTAGGGGCCCGACGCATTTTTGGGAACTCGGTTCTGTTTTAGAGTTTTGCTGCTTTTTTGTGCACCGACGATATTATTGAGGTACCGGCGCGCTTTCGAAGACTCCGTTGTGTTCATTTAGTGCCGGTCTTTGTGTTCCTTTTTAAAGAAGTGCCCGAAAGTTCAGTTGCCTACCAATGGCGATGGCAAGTGATACTAATTATTACAAGACAGAAAAAAGCAATAAACTTTGTGAGGACGATCAAATTATTTGTGGAAGTCTGTATAATATGCATCAATATTCTACGGTGACCTTTCCTCGGTGAACAGAACATGCAAAAAAGAGTTGCTTTACACTTGGGGTATATGCGGGTACAACTCTTCCACGTACGAAAAAATCCATCTGGCGTACGAATTCTCACTACCATGTTTTTATGTCATGTCAGGTCATGCTAAGCATACCCTTTCCGATTCCTGACACGCCTTAAATCGTACCAAGTACAAGACAAATATTTATCACTTACACTATAAGCAAAAGACGGCAGCTGCTGTATAAATATCTTTTCGGAAGCCATCAAGCACACCAGTCAATTCTGGCGGTTTCATGCCTATCGCATCTATCTGCTTAAACGTGACACTAAACGACACGCCTCCGTGTCGTTGACGTGCGGCCACCGTCCGGGCTTGCGCTGTACAAGCCCTGGCCCCGTTTAGTTCCCGGTCCATCGTTTCGCTTCGCCTCGACCCGCGGCATTCGACCTCGTCCCGTCTGATCGGTTCCCTGCCATTCAAGCACCCTCTGATTCTGGCTCGTCCCGCCCACACGCGGCTGCACGTGGCCCGCGCCACTTCTCCGGTCACAAACCGTCACTATACAAATAGTTTTATTGGCGATTTTGGTCGGGCAACACACGCGGGCAATGCCTTTCATCCGTCACTGCCGGGTCCTAACACCGCACGATACGACGACACCGAAACATGGGCTCGCACAACACGCGTATAGCAAAAATAGACTTCCCACAGCTAAACAGCAGCGACACCGCCGCACGACGACCATCACTAGTGGGACTTGCGGCGGTCGCGACGGTTGTCGGTGGTGGTCGGGGCCGGCGGAGCCCTCCGAACACGCACGCCGGCGGACAGCAAGACGCCACCGCCTGCCGCCTCGTCAACGACACGGCCACGCGCACGTCGACGCCCGTCCCGGTTCCCGCCCCCGACTTAGGATTCCAGAATACATATCACATACAACAGTTCACTGGGAGACGAGTCATAGGGTTATTCATATATGTAGATGCGGACGCGCAAATTAAGCTTACAGCCACGCGATTTGACAAGTATTTTTCTCTCACGCTGCCGGCGTGTTGGTGCGGCTCGGTTGGGCCGCAGCCGATCGGGTCAGCAGCTCATTGGGTCAGCAGGCCGCGCTCAGTTGATTGAAGTCATCCACTGACCCTCCATGAAAGACGACCGGTCAAAACTTGGGACTAGTGCACCGTCCTATCGTCGTTTTGCGACGGCCCTTCGTTCTGGCAGGCGCCGCACTACTGCCGGTCACAGCACAAACGACCGCCGGCACCGACCGGCACCGCTCGCAGCCGCCATCCGGCGGCAGTTGTCGCAACCACTGGTTTTCGACAGCGCCACCAGACGGCGCCAATGCCCAGCCGGGAGTTCACAGCATCAGGGTCTGTCTGCGCTGTCGCGCGGCCGGCTGCGCCTGTGAGGAGCTGCTGCGACCTTGGTCGCGGCTGATGCTGATACCGGGCAGCGAGAATATCGAGACGTCTGAAACAGCCGACAATACGTCACGTGTGATCACCCACCACCATCGGCACTGCGGTGTGAGGCCGGGTGGTGCAATCGCCACACCAAGCCTCGAGCTGGAGTCACGCTGAAATTTAAAAACAACATGTGGTCAGGTGGTGCTATTTCAATAGCTTCCCCTTACGATCCGTGGCCATGGCTTTTGCGATAGACGACCAAGTCGGCAGCGAAAAAGGGACCAGACTGCATGGCGGTCAGTTCGCCCTGGGAACAGAACAAAGTCTGATCTTAAGGTTTACCTCTGATATCGGAAGTCGTTCGAAAAAATAACGGTGGATATCCTGCTGCTTTACGGTGCGCAATACAGTTCCGCCAGGCCATTTTTATAGCTATTCTTTAGACAAAAGGAAATGGGATGGGGTCATGAACCGGTACACATCTAAGGTATCACATACTGGATATCAATGTGGGGGATCTCAGAATCTCACGCATCGAAATATCTATAAATTAAATAATTAGTATCACTAATAACATACATGTACGTGAGTATCCGTGCAACCGGAAGCTGCCACCCTATGCTCAGGAGAGCGCCGCCAGGCGATCCGACGCGATGCTGCCCACCTAACACTTCATCCAAATGCTTTTTTTGCACAGCGCACCACTCAACTCCACCCAACCTCATCCTGCTAAAACTACACCACTGGACCTAGCCGACTTGGACGGGTCTCATGTTTTCGTGTCTCGTCTAAAACCATCCAAAACAGCACGTGGCGACTCACGAGACTTGGTATGGGTTTCTGAGAACGGTTCGAACGCAAGGCGACGTGACTGGTGACCCAGGAAGATTGCCATTTTAAAGCCTAGTGCACTCTGTAGATATCGACGGGCGCCCGCTGTTCAGGGACATTGGTCTGTGGCTTCGTTTGTAAGTGTAGTGAGCGTGCATCCTGTTGGACGCATTTTCAGAATCGTCACAGGACATTTTCTGGTGATCATTTGAAAGGTCCCGGATAGCACTGTCAGGGGAATTGGACCACTGGAAGGGGAGAGGCAAGAATTAATATTGGGGCAGTTACTTCCACAAAAAGCATAGAACACAATTTCCATTAGGAATATAAATGCCCCACGAAAAAAAAACGTCAGGAAAGTTCTCTGCTTTTTCATGTAGGTTTGCTATCAATCTGAATATTCTGCAAAAATGCATAGGGTCAATGATTTGTTTTCTTCCTAGAACCCTGGCTATTCGCGACCACCCCTGTAATAGCAAAAACCATTGGGAAAATACTTTGAACATATAACGAACTGATTTGCTTTGAAAGGGCAGCCAGATTAGTTCCATCTTCCAATTAGAGTTCATAAATATTATTTCAGTTCCTGAGAGCACAAGAAAGTCGAAACGACCGTTTTCTTATTGATTGATTATTTCGGCTCAGCGGACCGTTTTCTTACCAGACACCTGAATTGCTTAGGCTCATTGATCTCTACATGATGAATCGGAACGAAGTTGAATACTTTGTGCATATTCATTCGATGCGACTTGGAAAGCATAGTATGTGTGAGATAGCTCGCGCCACAACCGTGCATAACGCCTCGAAGTTTGGACGCACGCTATTCTTCCTACCTATGGCAGAAACGTTCATAATCAGGATTCCTGTGTCACTCATAAGAACATTTACATCTTGAAAACAACAAAACAGTTGTATTTGCAACTGTTGCAGGCATGTCATTGTCAGGCAGGCAGGCAGGCATGTCATTGAATGTGCTGGGGTGACGATTATGCCAGCACCGGGTGTTCTACAAACCTTCGGGTGTCACCCTTATGAGTGTTACGGTAGCTGATATCGCTCGATACCCTCAAAATAGGCTTTCATCCTGCAAACCTCAGCCTCTCCTACACTACTACTAATGTATGCGCAAGCACTGCATTCAACGAGAAAGCAGTTAATAATTATCGAGCAGCTGAAGAGCTGGAACATCCATAAGCGCAAGCCAGCCTTGATCCGGCGTATCCGTGGCAGGGTGGGCCAGCCAAGCCCACTCAGAGCAACCATTGTTCCGCATGGTGAACCGTGGACGATGAAGCCTTCCATGGAAGCACTGAACGGACAAAAACGATACAAGGCCCGAAGATCCGACTTAGGACGGAGTCCGTCGTCAGCATACTACGAACGGTATGATTTCACGCCAAGTTTCAACTGCATGGTTATATGGGCACATACTAATTAACACGTTGGCACATGAGCCTGATCGGATTGGGAAACGGATGATCGTTGCACGCATTCGACATAATCTGAATGTTTTGCCTCCAGTACAACACGCCAGATTGCAGAAGAAAATATCTGCTTCAGGCGGCATAAATGTCGAACACTATCAACTAATGTATTACATTTGAACCTTGGCTGTGACGCATGACATCCGTGTAACTACTTGGGGACCTTGGGGTACATGCCAACGATCACAAATGCCAGCAAAATGCTCCTTATTTGCACATTCGCCATGCAAAAGGTACCACAAACTGGATTCGTAACCCCGTTTCGGCGACAAATATGTTGCCGCAATCGCTTGCTCAACTGACCGAGCACCCATCAACCGCAGTGGTATGTCGGGCAGCACGGGTCAGGCTGTGGGCGCGTCACAGAGTTGGGCAGCTGATGAGGTCCGCATGTGGTCGGGTGCTGGGCGACCGCCACTCACCGTCCCGCAGTGAGTGCACGCCGGGCCCGAGCGAGCTGAAGTAGCGGTGGTGCATGGCGTCGGCCGCCGACACGCGCGCCGCCGCGTCAAAGCGCAGGAACTGCCTGAGCAGCGCCAGCCCGTCGCCGCCCAGCCGCGGACACCGCTCCGACAGCGACTCCGGCCGGCACGTCGGGAAGTTGTACTGCTTGAAGTCGTCGCTCGACGTCACCCCCGGCCACGTCCGCTCGGTCGGCGAGCCGAGCGTCTTGAAGATGAGCAGCAGCTCGTCTTTGACGGTGGAGCCCGGAAACAGTGGCCGGCCTGCCGCCATCTCGAAGAATATGCAGCCGACGCCCCTGCCGAGCAAACCAGCAGGTCAGCATGGTTCGCTGGCGGAGCGGTGAGCACCAACCGATCCCGGGCAGAGGAGAAAAAGGTGATCATCCATCGACCCCGGACAGGGAGAGAAGTGGGCACCCACGGATCTCAGGAAGAGGAGAGTTGAGCACCCACCGATACCGGGCAGAGGAGAGAGTGAGCATCCACGGATCTCAGGAAGTGAAACGATGGGTGAACACCGACCGATCCCAGGAAGGGAGGAGAGAGGTGAGCAACGATGGATCTCGGGAAGAGATGGGAGCGGCAAGGACCGACCTATGCCAGGAAGAGAGGGGATAGGTGGGCACCGACAGATCCTGGGAAGAGAGGAGATGGGTGATAGCAATGAACACAACACTGCGCCTACCCCAGTGATAAATTATTCGTGAAATAGGGTGGAATATACCACTTTCTGAACACTAATCAACATCCTTCTCCAAGAAGCATCGACATCCTGCTCCTTGATCCTATGAAGTCTTCGTGTCTCCATTCCAACAGTATCCCGTTTATAAGTATCATGTCCATGCTTTCGGTAAGGAATGGTGATACACGAACATTTCGGAAAGCAATTTCAGGTAAAGGGATTACCTAAAATGTGATATGGCATACAATGCAAGTTTATAACATAGGTTTTAGCTGCCCTATCCTGAATATAACTCTTCCTAAATTTTGAATATCAAAACGAATGATGAAGGGACAGTTATAAGTACCTACACCATTGGTTCAAATTTGAGTCTGAGACGTCAAAATCATTGTAAATTACACTAATTCCATGACAAATTTCGACATCCTACTGTGCTCGTTCAGACATCTCACATCTAACGAAAAACCATTATTTTAACCCTGGCTTACCCTCACACAGAACTAAAGCGTGAAACAAAAACACTTAACTTATTTCTACTCTGCGTAGAGCATCATTCTATTTGAATGCTAAACCGCTCGCTTTGTTGAATAGAAAGCAAATTAAATATGATAGTTGCATTTGTATGTAGGCATTCTCCATTGCATTGCATAGCTTTCTTTTACACTCGATAGCATGGAGCGTCCAGTTCCGATCCCTTATCGCAGTACACGCGCCATTTTCTGGCCCTGTCCAACATCCCGCTTCCTGTTCCCCATTCCCAGCCGCCGGCACCGCTGCCTAGTTCGGCTCGGCGGTCCCATCCCCCGATGGGGCTACCAGGTGCGCTTTCTGGCGTTACTGGCGGGTCGGTTGGGTCTCGTCCCACGACCCAGTGCACGTGCGTCCCTGACCCATCCCAGTCGCACGACCCAGTGAACGTGCGTCCCATCCCCGTCCCACCGCCCTGTGAACGTGCGTCCCTGACCCATCCCCGTCCCACGACCCAGTGAACGTGCTTCCCTGTCCCATCCCCGTCCCACAACCCAGTGAACGTGCTTCCCTGTCCCATCCCCGTCCCACGACCCAGTGACCGTGCGTCCCTGACCCATCCCCGTCCCACGACCCAGTGCACGTGCGTCCCTGTCCCATCCCCGTCCCACGACCCAGTGCACGTGCGTCCCTGACCCATCCCCGTCCCACGACCCAGTGAACGTGCGTCCCTGTCCCATCCCCGTCCCACGACCCAGTGCACGTGCGTCCCTGACCCATCCCCGTCCCACGACCCAGTGAACGTGCGTCCCTGACCCATCCCCGTCCCACGACCCAGTGCACGTGCGTCCCTGTCCCATCCCCGTCCCACGACCCAGTGACCGTGCGTCCCTGTCCCATCCCCGTCCCACGACCCAGTGACCGTGCGTCCCTGTCCCATCCCCGTCCCACGACCCAGTGACCGTGCGTCCCTGTCCCATCCCCGTCCCACGACCCAGTGACCGTGCGTCCCTGTCCCATCCCCGTCCCACGACCCAGTGAACGTGCGTCCCTGTCCCATCCCCGTCCCACGACCCAGTGCACGTGCGTCCCTGACCCATCCCCGTCCCACGACCCAGTGCATGTGCGTCCCATCCCCGTCCCACGACCCAGTGACCGTGCGTCCCTGACCCATCCCCGCCCCACGACCCAGTGCACGTGCGTCCCTGACCCATCCCCGCCCCACGACCCAGTGAATGTGCGTCCCTGTCCCATCCCCGTCCCACCACCCTGTGATGACAGCCACCGAGTGGGGTGATGCACCCTGCACCCTGCACCCTGCACCCCGCGCCCGGCCCCTGCCTCGGCCCAGGCCTCACTGACCGGTTGCTGGGGCTTTGCGACGCGTCGACTATCGCGGTCACATTATCGACGCCAATCTCTCACACCGGTTAGTGGCGGGTCAAGGGCAGCAGCGACTCGAAGCCATGACTGTCCGGCTAAGAAACGAATGTCCCTCCCATGGAGCTGGCGCAGGACAGAGGGAGGGTGTAGAGAGAAGGTGCAACGACCCCTTCTCAATCTTGGAGGATTTAGCATAAGTCATATTGCATTGTATTAACCGTATTTTAGCCATAATTTAGCGCTTAGCTACATTGCACGAAAAGGATGGAGAAATAAATGTTTCCTCGGTTCGAATTCTGATCGCTTCTGCCGCACATTAAAATTGTCTTCGCAAAAAGTTGTGTCCAGAAACGTCATGAAACACCGACCACGAATTCACTGATCAACATATACGTCCACCAAAACAACTGGCAATGGCGAGCGTGTGGACTTCAGATTTCTAACTGAAGAAGTTGAAGGAACTACAGCGGAGAATCATCAATATTACCCAAGCCTTCTTTCGGAGAAGCACTGCGTGGCTTCTGGCAGCCTGGATTGCATTGAGCCAGTCAGTACGAAAAGGAAAACGATCTGGGGGTGGTTATTGGCCGGCACACTGCATCTAAATACCACCCTTACCGCCCACCTCCCATTCATTTCGTTCAAAACTTCCTCTATTCACCACGTTCCGACCGATTGCACCGATAGTTCAACACCAGAGGTGGCAAATATCTAACATCTTGTGACCGAAGCCCAGTACGAAATTAACCGCACATAGACATTAAGAAATCACATACACGTCAAGCCAGGTCAGCTCTTGCGACTTAACGACATACAACTAATTTTGGTGCAGTGTCCACGGGATGCCCAGGCTGGAGTAAACATATCAATTGGACATAATTCCAGGCAGCCACCAGCCTTCGGGTATCAAATACCGGCCATGCTCGTCGGCCGCTTCTTGGTGGTGAACCAATGCGAATAGGAAGCGGCTATTCTACGGCAGCCACCAAATCAGAGCAGTCCGTACCACGACGGCCACCAAATCAGGCCCGACGCTCAATCAGAGGCGGCCGCGGCGTGATTCGGTGCCGACAGCTATTGCGTGCCGGCGCGTCGCCGCCATAAATCGGCGGCCGCCGCGGCCGTCGGCAGGCGCGGCGCCTGTCACGGCCACCTCGCGGCCGCGTCCATCACGGAATGTCAGTCCGCCTGCAGTCGCCGACCACCTGGGCCACGACAGCCCACACCTCGAGCAGTCGCATCGCAGCGGTACCCGGCGCCGGCGGCACTGAGTTCAGCCTCAGTCCGGCTGTGTAGCACCATAGCCTCACCCGGCGCGGGCGGCACTGAGTTCAGCCTCAGTCCGGCTGTGTAGCACCATAGCCTCATCCGGCGCCAGCGGCACTGAGTTCGGCCTCAGTCCGGCTGTGTACTACCATAACGTCACACGTCAGAAGGAAAACATTTACCACGTATCACCTCATCGAAAGAAATGCACATTATACATGTACAGTTCACAGTGTAATGTACATTTCTTCCGATGAGGTGTAGCATGTTAAATACATTCCTTCTGGCTTCTTCGCATTGCTTTCCTACTCTAATATCATTAGATAAAATTACACCGATATATTTCTCCTGTTGAATGATTTCCAAGGTATTATCTGCTAACCTATACCTGTACGAATCGGTATTGCTCCCAAAATGTGACATTGCATTGTTGGTAACTAAATGCAATCTGCCAATTGGTCGACCACTCGACCAGTTTATCCAAGTTATGTTGCATCCGAATCCATATCCGAATGATCCTTGTTTCAAATTGATGCAGGAAGGTTGATTGCTGGAAGTTCCGTGTAACAACTGCGCAATGTTCGTCTCAAGCGTTATGCACATTGGTGAGTAAAAGAGTACGATTCTCAAAGCTATTACTACAAACCTTAAAACGTTAAAAGGCATCTTCTCGCTTCATCTCTGAATATCGCCATTCATTTTAATAATATTCTTGACCTGTAATTAACCACAAAAAAATTATTTCCACAGTCCGATAAGCTAACAAAAATATTCATTCGCCACGAGGTACGAGCCAGCGGCGGTATCACGCCACCAAGCCCAAGGTAGGAGCCAGCGACAGTGTCATGTCACCAAGCCCAAGGTAGGAGCCAGCGACAGTGTCATGTCACCAAACCCAAGGTAGGAGCCAGCGGCGGTATCACGTCACCAAGCCCAAGGTAGGAGCCAGCGGCGGTATCACGTCACCAAGCCCAAGGTAGGAGTCAGCGGCGGTATCATGTCACCAAACCCAAGGTGGGAGCCAGCGGCGGTATCACGTCACCAAGCCCAAGGTGAGAGCCAGCGGCGGTATCACGTCACCAAGGCCAAGGTAGGAGCCAGCGGCGGTATCACGTCACCAAGGCCAAGGTAGGAGCCAGCGGTGGTATCGTCACCAAGCCCAAGGTGGGAGCCAGTGTCGGTGTCATGTCACCAAATCCATGCGGTAGCATGTCAGGCCGTCCTCTGCGAACGCAACAGTACTGGTCCAAATCTCGCTCAGGGCTCCTTCGAGGGCTCAGTTGCAGCCAGCTCGAGGTGTTAATGTTCCGATGATTATACCAATGACCGCGAAGTGGCAAGCAAAGGCAAATGCCTAAATGGTGATGACGATGAAACTCATCAATGGGTCCTTGACACACAACATATTTTGAAAAGGTCGGGGCACCAGCAGAATACGATCATAGGAGTATCTGCAAGTGCTGGGATAATTTTACAACAGGGGGTACGACAAACTGAGCAGAACTCCCGCTTCATGAAGAACGTCTTGAAAATAATATATTTGGAAACACATGATATGCAACGCATGTGTTAACTACGAGGCTAACAAGCACTGGGAGAACTTCATCAGGTTGAGTTGAGAAATGCGGAAATCGTAAACCTTGAAGCAGAGCCTCGTATAGCAAGATTAGACTGTGAGGGGATGGGCGCCAAGGTTGTCCCCAACTGGGCCAAATCCTAGCCCATCGAACTTCCGCCCCCCACCCCAAGCAATGCAAAAGCAATGCAATGCAAATGGAAAGTACGACTTGACTGGGGAGGGGGGGGGGGGAGGGGCATGAGTGGGAGGGAGACATGCAGTTAACAGTTGACATGTTAGAGGAGGCCCTGCCTAAAAACATGGCGAGTCAACATTGAAGGGATGACAGCCCAGCCCCTCCCACATATGTGAGATAAGCAAACAGCCTAAGGTGTCTTACACTATAACTCGGGACCGCTTGCATGTGAAGCTGTGATAGAAGCATTGCAGAATCGGTCCTTACATGCCACCTCATAACTACAATTTGTGATGGGAAAAATAGAACGAACACTAAAAAATACCAACGTACATGCTCTGTTTTCATGACATCATATCATATTATCAGGATAAACTCTCGGTAGAAGAGCATGATCGCTGTGCATTACCTCCCATTTTCCAGTCCATAACGAGCCACTATTAACTTCGTCAAGTCCCCAATGGCATCACGCACAATTGCACGCCATTTTCCTATGTGCAATTAATATGTCAATTAGTATGCAATTAATATGTGCAGTACCTTTTTCCAAATGTGCAATTAATAAAATGACGGGTGTCCAATGCACATCATTCATTTAATCCATTCCGATATTTCGGTGTTTCAGCCCCCTACCATCGTCCTGGCCCCATCCTCCCCCTTGGTCCCACATCACCCTTACCGGCTGTCACGGTACACCGGGGCCGTATAACCACAACGTGGCGTGGTGTCGAACCCAGATGTGCACTGCAAACAGCCGAACTGACACTGATCGGGGGCCGAGCAAGCGCTGCCAGTGAGACCGTCGCTGGCCACTCACCACATATCGATGGGTGTCCAGTAGGGTGTGTCGATGGAAGCGGATTACATTTGGATAGCAATAAAAGCATGCGCAAGGGTCTAAAGTTATGAGAAAAGTACAAAAACCCCGAATTAAATCGGTTTTACCTTAGGCGCACAGCCGATTTGTGAAGAGCATGTCGGCTCCAGCCCGCCAGCCACGCGTCACACGCGATTCTCGCCCCACCGGCCGCACCGACGATGCTGCGTCGCGGCGCGTGGCGTGACTGCCGTAGAGGCGAAAATCGCCTGCTATTGACGGCCTAGCGGCCATGCGGTCGCGCCGCTGCCCTCAGTGCTCTGCATTACAAACGACTTTGTCGTCCAGAATTATGTTCTAAAGTATGCATATAGCTATACAGACTATTGCCACCACATTTTCGATGCCAGAATGGTAGTGGCAAGTGCCAGCAAGCTCCGGCGGTGCCAGTAAAATTCATATGAACACATGAACGAATAGGAGCAAAAGAGAAACTTCGGACAAGGTTACACCAACTTATATTACACAATAGATGCAAATTTCGTACGGAAATGTGGGAAAATTGACAGTGGGAACCATTTACCAATATAACAAAAATGAAGGAAACAAATTATGACTATCAGGTGCTACGGATTCGGTAAATGTTAGGTATGTCGAATTAGCCAATTCAAATTTAATAAAACCTGGCGCACGGAAGAACTTTCATGTGTCAACAAAACAATCATGGATGTGATAGCATAATAAAACAAGCAAATTCCAGTCAACAACCAGTTCGGATCACTGGCAGATCCAGGGGAGCAAAGGGGGGGGGTTGTCCCAGCCAAAAGATTTGAAACTGGGTCATAAACTGTTTTACTCGATTTATGGCCAAAATGCTTTTTGTTTCTACCACGGGACAACAATAGCCAGTTCTGGATCAGCCAGTGGTTCTGAAGTCACTGTCACTAGTATACAGTTCTTCACTACTGCCTACAGTTTCATGTCTTTTTTTGGAGGCGAAGTTTGGCTGTGCCGCTCTGTGGGTCAGGCGGGCACAGACGAAGCCGTGTCGGGCCGTCTGGCCAACAACGGAGCTTGACGCCTTGCTTACCTCCCGAATACCTCTCCTCTCTCAACGGCCTGCGTATGTACAGGATAGTGCTTTATCAGGATAGGCGAGGCCGCGAGCTCTTCAATCTCACTATCCGGCACGTCTCGAAGAAGCGGTGGTTCCGTTATAGCCACTGAGTCCCAGTCAATCAAGTCCACGTATGTGGTGGCGTCGAAATTCAGTTTCGGAATCTCGTATGGCCGGACACCCTCCCTCGTGATTCTTCGTCGACATCCCAGAATCATCTCCGACGCCCGTTGACGAATGTCAGCGTCTGCATCAGCTGCCATGGCCAAGAGAAGCTCCTCAGAGTGACCCAAAAACCCGGGTGACAGAGGTTTTTTTTTAACCTTCTGTGCAGTGAGAGTGGCTCTTAATCAAAAACCACATGGGCGCATAGTGGTTGACGATGAACTTGACGAGACGGCGCAGGGCGGCTGAAGGTCTTGTGGTTGCCACATACAAGCGAAGTATGCGGCATGCGAGGGTCAACCATCGCGCGTGGTTGACGGGTCCTGGCTTTGCACGAGCGACGTCTTCGGGTACATCGCCATCTTGCACTGCAATGCTAAGCTTATGCAACAACTTCTGATCCGCACTGAGGTCAGCCGCCATGGTTCCATTCAGTTCAGTTACTTTCCCCGAGACTAGCTCAAAATCTGCAAGTGGCATATTCTCAACGTCCGCCGATAGATGTTTGCCTAAATTCCCGCTGAATGATCTAGGACCGGTGGTAATGCCGTCGACAGTCTTGAAAAGCTCTCTCAGATTCAATTCATTGGCATGTAACATGCAAACGAACCAATGCACAGCTTTGTCCCTTTGAAGTTCGAAGCGTCGGCAAACACCCGAATGCACCCCAGTGTTTACAGCGCACCCAACGCAGCCTAACACTTTCACACCTGCCTCGTACTCACACGCTATCGATTCGAGTTCCCTGTGGATATCAGGTGATTTTCCTGACACAGGCGTAAAATGGGTAAGGTACTGATCATTCGGCTCGGATAATACTACATAGTGCTCCTCCTGAATTTCCAACTTGCCGCGCATATTGGTGTCGGTTACCAGGGTCGCATCCTTACGGCCATCAAAATACAGCGCAGTCAATCCGTCTTGCAGGATATTCTCTGTTCTTGCACTTGCTTCATTCTGTCTGGCGGTTCTTCGAGCCCTCCACAGTTTTTTGGCGTCAACAACAGTGGAGGTACTATCCTTGGTTAACCGTCCTATATCCACCTGGTACGCATTTATGAGGGCAGCCGCTGCTCTGTTCGATATTCCGTACCGATCTGCTACCAAAGCAGACTCTGCCAAAACATCTGTATTCACGTCAGTAGTGGGCATATCGGCTTCAAATTCGTCTTCAGATTCTCTCTGGTTACGATCCGCGCAATCGTCATCTTCGGAAAGTTGTTGAGGATCTGAACAGAGCTCTGCACTTTCTTTGTCTTCTATGTCGTCTGCTTTGCTCTTCTTTGGTTCTGATTCCTGTTTATTTTGTGTGTCCCATCGGCATTTCCGTTTCTGTCTTCGCGTACTCTCTTTTCTATCCACCGATCCAATTTGCAGTTTCCTCGGGCCCCGCTGATCGTACAGGTACGGTCTTTCCAATGCCGGTACTTTATGCTCTTTTGCACAGGCGCAGTCCATCGTGAAATCATCTCTTATAATCACTTGCAGATTGCCATGTCAAGAACTTTGTCGAACCACTGATGGAGCGAATCCAGGGCAGTAACCCTGAGTGTGTTCTTGGAGCTGCTGCGCCATTTTGAATAGTACAGTTTTATCATTGTTTCTATCCTTCGATCTGAAACCACTGGAATATCCTCCATTGTCCAAATGTCCCGGAGCGTCTCGGCAGCCGATTTAAATGCGGTGCGAACCGGAAAGTTGCTGTCATTGTGCTCATTACCCATGTCTGTGCGTAATTTACGTACATAGTTGACCACGTCCTTCCTTGTGGGCAGCACATTGCGTCTCAGATCACTTGGGTGGCCGATAAGAAAATGCTTTGTTTTTTGTCTGCCCCGTCTGCCCGATTTGAATGGTGGCATATTACCTCTTTTCACTGCGATATATCGGTTTAAAATACCTTCTCCAGACCAGATAACTTAAATGCAATATGATTTGTTTACAATCGGGCTTCGCTGAACAATAATAAATATCAAGAACATTAAAACTACTTAGGTACAGTACCAATCAGATTTTGGAAGGTAATATGGTGGCAAGCGTGTTATTGCTTAATAACTCAGATAACTAGGATTTTTAAAAATATATATTATGCACTGCCTGCATCGGAACAGAATTTTGGTCGACAGAGTAGTTTGTAATGGCAAGCAGCGGCGCGACCGCACCTCCGCTAGGCCGTCAATAGCAGGCGATTTTCGCCTCTACGGCAGTCACGCCGGGCGCCGCGACGCAGCATCGTCGGTGCGGCCGGTGGGGCGAGAATCGCATGTGACGCGTGGCTGGCGGGCTGGAGCCGACATGCTCTTCACAAATCGGCTGTGCGCCTAAGGTAAAACCGATTTAATTCGTTCTTTTTTGTTCTTTTCTCATAACTTTAGACCCTTGCGCATGTTTTTATCGCTATCCAAATGTAATCCAAAGGAAAAACCCCCAATGTGACACACCCTAGTGTCCAGGACACCGTGGAGCCAAGTGAGGACCGACCGTCGCTGGTTACATCCACCACACGTCGACGGGAGTGGAGTACGCCGTGGAGCCGAGTAAGGACCGACCGTCGCTGGCCACTCACCACATATCGATGGGTGTCGAGTACACCGTGGAGCCGAGTAAGGACCGACCGTCGCTGGCCACTCACCACATATCGATGGGTGTCGAGTACACCGTGGAGCCGAGTAAGGACCGACCGTCGCTGGCCACTCACCACATATCGATGGGTGTCGAGTACACCGTGGAGCCGAGTAAGGACCGACCGTCGCTGGCTACTCACCACATATCGATGGGTGTCGAGTACACCGTGGAGCCGAGTAAGGACCGACCGTCGCTGGCCACTCACCACATATCGATGGGTGTCGAGTACACCGTGGAGCCGAGCAGCACGTCCGGCGGCCGGTACCACAGCGTCACCACCTCGTTGCTGTACGTCTTGGTGGGCACCGACTTGGCACGCGCCAGGCCGAAGTCGGCCAGCTTGAGCTCGCCGAGCTGGTTGATGAGCAGGTTCTGTGGCTTGAGGTCGCGGTGCAGCACCTGGTACTGGTGGCAGTAGGCCAGACCGCGCAACAGCTGGTACAGGAACAGCTGCCGGCAGAGACGCGCGCCGCTCGTCAGTCACCGGATGGGCGCAGATGGCCGACCGCGCTCGCTCAGTGGGTACGACATTGCACGGTTGATCGCAACATACTGGGTTCGAATCCCCCCAACCGACAAAGTTACTGAATCCTCCCACGACTAGTCGGCGTGAGTGTTTGGCGCCGCTATACGGTCCGGCAGTGGAACAAGTCGTAAAAGAGACCGATGCTCCCTCCGGCGACTGGCGTGTCGGGCGACCAGGTATGTGAACATGGGCTCAGCCGGCGCAAGCGGGAGCGCGCTTCTAGCTGTTGTGTTCTGCATGTACTACAGCCAACATAGCCGACATCGGACGTGGAATTGAATGCAGAATGGGAAACAAATATATTCCAAAAACATTTGTGCAGCTGTCGATCAGCTCCAAATCCGCCTACACCTACCCTTCGCTTACGACAAACAATGCATTTGAACCAGTTCCCTGGTAGATGCCACTTCGTATCACGAAGGTAACACCAACAGCCGAGTTCGTGATACCCATTAGCCGTCGGCACTCAGAATTAATGTTATTCATTTGACTTCCTAGGCTCTCATTCTGCATAGGTCATGGGCATGGGAAGTCTTAGTTCTGTTTCTGCATCACTGAATTGCATAACACAGGCTTGCTGGACAACGGAACATGGATGCCGAATAATATGCATGAATATTACGCTGGCGCAGAAAACAATTGAACACCAGTTTGATAACATGTTCATCCGCCTATAGAGCACAATTCGCGAGTCCTTCCACCCCAGGCGGAGTTATCATCCCTCCCCAGCTCACCCCTAGTCGAGATAAAGCTGAACGACGAAAAACCGGTGTACTGTACGGTATGAGACGAATCCAATGGCATCTTCTTAAAAAAAAAAATACTTTCGGTTAGCCTGCACCGAAGGCAGACCAAAGGGCAAAGCTTCCAAAAAGATTGAGCACCAGCAAGTTCAACCGGGCCAAACGCCGAATGTATTTCAGATAGAGCCGCGATATGGTTTGATAAGGGTATTGCAGCAGGGGCGTTGTTTTGTATACTTATGGAGAGGCGTGTGCCCCCTCAGTGATCAATTGTGCCCCTCCGATATGAAGTGGAAATGGGCATGCATCAAGCAGCATAAAACTGCGGCCTGCAGTCGGAACGGGAGCGCCGATGGCCCCAGCGTGGTCCCGCCGATGGCCCCAGCGTGGTCCCGCCGATGGCCCCGCCGATGGCCCCAGCGGTGGTCCCGCCGATGGCCCCAGCGTGGTCCCGCCGATGGCTCCAGCGTGGTCCCGCCGATGGCCCCATCGATGGTCCCGTCGATGGCCCCGCCGATGGCCCTGGAACTAGTGACGTCCGCCCGTTCACTCTGCTGACCTGCCACTCAGGACGGTTTCCAGGCGACTATACCATGTAGTGTGGCCAGCGTACTGGTGTCCGGAGACACTGCGCCGACTGGCACCGTCTGCGCTGCGAGTATCCTGCCGTCATTGCTGACACCAGGCCTGAAGCCAAAGTTTCCAAGAATCTTTCAGCTGCGGTAGCCAGTTGGTACAGAGGCGCTTCCTCTGACGGCAGCGATAATGCTGTCCAAGCTTGCGGCAGCCGTTGGCGAAATAGTCTTCAACAGCTCACGTACGTGGGGCATCTCCTGCTGTATCCAGTTCTGAGTGCATCCGCAGGAGCAGCTGGAACGGCTTCTGGTCTCCGAGCCGCTGGCGGGGCAACAGGGCTTCCAGGAGGGCTGCTCGCGATTGCGCCAACCTACGCCTCAGGGCGTCAATATGGGTCACGAAACTGGGCGTCTTGGCCGTGATATCCGCACCTGCGTGGTGATCCACACAGAAAGGCTTGCCACCAGCAGGTCGAACTTGACGCTGTCTTCTTGGATTCCAACCACTCGAAACGCACAGTTCGCCTGCGTCGGCTAGAGGTCTGTCTTCTCAGGAGAAAGGAGAAAACTGTGATAGCCTGAACGCAGTCAGCTGCTGGCTTGCAGATACAGGAGTCAGGGCAGATACAGGGGGGGGGGGAGGTAACTGGGGCATGTGCCTCCCCCTATGGAAGGTGGCCACTCCTCCGGCCGGAAAAAAACACTCATCCGGGAAGGCTCGAGTGGAACTCCTATACTTTTTTTTAAAGTCAGAATCGCCCCTCCGAGAGCAAAAGACTGAGCACCTTTCAGTGTGCTCGAGTGGACCCCGCTCAATTTTTTTTTTCGACCGAGGGCATCCCCCTCGGAAGGAAAAGACACCCCACCAGGACGGAGCGGGTTCAGAAATTGCTATAAAGGGGAACTTGGTCTCTTGAGGGGCACCTCTAGCTGAAAAAAAAATTGACGAGTGAGGTGCACTCGGGCCTTCCCGGAGGGGCACCTTTACCTACCAAGGTGCGTATCTGGCTGAAAAATTCGAGGGTTCACTCAAACACACCGTATGAAGGACTTTTCCTTCCAAGGAGCGCCCCGGGCTGAATAATTCGATGGGGATGCACCCGAGCTTTCCCGGAGTGGAGCATTGTCCCGGCCGAAGGGACGCCAACTTCCATGTCGGCACATGCCTTCAGTGCCACCACTGTATCCGCCCTACCTTCAAGTACTTCTGTAGTGGCGCCCCTCCAAAGAAATGGCACTCCTTCAGACAAGTGCACCCATGACAATCCCTGGATCCGCTTCTGGCCGGAGTCCTTGGCGCTGACGGCCGCCGCGCCGCGGACGTCAAAATGTTGGATTTTGAAAACTCCATTTTTTGGCACATCCTCGTCTTTTTCCCGGGGCTACAACATGGTGCATGACCAGTCACCCGATGCCCAATCTTCAGCGAATCAGACAGCCAGAGTAGTGCATATTTGAAGCCTTGGACTGCGCTTACCTGATGTTATTCCGGTCTTTGCGTTCGCAGAAACCACGCTTGCTCGCATGTGCCCAGGTTTTGTTCTCAGCATTGCGTTTTCCCCTGCCCATGTGTACCGGCTTCTTTTCCTAGATAGTTGTGCAGTCCCACACCCTCAGTACGACTTCATCATTGATAGTCCACGTAGCAAGTGTGCGTCTGTGGTACAGCAGGCAGCAAGTGTACATCTGCAAGGTTCTCGTTTGGCGTCAGTGACGACGGGCCCAATTCAATATCGACAACATTTGTTCTGCTACTTGAGCTTAGAAACGGTACAAGACATGGATCAAGATCCCTTTTACATCGCTGAAGACGGCTGCTTCATTCCACCCCATGCGTACCCTTACTAGTAGGGCACTGGTACTGGTAACGGAGTTGAGGCAACAGGGGTGTAATATGATCGGCTTCAGGGGGTGATATGGTCACACATATGCATTTGTACATCTTGGTGTTGTAGTCTGGCTGTTGGTGGGACACCGCGGCAGACGGCAGATGATGGTGTCGTTCCTAAATACTTCTGAGTTGTGTGTTATGTGCCGTCAGATTATTAAAGGCAGATGCGTTGCATTATTTTCTTCATCAGGGAATTTTGCAACAGCCATCACACATTGTACTTATTTATATTGATTTGATTTGATTTAGATTGCCAGATATAGCCAAACTTTGCACATATTCGTACACAGACGTTTCCCAAGCAGCGTTCACCTTACGAGTTTACACCGACTGTTCCGACAGAGTGAGCGACCTTTCCGAGCGAACGCAGTGATACAAATGCTAAAACCCACTTGGTCTTGCTTGCTTGGATTTTTAAGATATCTTGAACTCGGCCTCTTTTTTGTGATATTGGAATGCGATGAACTGGCGTGAAGACGGTGCGCTAGGTAGATTTAACTGGCAACTGCACTTAACAAGGATTAAATATCGTCATTCTTCACCATCAAGAAAGAACACATTAATATGACCTCAAATCGATTAAAAAGATGCATATAAGAACTCCCCATTTTATATTGAATGTCCGAACGCAGTCCGCTCCACTGCCTCAGTCTGTGTAATGCATGTTGGCATGACCGGAGCCACGATTCCCTACCTGGGCGGGTTTCTGCGACTTTCCCACAAATAACAATATTAATGATCGATGAATAGTTAACGCCACCACGCATGTGCGTGGGTGGGCTCGTAGATTATAACTCGTTGATACATGAGCAACGGCGGAAACGTGGCTGCGGAACTCTTGCACACGGATAGAACGGAACATTTCGAAAACTGCATTCGCTGTTCTTTTGTCGGGCTTTCAATTCAGTCCGACAATTGTGTACCCCTCAAGTGGTAACCTGGTCTTCTAGACGTGTGGTCGTACTTTTATCCTGATCTTGAGCATCACATCAATTGCAAACATATCCTATCAGCAGGTTACGTGGCCTAAATCTAGCATACAAACATAATTGAGGACAGGATCGATTAACACGAGCGCTGGAGGGCCTCTCACATAACACGCGCAGGAGGGGAGGAGGAGGGGTAGGGGGGGGGGGGCTGATTCGGTCCGTGCCCCCAAGATTTTGGAAACTACTGAAGCTATAAGCACACAATTTGGGGGTAGAGTGTGGATGTAGCGAACTCGCTTCAGTACAAATTGCATGACCCTACGCCTTTAAGGTCAAATGAGGTCGTGATCGGCTGCCTCACCACACTGCCGCTCCACCGCACCGACGAAGCCTTTGTGACCTTGAACCCTCGACGGCCGCCGCCCTGTCTGTCGATTTGGCAACCCCGCAATTCCTATATTTACCAACAGATGTCGATTTTGTGCTGCAGAGGATGCGCTTATCGATTTTTAACAGTCACAACATTGCATACAATATCGTCGCCCGTTTACGAGATAATGCAGAAAAACAGAAGTGGACGGATTCACCCTCCCCATTCCTTCGGTGCGCGTGTGAAACAGCCAAATCTTATACCTACATCAATCCTGTAGCACTTTGCCCCCCCCAATCATTTTCATAGAACAACACGTGTGTATTGCAGGCATTTTTCATCACGTAAGATAAGAAGAGTTGATTAGCTTCTCCTATATCAAGAGGAAGGAAAAGGTGGTAATAGCCAAATTGTTGGAAAAGGTTGCTCTAAAAAGTTGCGCTTACTGTGACGTCCCGTTGCATTGCATCGCATGCCAGCGACCATGCTGCCACATCAATAGAAGCGAAATATTTGACTATAGCCACCCTTTCCTTCTTCTTGATTCCGAAAACCCGATCAAATCTTACAGAGCCGTGAGCTAAGCACCACGGTGTACATGCTACTCGTGGCCTCGTCTAGTGGCCCGCATCGTTAAAAAGCCACGTCAGTTGAAACTCCCGCAAATGACACAAAACGCAGACAATAGCTTCCGAATACCGGTACCTGACGCCTGTAGGTGATCTCTCTCGGCATTAACGCGCCGCATTTTGTTAACTTTACTGGCCCAGTAATACCCACAGACAGAGATATCGTTTTATATACTTTTGAAGGGGTAAGTCACCCCCCCCTCCCCCCACACTAAATTGAACGCAAAACATGGAACCATATATAATATGCCACAATCTAATCGGGTGCATCCATTGCCTTCATGTATTGTGCCTCCCCCCCAGAAAAAGGAGTCAACGCCCGTGCTCACAGACACAAAATAAAAATGGTAGTCCAATAGAGGAGAAATATCCGGAAAGTTGCGTGTCACCCAACTCTGCGAGGGTGACAGCACGACCGCCGATGCGACGTTCAAGCGCAGTAGGCTGCCGCTCACCTTGACGTTGTTCATGCTCATGACATTGGTGCAGTCCTCCATGTACTGCTTCAGGTCCTTCTCCAGGTACTCAAAGACGAGCGTCATCGAAGTGCTCGTGTTGCAGATGTCGTGCAGAGTCACTGTCGGATAATGGTTCATCAGAGTGGAATCACGGTGTAGGCCGGCGTCATCGAGGTGCTTGCTTAACGCGTCATCAAGGAGTAGACGTAAGAGCCACTGCCGGGTCAGACATTCATTACGGCGTGGTCAGGATGTACACCAATGTCCAGGGTGTAGAAAACGTGCACGGATTCACTACCGGGTCAGAGATTCATTACGGTGTGGTCGGGATGTACACCAATGTCCAGGGTGTAGAAAACGTGTATGGAGTCACTGCCGGGTCAGAGATTCATTACGGTGTGGTCGGGATGTACACCAATGTCCAGGGTGTAGAAAACGTGTATGGAGTCACTGCCGGGTCAGAGATTCATTACGGTGTGGTCGGGATGTACACCAATGTCCAGGGTGTAGAAAACGTGTATGGAGTCACTGCCGGGTCAGAGATTCATTACGGTGTGGTCAGGATGTACACCAATGTCCAGGGTGTAGAACACGTACATAGAGTCTCTACCAGGTCAGACATTCATCACAGCGTGGTCAGGATGTACACCAATGTCCAGGGTGTAGAACACGTACATAGAGTCACTGCCAGGTCAGAGATTCATCACGGTGTGGTCGGGATGTACACCAATGTCCAGGGTGTAGAAAACGTGTATGGAGTCACTGCCGGGTCAGAGATTCATTACGGTGTGGTCAGGATGTACACCAATGTCCAGGGTGTAGAAAACGTGTATGGAGTCACTGCCGGGTCAGAGATTCATTACGGTGTGGTCAGGATGTACACCAATGTCCAGGGTGTAGAACACGTACATAGAGTCTCTACCAGGTCAGACATTCATCACAGCGTGGTCAGGATGTACACCAATGTCCAGGGTGTAGAACACGTACATAGAGTCTCTACCAGGTCAGAGATTCATCACGGTGTGGTCAGGATGTACACCAATGTCCAGGGTGTAGCAGACATGGGTGAATCAGTTGAAATTGACTGGCACTTCGATTGAGTCACGATTTTTGAACATCGCTCATACCATTCTGAGTTGAATTACCACTGTATTGTGATTCATTCTTATTCATACATTAGCTGCAGGTTACAGTGACCTCGCAAACTGCTTCGGATTGAGTAGCCATATTTGTCAGTGGTGGTGGTGGTGGTGGTGGATTTGTGCTTTAGGGCGCGTCGACTGCATATTTTTTTCAGTGACAACACTGATTGAGTCATGATATTTGTCTTCGGATCCGCGCGAAGCAGGACAATGTTTTTACCCATAAGACAAAATAAACGAAGTACAGCATTACTCGCTGTTTATCGACACTCGTACCTTTAACTGGAGCTGTCAGCACGTTTATTTTTGGCTTCACTATGCTAAGAAGCCACGTTGTCATTCAGGGGACGAAATATGCTATCACTGCTTTGAGCCATAATCAGCTTAAAATATGTCCATTTCCTCGCGAGATTATTTCCTCGCGAGATGCAACTCAGAGTACTTCTCAACTTTTCGACATATTCTACAATTCTCATTATTACGCGAAGATATTCCCTGAGTTACACACAAAAAACAGTTATGATACTCTGTTCTGTGCAGAGCAATTGTCACTTCAGGTTCGATCTCCCTGCACTCTTCAAGCCCTAACCAGCCTTCAGCAAACACGGCTTTGCGAGCGAAAAAAGGAGGGGACAATCCCCACGTCTTTGCAGCACGCAGTTGTATCAATACGAAAATCGAACAATTCGGGCGATAATTACAGTACTAAATAATGCCAATACTAAATGGTAATAATAAGTCGCATATATACTATTATGTATACTCATACATATGCTCGGACAGTCCATACTAAATCGCATGCAATTGCATTCGACCAGCTACACATGCCAGGCTTTTCATAACACCGAGAACTACAGAAAAAGAACTGGTGATGGGACGCGAACAAAACGATGTTGCCAGCATGCGAAAATGTTATAAATGGATCTTGCAAGCCAAGTTTTTTTTCGCCGCCACACCCGCCCATGTTATTATGGCCGCCACTACCGCCCGATGACTCATGTTATTATGGCCGCCACTACCGCCCGATGACTCATGTTATTATGGCCGCCACTACCGCCCGATGGCCCATGTTATTGTGACCGCCACTACCACCCGATGGCTCATGTTATTGTGACCGCCACTCCCGCCCGATGGCCCATGTTATTGTGACCGCCACTACCACCCGATGACTCATGTTATTGTGACCGCCACTCCCGCCCGATGACCCATGTTATTGTGACCGCCACTACCACCCGATGGTTCATGTTATTGTGACCGCCACTACCACCCGATGGCTCATGTTATTGTGGCCGCCACTACCGCCCGATGGGTCATGTTATTGTGACCGCCACTACCACCCGATGGCCCATGTTATTGTGACCGCCACTCTCGCCCGATGGCCCATGTTATTGTGACCGCCACTACCACCCGATGGCCCATGTTATTGTGGGCGCCACTACCACCCGATGGCCCATGTTATTGTGACCGCCATTACCACCCGATGGCCCATGTTATTGTGGGCGCCACTACCACCCGATGGCCCATGTTATTGTGACCGCCACTACCACCCGATGGCTCATGTTATTGTGACCGCCACTACCACCCGATGGGTCATGTTATTGTGACCGCAACTCCCGCCCGATGGCCCATGTTATTGCGACCGCCACTCCCGCCCGATGGCTCATGTTATTGTGACCGCCACTCCCGCCCGATGACTCATGTTATTGTGACCGCCACTACCATCCGATGACTCATGTTATTGTGACCGCCACTCCCGCCCGATGGCCCATGTTATTCTCCCGCTTAACGTCCCATAGCATGCACCAAGTGCGTGGCGGCATAGCACGAGCAAAATGGTCAGTACACAGGAATTGACTTCACGTGTCCATTTCCCCGTATAGTGTAACACTGTAAGAAGTCGCTTTCAAAATGTTTTACTTCTCAACGATTTCCCCCTCAAAATTGTCCACTTTTACTCAAGCTTTTTCGATGTTTTTCATCTCCGACGATCCGGCTCCACCGGTATTTTGGCACGTGACACATTGTGCTCCTCGGTATGTCCATATTTTGGTGGTTGGTTAGCCATTTGTGTTCAGAGGCGAGTCAATAACGCGGCTACACAACGCTCACTTGCTATCGAGGTGTGAAAACTTTCACCTTCTCTTCAGCATCCAAATTTCTGGTACAAACGTGGCAGGACCAAAACTGTGACAGGCGGGCAATACCAGCGGCAGTGATGGCATTTTGACACTGGCGATCTTTTTTGTCGTTATTTATGGTCTTCATGTTATACGGCTTTCATGAACACCAAGAATATATAGGTACTTTGTGATGAAGTATGTGCAAATGCTTGATACAATATAATTATATTTCTTGTCATTATTTACGGCCTTCACGTTATACGGTTTGCGTGGGCACACAAATATATTGGTCCTTTTTATCAAGTAAATACAAATGCTTGAGAAAAGATCGTTCTAGTCATACCTCGATATGCAACCCATGCACTGAACATGTTATTTAAGAGAACTTCCAGAGTGTCCAGGACGGCCCCTAAGTTGACTGCTGATGATTGGCCAGTGATCAACAGGTGACAATATCTTACACAAATCGGTTCGACTTCTGCGTGCCTGCCGAGCACAGCACACGCGCACAAGCACAGGTACACGCACGCACACACGCACACACACACGTATAACACAACAGAACAGGCCGACGGCCCGCCACTCGGTGTGCACCGCGCCCCCGACGCCGAACACTCGACGCTCTCACCAATATTGGCGTGTTTGAGCTTCCTCAGCAGCGAGATCTCCCGGATGGCGGTGCACGGCGCGCCCTCCTCGTGCTCGAGGCGGATCTCCTTCAGCGCAACGATCCGGTTGGGGATCAGGCGAGACCTGCCCTTGTACACGGTGGCGTACGTACCCTGCGAGAGACGAACCCGTTTCGTCACCACTCCCGTCCGTGCTCCGTGCACTGCTGCGGTGCGCATTCGCCCACCGATTCGCTCTGTATGTGTGTTTTGCGAACAGGTGCGCCAGTTGGCACGGCCGAGGTAGCATGCCTGTGCAGGGCCGGGGACAACATTTTATACCGTGGAGGCATTGACGAAACAAAATCGCTCCCAATAATGCGCGGTCCGACGCTCTCAAGCACACTTCGTCTGTTGTCTCATTAGAGAAGATAGATGACTGTCACTGCAGCCATTTCACCCATCTCTCTCCCATTGTGCCAGGGTCGGTGTAAAAAAGCACTTTGTTTGCCATAGAACGAATCTAATGTCGTCTTCCCGGTCAGGTCCTCACACCCCATCTCGGGTGTGTGTGTGTGTGTGTGTGTGGGGGGTGGGGGTGGGGGTGGTGGGGGTGGGGGGTGGGGGGGGGGGGGGGGGGGGGGGGGGGTGGGGGGGGGGGGGGATGGGGGGTCTCCAAACTAAGCGTCGCATGAAAACGAAAGAAATGTCATCGGAAAGCGCTCGACGGGTAGGGCCAGAAACCACCATGCATTATCCCCTCGAAAAGTGACGTCACTAGGAAAGGTTTGAGGTCACGACTGTCATGTAGAACTCTGGGGATTCGTTTTGGGGAAGATTTAAAGACACAACACTTTTTTTTTGGGGGGGATCATAACAACAGGGAAGCGAAATGGACCATGGTACAAAAATGTTTGCCCGCCCAACTTTTGATCGGAATTTTGCCAAATTTGAGTTCCCGATTTTTCAATTATTAATTTTATAATGGGTAGAGCGCACCGAGAAACGTCGTTTTAGGCAAACGTAGCTTACTAAAAGTGCCTAATTTAGCCAGAATATTATATTTTAGCCCGAATAGGCAAACATACAAAGCAAATAAGTCCTGAAAAAGAAAAAATTCAAGTTCCTCTGGTGCATTTTGTTGCGTCCCTAAAGATAAGTAAATGTTGAAAGCTTCATTCAAATATCTTGACTCGTTAGTTGGTTGGTTATTGGTTTTACGACACGTCGACCGTTGAGTCATATAGCGTCGTCAATCTCTCACGCCGATTGGTCGCGGGCGAAGAGTAGCGACAGGTGACACTCGAACCCACAACCTTTCGATTGTGAGACGAGCATCTTACCCCTAGACCACTCGTCCCCTCTTGACTCGTTAAAGCGTGATGACTGGCTGAAGATTTTTAGAGGCGACGACACTTGACCTCGACTAACTCGGTGACTGTGGATGACCTGACCTCAAAATCTTCACAGATGTCAAATTGATGTGGAAAACGGTATGCAAAATGTAGGCACACTGCCGCGCAAGTTTTTTACACTATCCACGGAAAACCATAGGTGTATGTATATGTGTGTGTGTGTATATATGTGCGAATGTATATGTATATGAATATGTGTACATGTAACGCATATGTATATACACACACACATACACACATACATACACATATATATATATAATGTATATGTATGTGCGTGTGGCAGATCACACGGCATGATCAGAGGATATAAAACAAATATTAACAGACCAGAACCGGATGAACTACACTCGGGACTCAACACTGGCACACAGTCAATTGTATTGATATTGTTAAGTGAATGCTTCAAATGACAATGTATTCTCAATGCATTGCTTTGTATTATATCTGCATATCCAAGCAAATGTATCAGGCAGATAACAGCTGTCATTTATCCACACGAAAGGTGAGCTACATACTTCTCTATGGTGTGCAGGGTAACGACTATGGGGTCTGGCGGTGTTATATGTGGCCTTTTGGGCAGTGCGCATCACGCTTACTGCTCAACACAGCGTCACTTCTTTGTCACTCTTTTCCCATGGCAGTTTCCGCTTTGGTCTGTATCGAATGGTATAAGCATTCCCTATTTCCGTGCCCCATCGTCTGAACCCAATTCAATTTCCAGCCATCTAGTCGCGAACCAGTTTGCCCGTCACAATCTAACCAACCGGTGACAAGCTGGCGGGTCGGCAACACTCCAACCAACCCGGTCACAAACCAGCGGGTCGGCAACACTCCAACCAACCCGGTCACAAACCAGCGGGTCGGCAACACTCCAACCATAAAGTCATAAAGTGTTGAGGCTTAATACGAGCCACAGGGGCCCATCTGGTTTAAGCCTATCTAGAAAAGGTACTATAAATGTACATACGCTCACCCCAATCAATCCCTTATCTCAAGTACCTAGGGAGTTATATATCCTGGCCTATCTAGCACCATTCACTTGCTATTGCATAACACACTCAACAATTACAAACTCCTCCAATCATACCCATTGTGCTACCATAGTCAATCTCATCAGTTAGTTATTTGGGCTTTAGGGCGCATCGACCATGTTGATCATATAGTATCACATCCCGAAGGAAGGTGCTGAATCCACTGCTAGGTACACCCTACATAAAGTTATAAAGCGTTTAGACTTAATAAGAGACCCAAGGGCCCATCCAGTTAAGTCTGTAAATGGAAGATACCATAAGCCTGGTAAAAAGACCCACCCCAACCATCCCACATCCTGAAGAAACCAGTCCACCAATATCCCACCCACCCATCAATGCCTATTTACCCTAGCTATCCATCCCCATTTCCCTGATCCCTCTTAACACATGTGGATTAAATGCCCCATCAATAATTTTCAAACTGCATCCATGCCTTAAAGGGGTCTGTGCCGTGCACACTTACTTAACATAAATCTCACCCCTTCAATCACAAATTCTAACTCAAAAACAAGATTTTCCTGTTTAAAAATTTGTCCACCCTACTTTTAAATACATTCAATGAGGATCTCCCCACAACATCAGCAGGCAGCCCATTCCACTGATCAACAACCCTTTGACTGAAGACCTGTTGTCGCTTAACTGTCCTACACCTCAACTTGTCTAACCTGAATTGATGACCCCTATGTGATACTCTAAGCAGAAGAGTGCCATTCAAATTGACCTGATCTAGTCTTTTAACAATTTTGTACATTTCAATCATGTTCCCCCTTAATCTCCTATACTTGAGTGAGTACATATCTAATGCCACAAGCCTTTCTCCATATTCTAAGTTACCTATTCCACTGATGAGTCTAGTTGCTTTGCGCTGCACTCTTTCTAACATATCTATATCTTTTTCTATGTAGGGGCTCCATGCTTGTACAGAATATTCCAAGTGGGGTCGCACATTTGGGCGCGAGTGATCAACTCTGGTCGAAGCGCCCTAAAGCCAAAATAACTAACTAAGTGGGGTCGCACATATGCTAAGTACAGTTTTTTTTCTCATGACTTCCTTCCTCTTATATATCACACTTCTATTAATGAGTCCCAGCATTCTGAGTGCCCTGTTCCTAGCTGAGATACATTGTTTTTTTTTCTGCTTTAAGGTCTTTTGAAACCAACACACCTAAGTCCCTTTCCTCTTCAATAACATCCAGTTCCCTCCCTCCCATTGTATATCTGAAAGTCTCACGTCCAGACCCCAGATGCATAACCTTACACTTGTCATAGTTGAAAGACATCTGCCATTGGTCAGCCCACTTTTTTAGACCCTCCAAGTCTAGTTGAATATTTATAGATTGATCACAACTGTTTGCCACTCCTACCAGCTTGATGTCATCAACAAATTTGAACACTCTATTCCTCAACCCTACCTCAATGGTAGTCACAAAGATGATAAAGAGAAGTGGCCCTAGAACAGAGCCCTGTGGTACTCCACTAACCGATCTATCCGATCGGTTAGTGGAGTACCACAGGGCGAGCCCCACACAGACCACAATCTAACCGATCCCAACCGGCCGGCCCCACACAGACAGCTGGTCGGCGGGTGAGCGCTCACCTCCCCCAGCTTGTCCAGCTTGATGTAAGTGTCCTGCTGGCCGAAGCCGATCTCGGAGAGCGACTGGCGGCGAGTGGCGCGGGTGAGGCTGCCGTCCAGCGTCGGGCTGAGCGACTGTTTCTGCAGAAAAGACTCGGGCAGGTGCAGGTCGGCCGGCAGCGACAGCCTCTTGTTGATCTCCTGCAACACGGCCGCACTGCTCGATGCGTCCTGAAGCCCAAATAAAGAGCCGACTGATGGCAACACCGTCAGCAGAAGTCGACTGACGGCGGCACCGTCAGCAGGAGCCGACTGACGGCGGCACCGTCAGCAGAAGTCGACTGACGGCGGCACCGTCAGCAGAAGCCGACTGACGGCGGCACCGTCAGGAGCATCAGCAGAAGCGCCGTCAGAAGCACTCCCACAGCATCGGCAGTCGGTCATCATGTCATGAGCGCGCACACGGGCTCCACACAGGCATGCACTTGCTTTAAATACAGTCCCTGGTGATTACTAACAAAGCCCACTGATAAGCCACTGTGATTCCAGTTCGGGACGCTACCTGGGTACACTGTTCCACTTGCCGTCTATCTTACCGCAGCTAACCTGGCTAATGTTATGGTCGAGATGGAAAGCCGGTTCTGCTTCGCGAGAGACTTGCAAAATGGTAGAAGAGCACGGTGTTCGTCTCGGGGGCAACGCTATAGGGATCAGACGAGCTGAGTCCAGACTGTTGTAAACGAGTGGCGGAGTACCGAATTGTTTTTGAGATGACAGAGTAAGGGGACACAAATTCCGTTAAAAATATGGGTGAGGTAACAAACTATGGAATACACCTTAGCATAGTTGTATGTACTGATTTTATGATGTATGCATCACTATGAGTGGCATGGTTAAACCTTACCTTCACACGGCAAACATTTGGAAGTCTCGAGGCCTGTCTGTTCCAGTGATGCCTTCGCCTATTTGGTGTCATAGTGGTCTGACCCATCTGCGTGTACCAGAGTCTCGTGGCTGTTGTTGGCAACGTATTCGTCAAAAGTAGCCGGAATTCTGGCAGAAATACTGGCTGACTTCCTGTCTGCGATTACGTACGCGAGTGTTTGCTGCGTGTTGATCCAAAATGTTCAGTGAGTGGACCAGTTGCTGTGGATGGTGTGGCGTGGTTAAGATCTGCCACCGCCCTGGCAATTTGGCACCAAATGTTGGAGTTGGCGACAAATCGGCTCTTCCGCATCTGTCTGGTCTAAAGTAGCCCTGCATCGGGCGATTCTGAATGATGTGTGTTATGATATGGCACCGGCATGCCTGGACAATAGCATCAGCTGCCGGGGTGTCACTCAGCTACAGATATGACGCGTGTGGCGATTACGATCGATTTCAGTCTTTTATCTGCGCGCGCGACAAATTAACCAATTAGAGTGCAGAATTGTGATGACAATAGAAAGAATAGCTTTCGTGGAACGCAACTCCATTGGCTGTATTTATATTCACATATCAAGCCCCTCCCACGGGAGCTTAACTGACGTGACAGCACGTGCGCCTATATCATTTTCAACCGGTAAATTTAGCTGAAGCAAACTCGGTGATACATCGATAGATTTTGAAGCCGCTTCGGCGAAAGGTGTTTACCTATTGTCACAAAAATGCTGCACTGTAATGGGGTCTGAAAGCTACGATTTGGCCACCAGGGCGGCGCTGTACGCAATGGTCACCCGACGAGGAGGCGTCGGCCATCTTTGCTGTGCATTTTGCGTGGGGTTGCCGGGAGTCGGTGTTGGCATGTGGCTTTTATTAGGGTTGCAAGTCATTTAGGCAAAGGATTTCGGAAATATTGTGTTGAAGAAAGGTTGTGGGGGTGGGGGGTGCAAAGGGTGCCCATGAACATGGGAGGCTGGGCCAGGTCTCATATGCCTGGCTTCAAGCAGCCAGACTGGTAGCACTGGCTTGCAGAGGTACAGTTACAGGTCCCCCTAGTGCAGTGGTTCCCAACCGGGGAGAAATTTCCCCCTGGGTGGAAATTTCGGTATTTCAGGGGGGAAATTTTGATGGGATCCATTACGCATTTGTCTCATTGACGTAAGTGATGTCTTGAGTGACACACAAATATAACTTCAGTTTTTTAGGGGGGAAACGGCAGGTTTGGCCAGAGGCGAAAGGGGAAATGGACCAAAAAGGTTGGGAACCACCGCTCTAGTGGATGTGCAGGTTCCCTGAGAAGTTCCGGTATTCATTTAGCAGGCATCACACATTGGGTGGGGCTGAAACCTAACCCGGCCTGACCAAACCTGACCTAAAGCCTACCCTAAACCCCTTAATCTGTACAATAATTTTCCCAAGATGGGGCACAATTTCACAAGTGTCAGACCCCCCACCCAAGATTGGCACATGGAATACCTGTGGGTCACACCAGACATTGCTCCCCCACCCCCAAGACCGGAACATGGAATACTAGCAGGCCTCATCAAACATCACTTGCCACCCTGCCTACTCCAGGAAGGACATTCTTGGCTGGTATCCTGGCACAGCATGGGCACCCTCTCTATGAGGTCACCCCCCCCTTGACAGCTTTCTGGATACACTCCTGTGTACAGGACCCACAAGAGATGTGGGCCCCTGGGAGTCAGTGCCCCAAGCAGTGCAGGCTCCCTGAGAGGTGGGTGTGGGCCCCTAATGGGGCCCATATGAACAACTACCTTGGTAAGGTACCTAGCTCTAGGTGACCAGATACCCACTGCCCAACCTAACCTGCAATGCAATTTTGGTGAAATTAATTTGACTGAACATAACTTATGGGTGGAACTCAAATTATTAGTTTCAAATTAAGTAGGCTGACAATCCAATCTTAGCATGTTAGGTATTAGCCATGACAAATTCCTGGCTATGGATTGGGGGTGGGGTGCAGATTGGAGTCAAATTCTCACCCTTGATGTGGATTGGTGCATATTTTCACTGTGGGCTGATGTGCCCCAGTGAACCTTGTGCCATACTTTACAGTCTGGACAATAGATAGGTACTTACCTTGGTACCTAATGTGCCTAGGTACCTTACCAGTGCTTTCCTAAATGGTTCCCACTACGTCTTTTACAGAAAGGCAGTCAAACAATAGTTGTTTTTCAAATCAATTTTCTGCCTTCTTACCTTGCAGTTTGCTGGAAACCTGATAGATGGATCACGTTTATGGCAGCCGGGAACCGCACATACACCCATACTTCTGGCTTGCTTCTCCTAATTTCTAGCGCACTAATGGTAAATATTCCAGCAAACTAGACGTGTCTGAAGTACATTCAACATAATTAAATACGCGCAAACAACATACGCTGCTTACAAAATGTACAATAGGCTTTTTAAATATGAAGATTCTGCCCTCCCTAACCCACAAAACATAGCGCTTTAGGTTCGCCAAAGAAGGCTGGGTGACCATTGACTCTCAGCGCCATCTACATCTTTATCAACTTTCAGACCCCATTGACTAAATTTGTGCGCGCACAGATAAGAACTGATATCGATCACAATCGTCATACTCGTCATATATGTAGCTAAACGACACCCCAGCAGATGACGCTATTATCCAACCTGACTCAATAAGCCTTGGGCACGGATACGCTTGCTGTGCTCTGGACTCTGGAGGCTTGAGTTCTCACATCATCTGCCAAAGGGTTTGTAACGGGTGTCCTCCACGGTGCTCTAGCGGCTGCTGTGTTGCAGGTTTGTATATGGGTTCCAGTTTTCAGCCCAGTCCTGGACAGCTGGTGGAAATAAATGCTGTTTTATACAAGCGCAAGTCGAACTTTAACGGCTGCAACGCATCGGAAACGGGAAGACCCGGAGGCACAAGCGTTGCAGATTAGCAGTGGTGTTTTCCGGCGTTAGATTCAGTCCGTGCCTGCTGGAGTACGGATAATCTCGATATACTTCGTCCACTGTTTAGTCAGTGGCTGTGTGTTGAAGCCTGATATGCCATCCAAATGAACTGCAGTAACAATACACTTGTAATTTTGTGGGTTGCTTGACGTAGTTGAAAGTGACGATCCGGGTGCAAGTTACACGACTATAGATCGTCTGCCCTGGGCTGAATAAATAGTGAACAAATTATCTGTGGTCACGTGAGCTCCCATTTCTGGTACCACTTGGCCAAATGATCTTGTGCGCAAATCACGCTTTCAGCTTTTAGCAGACATGGAGTGGAGGCCCAAAAGGCTACATTGTCCGGAATTAGTGAGTAGCATAGTAATTCGACAAGCACAATAACGTACTGAAAGGCAAAAAAAGGCCCTGCAATTTCGGACAGAATGCTTCAAACGTGAAATCAGAGAAGAAGCAATATCTCTGCTACTGGCATGACGTGACAAAAACAAACATAGCAATCATGGCAAACGGCTAGTTGCGAGAACACCACTTGCGCAATGGCAATTCGCGCTCCTCTGATGACGAGGGTTGACGCGCCCCACTGCGCATGGAACAGTGGGCAAGAAGGTCGCCGTCTGCTGGATCTTTGATAGCCAATGTTTTCGAATAGTAGCTACAGCCATTACTTCAATGACATTGAGCTAAGCAGATAGTAGCTTGGGCTTTTCCCAGCAGTACAGGCCTGCTTACACTCGGCAGCATTCCGGCAGAATCTTTTCCGGGAGACCCGACGTTGGCGACGTCGGCGGCAGAAGTTGGCAGGCAGCGGCAGAAGGTTGCAGGCAGTGGCAGACTCTGACGTCACGTTTCATCGGTTGGTTATCGGGGCTTAGGGGCGCATCGACTGCGGAGGTCATGCAGCGCCCAGGCACGTTTCATACCGTCAGCGTCATACTAGCGGGCTGACGTCATCTATCTAATGCGCCATGAAGCGCCTCATTTGCTTGTTTACTGCGCCTCAAATGATCCACAGTAGCACTAATTGACTCAGGAGGTGCTACTCACTGAAGTACCAAGATAGCATTAATTCCCAGATATTTGGTACTAGCACACTACTCTTGCACGTCAATGGTAATGGTTTTGATGGAGGGCGAGGCAATGAGGTTACAATAGGGAAGCAGATGAAAATATCTTCCTGTTAAAGGAAGATATTTTCCTTTAACGGCTGCAACGCTGATAACGGTGCCGAAAACTGAAGTGTCGAAAACTGCTCACTCATACCAGGATGAGGGACAATGGTGCAAGAACCAAGCGGGGGTTGGGATTAAGGAGGTAACGACCTCAACCTCAAACAAGCTGATTATCAACCGCATGGGTGTTGCATATAAAGAATCTACTTCCCAAAATGATTTGTGCTGCCAAGCCAAATTTTGCGTTCACTGATTCCATGCAACGGCAAAGGCCTAATGTTAAACTTGTCAATTGGTGTTGCATTAACAACACCAAACATGCACAAAGTTCCACCCCTGAGCAGACTCCATTTGGTGGCATGTCGCCGACGTCGAACAAAGCTACTGTATCATAATCGCTATGACACATTGCGTGACGTCATCTGTTTATACTGTGTCGTCCGAGACGTCGGGTTCTGCTCGGTTCTGCCGGGTCCCGCCGACGTCAGGATTCTGTCGGGAGTCTGCCGGGAGTCTGCCGGGAGTCTGTCGGGAGTCTGTCGGGAGTCTGTCGGGAGTCTGTCGGGAGTCTGCCGGGAGTCTGCCGGGAGTCTGCCGGGAGTCTGTCGGGAGTCTGTCGGGAGTCTGTCGGGAGTCTGCCGGGAGTCTGCCGGGAGTCTGCCGGGAGTCTGTCGGGAGTCTGTCGGGTGTCTGTCGGGTGTCTGCCGGGTTTCTGCCGCGCGTAAACATTTTTAAGGCACCACTGGGAGCGCTGTTCGCGAGTGAGGAAAAGGTGGGCTATGGGACTCTCGTGTTGCAGGCGCAGGGTCGGCCAACACACCGTTATCGGCAGAGAACGTTAGCGGATGTGGTACCGTCGCTGTCGCCATAGGCGGTGACTGTAGCAGTGGCACCGATATCGCCACCAGCTGATCTGTCGCTATAGGCGGTGACTGTAGCAATGGCACCGATATCGCCACCAGCTGATATGTCGCTATAGGCGGTGACTGTAGCAGTGGCACCGATATCGCCACCAGCTGATCTGTCGCTATAGGCGGTGACTAGCAGTGGCACCGATATCGCCACCAGCTGATATGTCGCTATAGGCGGTGACTGTAGCAGTGACACCGATATCGCCACCAGCTGATATGTCGCTATACGCGGTGACTGTACCAATGGCACCGATATCGCCACCAGCTGATATGTCGCTATAGGTGGCGACTGTAGCAGTGGTACCGATATAGCCACCAGCTGATCTGTCGCTATAGGCGGTAACTGCAGCAGTGGCACCGATATCGCCACCAGCTGATCTGCCGCTATAGGCGGTGACTGTAGCAGTGGCACCGATATCGCCACCAGCTGATCAATCGCCGGAAACAACTGGCACAAAAACCGATCTCCGGACAGAGAATATGGGTACTTCCCGAAATATTACTGAAATTTCATAGCAGAAAAGAATGTCAATTCAGAGGTATAATTCTGGGTCACCCTCTCTATCTCTCTATCTCTCTCTCTCTCTCTCTCTCTCTCTCTATCTCTTATCTCTCTCTCTCTCTCTCTCTCTATCTCTCTATCTCTCTATCTCTCTATCTCTCTATCTCTCTATCTCTCTCTCTCTCTATCTCTTATCTCTCTATCTCTCTCTCTCTATCTCTCTCTCTCTCTCTCTCTATCTCTCTCTCTCTCTCTCTCTATCTCTCTCTCTCTATCTCTCTATCTCTCTATCTCTATCTCTCTCTCTCTATCTCTCTATCTCTCTCTCTCTCTCTCTATCTCTCTCTCTCTCTCTCTCTCTCTCTCTCTCTCTCTCTCTCTCTCTCTCTCTCTCTCTCTCTCTCTCTCTCTCTCCAGCACTTACACTTACTCACTGACGACCAGCTACTCTCCCTCGTTCTCTCTTCATCCCTCCCCCTGTTGTTTTACCCTCACCTAACCGCTTCCTTTTCACCCGCCCCACCCTCTCACAAGTTCCTGAGTGCTTCCCTGCGTGTCTCCCGGGCGGTTCCTCAACACAGCACGCGCGACTCACTGCCGGAGCCGGCCGGCAGCATTCGTCATACCGTCGCACAGTGTGATAACTCTATAACTGAGAAAAAAACTGGCCAGAAATCCATTTCTCGACAATGCCACATTTGTGGCGCCATTGCATCAGCAAATGCTTGAAGCACACCTGATCACAGTTTTCAGGAATATTTTCACAAAATGTGATATAGTAACAAGTCCATGAACATGGACAACATTAGGTGCGGAAAAAAACGATGCGCATGTGCACAAATTTTGTCGGAGTTTAACGACTGATAAAAGTAAGATGCATTCTAAAAACCTGGGCAAGTGAGAACAGTCCCAATACGATGAGCAATTCAAAAAGGCATAACACGATTCACAATTTGCTATTTTGCATCAAACAATAAGTCATTTCAATAGTCGTTCAACTTTTTAGTACCTCCAAGTTCAAATAAGGTTTTAAAAAAACGCACAACAGCGCACAACCAGAGACCAATCACAATGAAATTGGGGATCCTTTGTCTATATGTACCGTAAGTTTCAGCTACACCTAGCTGCTCTAACAGCGGTAGTGATCAATTGTATCCCGGCAGGCCTCTGTGCGGTGGCCAGCCCGGGCGGCACGGGGAAGCCCGAGCCGGACGCCGCGACGCGCCGGCTGGCGGGGTGTTTTGACCGGGTAACCTACCTGATCCAGCGGTCGCTATGCCAAATACTCCCCTAACTGACGAGGCGACTGAGTCGAGATAGGCCACGCACAGCGTTTCCCATGGCAGGGAAGTTGTCCTTGGCTGTAAGGGTCGGGTCAGTGTGGTTTGATTTAGCGTACAGTGAGCATGGAGGTGCGCGTCAGCAGAGATAAATTAGTATACTTGTTATCCAGTGCAAAAGCGTTTGGGTGTGAAAACTATTATGCTCATGTGTTTAATTATAGTTTGCAGTTGGTTATGGAGAAAATCCCTCAGGGCTTTGTCCCGAGTGAGTCCTCGATTGTGGACATGAAAAAGGCGTCCGACTTGATCGCCAAGAACTTAAAGGAAAGTCGGTTATGTAAGCGAGCCCAGGATAAATTCAGAAGTCAGTTTGCGACTTATCTTTCGGAAACGAAGTGTTCTCTGTACCCCTGAAGCGTGATGACCACGTCGTGAGTGATGAAGCCAATACCCGTTTTAATGACGAGGCCGTGGAGGAAGCGCGAAGGCGACCAGATAGAATCTACGATCAGCTCAGCGCGTCGGGCCTCCTCAAGAGTTGCTCAGCAGCACAGTTCTCTGCAGCTCGTGGAGGCTGCCAGGCAAAGTGCTCGTACTGAGGGCATGGAGGACGTGGCTTTCGTGCTGCGACAGGTGGGGGCATCACCGAATCGATCCAGCAAGATTCGCCGGGCTCTCAGAAGCTATAAAGTGAGCCATCCCGAGTGCGCTTCAGGAGACCGGACGTTGGCAATGTATGTGTCAGTTGGCTTGTCTGTGCACGGCTACCGTATGGTCCGCCGAGTAACGAATGATGCCGCGAAGACAGACATCCTGCCCGCCTATGGAAAGGTGCATGCAGCCAAGGTAGAGTGCCATCCGGCATCCAGCAGCATGCAATTCACCGAGACATCAGCTGAGGTGACACTGCAGGCTCTCCTGTATCATACGACGCAGCGGCTGGTGGCATGTCTGCCGTCTGTCGCCCGTACCGACTCAGCTTCAGCTACTCACCAGCCGTCTACGTCATCCAGCACCTACACTTCGGAGGTGCTTCACGTCAAATTGAGATTTGACGTGGCAACAGAGCAATCTGTATACAAACAGATGGGAGATGGCGATAAAGCTGTAGAACAAAATCTGTTCTGTGCCACTCTGGTGCCTTTGCAACTGACGGTTGGTGGCACTTGCGTCTGAATCAACCTAACGCCGTCTTCAACCCGCTTCAGCCGGCCGTTGCGGATCCAGTACAAGCGTGAGACAGCAGAGGCCTCCCGGAAAGAACGAGACAGTGTTGAATCCGAGATAAGTCTACTGAGGCCGACTTGCGTCACCGCAACAGACGGCACCAGTCTCATAGTGGCGTACAATCTTCAACTCACCATGATTGACGGCAAGGTGTCGAACGCTCTGACCAACACCGGCAACAGCATGACATGCACCATCTGTAGGTGTACACCTCGTCAGATGAATGACCTGTCTGCTGCCGCGGCTCGACCTGCCCGCGAGGGTACATGCCAGCTCGGTCTCTCAACTATACATGCCTGGATTTGATGCTTTGGGTGCCTTCTCCACATATCTTACCGACTGAAGGTCAAAGTGTAGGCGGTGTCTGGCGAAGAAAACAAGATATTTGTGAAAGAAAGGAAGAAAATTACAGCGGCAGTTCCGGGAGAGACTGGGTCTTGTCGTGGATCAGCCACGTGCGGGTGGTTCGGCTACGTCTAACGACGGGAACGCGACTCGACGTGCCTTCACTCTCCAGAGACCCAGATTCTATCTGTGTGTCATATATTATGGATTCGTTATGGCATAATTTCAGCCACTTAGGACAAGGAGATCTTGGATTCATTCTGGGTAGCAATTTTTAGATCATATTTACAGTGCAGAATGCTCGCATAGCAAACACTAACTAATAATTATCCGATATATAAGCGCCCATGGACTTCGCTTATGACGTCATTATGATGTCACCATGTATGGTAGGACATCAATCTTTTAAAACAACGTACACTAGGTACTCATGCAGGTGTGTGTACAATTTCAGCTTTCTACTTCAATTGGTTCCCGAGATATTTCACGGAAGCAAAATGAGGGGAACAGAATGCTCCCTTCCCCTAGCAGGTATGACCTCTGACATTCCTAGGTTAAGCAATCTTTAAGGCAATAGAGCTCCTCCATATGTTCTAAATTTGAAGCTCTTTCGATTGAGACCAAAATCGCCCCATGTAACTAGCATACTTTGTCCGCAATGATTTATGGCCAGTTTTTCCCTCGAGATATCACACTGTGCGTCGGATGCCCGCGCAAGATGGCGGCGTCCGCGAACGTGTTGCGGGCACGTGACTCACGTTGGCGCCGGGTCGGCGGTCGCGGTCGCGGTCTCTGCGGGGTCGCAGCTTGACGTGAACGGGACTGGTGACCTCGTCAGAGGCGCCGCTGGCCTCCTCCGACTCGCCATCCGAGCCGATCCGGGGGTGCTCGTACACGACGCCTGCGGCGAAACGGTCGAGGTCGGTTCACGACGGCGGCACGCAGCTGTGGCTGCTGGTCATCACTGAATAAAACAACGGTCCTCACCAGCCGGAACACAAGCCAGGAGCAGTGCAGTTCGCTGTAGAGAGTGAACACAACTCCATGTTCCTGATGTGCCTGGACAACAGTGTTGGAAATATAGTCCTTTTTGGACCTTTGGCCACCCAAAGAATTACACGATACAATAAAATCCACGCCTTGCATTGCCGGATGTCGGATGAAGAGCCTTGCTTAACCAGCAATTCGAGCCAGATGTCATTATCCAAGTCATAATTGTGACGAAGAAGAGCGAGCAGCATGCTCCGAGGGCCAATAACAAATGGTGACCTTCTGCCGATAATGAGATCCACTTATAGTTCTGGTACGCTTCATCTCGTCTAGCCATATTATGTTCCCGCCATCGCAACTTGACAACATCATTGAGGATAAAGCACATTTGCTTCTTCAGATTATCATGAGAGCTGCAGAACATTTCAAGAGGATGCAGGAGTGGATACAAATGAGAGACCAGCAAGATTGGAAGAATGTCAGCTTGCTAGCATGCAAAACACATGACAATAGATGCTGAAGTTCGGATCAATACAGCATACAACCTTCATGTCAGCACGCAACCTTAATACCCTTGAAATTGCTCCATGTAACGGTAGTGTGAAATTGTCTGGTACAAGTGAATTAACAGTCATGCCTTCATGTGTACATTCTACATTTGCGAAAAATACTTGGACCAAAAGTGCTCAGACAAAAATGTTAGGCCAAAACAGAACTAGAGTAGCCTCTACACAACTGGCCAAGCACAAGGGCAATTATTTCCCCAAAATATGTGTTGTCACCTAATGCTTTGTCATGCATAGGAATTTTCAGGAGGTTCGAGAGACAACAAAAAATAATTGTGTACAATAAAGGATGGGGTGGGGTGCTCCTAGCAATTTCCTGAAACATTTCACGACTGCACAAACAATGCTTGTGAGTGCATGCATAGGTGCACGGAAGAGGCGCAATCCCTCATTTCGAAGGAAAATTATTATTTCGATGACCATGACGTGCATTATGTAATATTTTATCACAACCAAACGTTGCACCATAAATAATCGACTTGGACTACTTTTAATAACCACACTAGTCACTTCTTCAGATATTACCCGGAGTTCATTTCCGTTATTTTATATTTTCTTGAGATGTCATGGGAGTTGTGAGAATGCCAGGACATCAGTAAAGAACACCGAGATCATGGACATGACAGACCAGCACCAACCAGCTTCAGAATTTCCGGCTACTGAAAAAGAAGGATATTAAATATAGACCAACCCCCTGTTGAACAACTACGCCATCAGTGTATGGCGGGCGATGCATTCTCACCACCTGCCGGTCAGCTGACGCCCACGCGTGACGTCATCAGCAGTACGTCACGCGGTAGCCAGCTGCCGGGAGGGGGCGCCACCGGCGGCAACAAAGGGCGCCCGGCGCCGGCGAGGGCCTGAGAGGGCGGTCGGCCGCTCCCATGGCAGCAGAACCGGTTCGACGATCGTCGCCCAAGGTAAACACGCGCGCCACGCGGTGGCGTCGGCAGATGCTGGCCGGCTCTGGTTACCGCGCCAACTGTGTGCGCGAGCACCCTGCCGGCTGCTCTGTCGCAGCACACTGCCGGCGCCCGTCCGACCCCAGCCGCGGTGAAGCCTCACCCCGCCGGCTGCTCTGTCGACCCCGGCTGTGGTGAAGCCTCACCCCGCCGGCTGCTCTGTCGACCCCGGCTGTGGTGAAGCCTCACCCCGCCGGCTGCTCTGTCGCAGCACACGGCCGGCGCCCGTCCGACCCCAGCCGCGGTGAAGCCTCACCCCGCCGGCTGCTGCTCTGTCGACCCCGGCTGTGGTGAATCCTCACCCCGCCGGCTGCTCTGTCGCAGCACACGGCCGGCGCCCGTCCGACCCCGGCTGTGGTGAAGCCTCACCCCGCCGGCTGCCCTGTCGCAGCATACGGCCGGCGCCCCTCCGACCCCAGCCGTGGTGAAGCCTCACCCCGCCGGCTGCTATGTCGCAGCACACGGCCGGCGCCGGAACAGCGAACATTAGTAACGCGATATTTAAAAAACACGCTGCACGCCTTTTCGGTCTGCTGGCTTCTGACAATTCCATTCAATATTCTTCCTAGGCGAAAAAGCTATCAGTACCATGCATGAGAGCAATTAGACGTGCAACCACATCGCTAAGTGTATAATCGTTTTCTTTGAAAGCAAGTTAGTTCGGTGACTTTTTGCAAACCTGAAAATTTCTACCAGTTTTTCTTCGTATTGAACAAGTTTTATGCGCGCCGCGGTGGAAGATACCGCCAAAGCGGCAGAATCCTAATAGAGCTAGGCTTGCAACTATATGGACCATCCCACATGTACATTGCACATCTATATCTGCATATCATGACTTATGTTACTATTATAGTCATTACCGGTGTTTGAGTGCTGCGGACTGCTTTGAACACTGCTTACTTATACCATACCATATTGCATTACGAAAACTACAGCCAGGGGCGGAAATTCTAGATGTATTGGGAAGGTGGTTTAAGCCAATTATTTCTTCTGTTAAACGTCGATTAGTTTGTAATTGTGATTTATGGGCGCTTCGATCAGAGTTAATCACATTACGCCCGTATTCTCATAACTGTCCGGCCTAGCAGGCTACGATTGAGTACCGTAACATGGGGCGATAACGGCAAGCGCCCATTTTACATAGAACAAGTCACGATGCCACCATCGCGTTAGCATTGATTGGCTCGCAAAATTACACATGATTTCAACGCCAGCCAATGAGATGATGCCCGGTTCCACTACTTCCTCTTCCTTCTCTGTCGCTGGTGTTCGTTACCCGGCGGGGCTGATGACTCGGTGAGCTGTATGTGATCGGGGAGAAATTGATCATCGCGAGGCGCCTGGTCCGACACAACCAACGTGCGTAGCGCTGGCTGCCGGCAGATAACAACCTGGGACACTGCAGTTTTCACTGCACAAACAAGCTGTTCTGTGTAGTCGGTTCGAATGTACGATCCATAGTTTGACCCCAGATAGGGGTGCCACTTTGTACATGCTAGGGGGCAATGGCCACCTCAATCATCGGTCCTGTAGTGACACAACTGGGCCATATGGGCACACACTAGACACAAATGGTTTTCTGGACAGCTTTGGCCATCAAAAAAGGTCATTTGGACCCCAGCCAACTTCATAAAATGACACCCATATCCCCAGATATGTAGGTATTCCTGAACCTCTGCAAACACCTCGACGACTTCAGCGTACTCGGGTTTCCGAGACAAAAAAAAATGTAGGAGAGGTAGCAAGTGGGAGTATCAAATCAAATATCAGTCACCCAGTCTTGACTATTGCATACTAGAATTGCGAGTAATTACAACAGTCAAAAACCATCAAACAGGGAGCATGCTTATTGTGCCATTCAAAACAGCACTCCATGTTGGCGACGAAAAAACTGGTGCACCATCTTCCGGCTGACGTATTTGCCGAGGAAGTGGTGCTCCAGCTACTCCAGTGCGATGTTGGAAGTCTGGAATGTGCACCATTCGGCTGGAATCAGTGGCACTGGGGGCGTGTGCCCCCGGCCGGAAAAAGGTACCCTCCGGAACGGATGAAATACACCCACCCCTGGAATATTTCAGCTAGAGGCTCGAGTGCACCCCCCTCGAATTTTCAGCCAGAGGCGCCCCTCCAGACAAGTGCACCTCCCCATCACAATGCCTGGATCCGCCCCTGGCTGGAATCAGGTGGAATGGACATCTTCTTGACGGTCGGTCGTCAACCGATCAAGAACGATCTGGCGCACTGATGTCAGATTCCAATTTGTGCCATTCAAAAACAGCACTCCATGTTGGCGACGAAAGAACTGGTGCGCCATCTTTCGGCTGATGTCTTTGCCGAGGAAGTGGTGCTCCAGTGCGATGTTGGAAGTTTGGGGGTTTGCACCATTCGGCCGGAATCAGAGGCGGATGCATGTGCCCCCCCCGGTCGGGAAAGGGTACCCCTCCGGAAAGGATGAAGTACACCCACCCCTGGAATATTTCAGCCAGAGGCAGGAAAGGAATAGGCGCCCCTTCAGTGTGCTCGAGTGCACCCCCTTCCCCTTCGAATTTTCAGCCAGAGGCAAGTGACATCCAGACAAGTACACCTCCCCATCACAATGCCTGGATCCGCCCCTGGCTGGAGTCAGGCGGAATGGACATCTTCCTGACGGTCGGTCGTCAACCGATCAGAAACGATCCGGCGCACAGCTGCACCGCTCCTAAGTGACGATGTCCGCCCAGCGGTCACGATGTGCAAACCAAAATGGACCGAAGATGCCCTTAGCGCCTATCGCACACCAGGTGGTGACCTTTTGTCCGTGTAGAGGTTTTCCTGAGCAATATCTGCCGCTCATTGGTCCAAATTCGGCAGCTGTGTGTGTTGACACCGCCGTCGAGGCGGAGACGTGCCTTGCCGCTGAACCAAATCCCCTCGAGAAACCCAGGCTCAACTACGCGAATCGAGTGTTGACAAAACAAACTGTCAAACTGCCGCTGACCGGAAATAACCGCTTTCCTCGTCCAGTAAAAGCGAACTATTTTACCTTTCTGGTCGTTGGTCAGTTGCGCATGATGGAAAGTGAAAGTGCAAGTACATTCGAGAGAATTTCCACTCGCATGCTTTACATTAAAACAAAAACCACGTGAATTTGCACTCGAAATTAACTTTTCAATACTGAGAAAATGTCGGACATTTGTTTGGCTCACCCGGCACTTTCTCACCAGCAGCATCTAATATACCATTTGTTAGGCGTGGGCATGTGTCAACCAGCCAGTCGGTCTGTCTGTCACCCAACTCCGACACCACATATTCAGCTCCAATGAAGTTTTGCACACACGCTTCGGGTGGATCAATATCGTGACAAACAAGTTGCGAGTCGACGGAAACTTTACAAGGGGGTGCTCGAGGGTGAAACTTGTGCCATGTGCCACTGCCAACACATGGGGACGGAGAAGAAAAGACAAATGTCTGTCGACAAATACAGTACAAACAAGCCATCACTACAATGGTGATCATTCGCCAACCACGAGTCGCAGCGACATGAAATCGATAACTATTGTGCTGCGCTGAACAGATAACTGTGTCCGTTCCATTTCTTTCATTGCCATGGGCCACGTGTCTCCCACAGGAGTCAGTCCCATTGTCTTGATTGCCATGGGCCACGTGACTCCCACAGGAGTCAGTCTCATTGTCTTGATTGCCATGTGCCACGTGACTCCCACAGGAGTCAGTCCCATTGTCTTGATTGCCATGGGCCACGTGTCTCCCACAGGAGTCAGTCCCATTGTCTTGATTGCCATGTGCCACGTGACTCCCGCAGGAGTCAGTCCCATTGTCTTGATTGCCATGGGCCACGTGTCTCCCACAGGAGTCAGTCCATTGTCTTGATTGCCATGGGCCACGTGTCTCCCACAGGAGTCAGTCCCATGTCTTGATTGCCATGTGCCACGTGACTCCCGCAGGAGTCAGTTCCATTGTCTTGATTGCCATGTGCCACGTGACTCCCGCAGGAGTCAGTTCCATTGTCTTGATTGCCATGTGCCACGTGACTCCCGCAGGAGTCAGTTCCATTGTTTTGAGTGTCATGTGCCACGTGACTCCCGCAGGAGGCTGAGGTAAAATGTGCTGTTTTGGAGCACTTTTCACGATTAGGAGAATTTAGGCTATAAGACGAGATAACCACCTGAAACATATATTACATTTGGTTTTTCTTCAGACTACATTTCGCCTAGCAAAGGTAAAACTGTGCACCCCACAGGTGCGGCGCTGATGTGGTCACAATGCGGCAACATCACGAGTTTAGAAGAGCTGTCCTGGTTCCACACAAATTATGGCCAAACCGTCGAGATATTGGTGATAAAATAGGTTGGTTGGTTATTGGTTTTACGACACGTCGACCGTTGAGCCATATAGCGTCCCCAATCTCTCACGCCGATTGGTCGCGGGCGAAGAGTAGCGACAGGTGAGACTCGAACACACAACCTTTCGATTGTGAGACAAGCATCTTACCCCCAGACCACTCGTCCCCTGGTGATAAAATAGTACATATTGCGGTCTCATTGCAGTCAACAATGAGATGGGCCAGACTTCGACTTACCCTTATACAACACTGTGGGTGCAATCCAGCAACAGCTTCAAAATGCACTGATCAGTGACCGGGTCAGTGACATGGCTTCGGTGGTCGATAATTTAGCATGCTCACACGCTTTCTTACCGGACGTGTTGCGGCGATAATTATGATATTAAATTCATAAAAACCGCACTGTGCAGACTAGGGACCTGAAGCAGGAAACACACATTCATAACCGGACCAGGGAACGGGACAGAACGGGATGAGGAACGGGACGGGACGACGAGCTGAGTAACGTAATCGGGTTACGTAATTCTGCTTCAATTCTGTCCCGTGCAAGGCCATAGGCACAGGCCATGTATCTTGCAACCACACATGCAACATGCCGGCAAAGTAAAGAAACACTAGAGCTAGCAATGTATGTTCCATGAGGTAAGAGGCCGTGTTTTGAAACATAATATTTGTGGAGTGCTGTGCCGTGGGATTTTTCTGATCCCGCACTCACACAGATTAAATACACTACACACACCACAGGAGTGGCTCCATCTTTCGGCACTTTTGCGGGACAATGCTGTTCCCGCGCCTTCCCCCCGATTCCTCGCCGTATCACATTGTGCACACGGCGGCGCTGGCCCGACTTATCGGGCCCGGTGACAGAGTACCGCTCCTGTGACACAAGGGGAGGCCGTGCCCCCGAGGCATGCCACCGAATGAGGCGGCACCCGCTCGGGAGTCACCTCGAGTGGACGCTCCCATCTACCCAGAGGGAGCGCTTCCGGCTGAGAAATCCAAGGTGGTGCAATAGTTATCTATTGCAATAGTTATCCCTACTAGTTATCCCCACTTCGGCTACTAATGTCATATTGCACTCGAGTGCCCTGGAGAGGAGCCTTCTTCCCAGTCTGAGGGGTGCCACATCTCCATGAGAAGGGGCCACATTCCCCCAGTGACGACCTCGGAAGGGTCTACAACCCATTAGGGAGAATGATAATCTCATGCAGAATCCCGAATCCTGAATTACCTACACTACGCTGCTGAACAATTTTACAAACCACCGCCGTCAACACCATTACTTTTCTCGTCCTAATTCGCTTTGCGTTCCGTAGGCTTTGTTTAAGACATATAATTATCGCTGGGAAAATACTAAACAAGGTTTTAGTTCAACGAACCCCCAAATTACATTTGTCTTTCGCAAACAGAACAGACGACGGTTGCTAATCCAGTGTGCAGAGATAATGCACGAACAGCGACCTTGGCAACCACTTCATGATGCCGCGGACCAGGCAGCCAAGGCTTACGGTAACGCTCCTGAAGGTGCATCACAATGTTCACGGATCACAATGTCCATAACTTACGACACCACGGCTGACGTTCCCATTTGCGAAATATCTTGAAGCGCAGGGCTGGTGCGAGATTGCCTTGCAATCATTCATCATTCTGCATTCTCGTGTTTAAATCGGAAAGGCATGTGGTCATCGTCTCTTTGTGTTGTAACCTTCTTGCAGGGTATAAATACGATAGGTTTGACAACTTCATTATGAAAATGGTGTAGATATGAAGACTTCATATGTACAGAGTCACAGCATACGGCCAATGTTTACTCTTCTATCCTCCGCGATTGCATCAATTCAATTCATTTTTAGTGCTTTCGACAATTCCACAATAGCTTATACAAACATGCCTTCACATTCATTTTGCTGCCATGTACGTCTGCCATTTCCGAAACTTGCAGCGACCTCATGTCAACGCTTTGTAAAATGTTCTAAGCTGAAACAACTCGCATTGCCAACGACTATAGATTATCGGTCGTTCATTTATCGGTACAAAACCATCACCGAAACATCTCGGTGGGTTATTTGCTTCTGGAGTTTTCTGGGCGCATAGACTGCACCGGTCATATGGCGTCCATAACCGCATCAGTCAAGCAATGAAATGCAAACGAAAGTCAGCCGACGTGACGCACTCTACATCCTGGCGCGCCAAGCACCGAGACCGAGGGCCGAAGGCAGCCGACGAGCAGGCTTCCAAAGCGAGCCCGCACCGGACCGATCACATTTGGCCGAGCGCCCGCTAACGCGCCAATATCGCGCTGGAAGACGCCCCGAACAAGCTCCGGAGCGGCGAATCGCGACTACGCCAACAACCGACCAGTTTTCACTTGGGCGGCTCGGCGCAGAGAGATGCCAGATAAGCCGGGCGGGCTGCGGGCCGACACCAGCGACACGGAGTCCGCCCGACTGGCGCCACCTCCGAGGACGGGGACAGCCGCCCGACCGGCGCCACCTCCTGAGGACGGGGACAGCCGCCCGACCGGCGCCACCTCCTGAGGACGGGGACAGCCGCCCGACCGGCGCCACCTCCTGAGGACGGGGACAGCCGCCCGACCGGCGCCACCTCCTGAGGACGGGGACAGCCGCCCGACTGGCGCCACATCCTGAGGACGGGGACAGCCGCCCGACCGGCGCCACATCCTGAGGACGGGGACAGCCGCCCGACCGGCGCCACCTCCTGAGGACGGGGATAGCCGCCCGACTGGCGCCACATCCTGAGGACGGGGACAGCCGCCCGACCGGCGCCACCTCCTGAGGACGGGGACAGCCGCCCGACTGGCGCCACCTCCTGAGGACGGGGACAGCCGCCCGACCGGCGCCACATCCTGAGGACGGGGATAGCCGCCCGACCGGCGCCACCTCCTGGAGACGGATACAGCGCCGCCTGGAGGAGTGCCCCGACCAAAACGTCTGGATTCGCCAGTGACCAGACTACTGCTCAGCACACGCCAAGTCATCAATATGCACATAGCGACATCATGGGAGCCAGCACAACACAGCTACCTGCCATCCACCACAAGTACCCGCTACCACTGGCACACAACACAGCTACCTGCCATCCACCACAAGTACCCGCTACCACTGGCACACAACACAGCTACCTGCCATCCACCACAAGTACCCGCTACCATTGGCACACAACACAGCTACCTGCCATCCACCACAAATGTCAGCCACTACTGGCACACAACACAAGTATCCGTCACCACTGGCACACAACCAATCAGGACATAACACACCCGCGAAAAGATACTGTAACAATACACACTGAACACTGGTGGTGGTGGATTTGTGCTTTAGGGCGCGTCGACTGCACACTGAACGGGAAAGGGAATTTCCAAAGTATTACATGGCTAATTGCATTGCGAACCAGGGAAATTGAGAATTTCCCCTTCCTCCTGCCACACTCACACGAATGACACCATCCATGTTGACACATCCCATGGACGTCACCACGTATTTCAGATGGAGAGGGGAGACGAGAGGACGTGTAGGTGAGTATTTTCATGCAACGTTATGGGCGCAATGCTGAATTTCACGAAGTTCAGAGGGGAGGAATCCTCGTCCCCCACCACGGCGACACCCACGACACTTCCCAATATCCAGCTTCGTCTTCTGTTGTTACTTATTGACGTCTCTATTGTCCGTCTCGCGTCGTCTCATCACGAGTGTTTTTCCCCGTCAAGTCTTGCCTCATCTCGCTCCGCCTCATTTTCTAAACACGAAGAAACTCCACCAAAAGCACCACCAGGCCGAGACCGGACGCCGCTCGCAGGCAGCAGCCGACACCACCACCACCTGGTGGCCGGCCGTCCAAACGCAACACGCACGCACAGACAGCGCCCCTGTGCGCCCCGCCCGGAACAGTTACAGCCCAAGGCCATTTCGGTTTGGCCGACTGCGCGGGACGTCTGTCGGCGCCGGCACTCCAGTGCACCAAGTCCGCGCCAGATGCAAGCGATTGCCACTGCAGTGGTAATCGCTTGCATTGGGCGCGGCGTCCGGCCTCCTCCAGTGCAGAGCTACCATTTACCACATCCCTCTAGCTGGCCCATTGCACGGCAAATCGACAAAGGCATAATACCCAATATTTTATATTTGATACAAATATTTGTGTGGGGTCATCTGATGCGCCGAATCCAGCTGTGCCATTTTTAGAAAGATCAGGTCAACGGTCAAGGAGTTATAGCCTCGGGCATTTCTGAGATGTCACCAAACAAGGGTGTTTTTTTTTTAAAGGAAATTCATACAATGAAGAACAATCAGAATTGTGCAAACGTATATACCGGTGAACTCCCAATAATCCACTGCATCTTTTGGCTATTTCGGAATTTTCGTTTACGGACCATTTGAAATAGTGACATCGTGACCTAAGGTCATGTGACCTACTTTAACTATCGGGACAGTCACAATGCGATTTGAAAAAATGCAGAAATGAAGTTCGATATCTTATCTTTCGAAGCAAAAAATAAAAAATAGGGATTTGCCCCTAAAAATCTACACATCCGTTCAAAATTAGGCATGCGTGGTTGTTTTTATGCTAGTATATCGTGGCCTGTTTTAATATTTGTTTAGAACAGCATATTACTGAAATACAGGCCTTTTAATATTCGTGGCACGTGATGGGGTGAGAATGTTAGTCATCCGATCTTGAGTGTTGTGTTCCACAAGTGTTCTAACTCGTTATGAGGTGAAGGATTAAACAAATGTCAGAAACGTCTACGAATTGTGGTAGATGGCCCATTCCGCCACAAATCGACAAGTGAAGGGCCCAAATTACACCCCATATCTCGATGAAAATACTTTTATAAGGTTAGCTTGTCTCTATAATCCAGTTGTGCAATTTTGGGAAAGATCGGAGCAGCGGTTAAGGCAGTATAATATCGAACATTTTTGAGAGGTAACCGAAGCCTTTGGAGACCTGGAACTCAATGAAGAGCAACACGACTTGCATGAAGCTATATATATATATCGCTGAACTCGTCATGATCCACTGCATCTTGTCAATTTCAAAATTTTTGTTTACACGTTTTTTTTAAATCGTGAGCTTGTGACCTAAGATAACGTGACCTAGTTTGACCTTCGAGACAGTCACAATGATATTTTGGAAATTCAGAAGCGACGAAGTGTGATTTATGAAATCCTAGATCGCCATTTGTAAGGAGAAAAGTAATAGAAATGTTCTCACCATATGCAATATATTTCTGCCCCAATGTTAGCGTATCAAAAATGTACGATCATATTTCACCGACAACTCTGAAGGGTTTTTATCGCCGCCAATCGCTGCAATATCAACCTTCTGGCGTTTCAAACCCCACATTCTGGAAATAAAAAGATGAACCTCACTGACTGAGTAATCGCATTCATCTTGAAGTGCTTGAGAACAAATTTGGCGCGAACGCATCCATTGACACATGCTGACCCTGAAATGAATCTCATTGGATCATGAGCCGTCTGCATCGGTGTAATAAAATAAAGCAACAGAATTACACGGTGCAATGCAATGCAATAATGTGTTGCAGTACAGTATTTTAAGGCAATGCAATGTAATGATCTACATATCATCCCATACCTTGTCAGAATCCCAGTTCAGACTGAAGATCTGTCACTGCGATAATATTAATCAACACAATCTGTATCAGCGCGCACACTAACAAGTCTCACTTCACCCAACTACCATTAGCACACGCCGCGCATCGGAAATCAGTTCATGAACTACTTCGGTGCTGTGGATCACTGGTGCGAACTTGTGGTACCCATGTGTTCCCTTCGCCGTGACGGCTTTCGAGAAGCGCTCCGTGGGGTGGGTCGTGACGTCCATTGCCTCCTGCTTTGATACAAATATGAATTTGAAGCAGCTGGCTAGCTGGTGCGACAAATTCTCAAACATGTCCTTCGCCGCCAGTCCCCGATGCCGTCGCAAGCGCCTTTGCCATGAGATGTCACAAAAATCCACTCACAGGATACCCCAAAATCTGTCAGATGGTGACACACATTGACGAAGTGATTCTTATTCGTATGCTGCCGTCTGTGAATTAAATATTATTTTTAGGTCAGGTGCTGCAGTCCGAATTTCTGGGATAAGCCGTTGCAGGAACACATGCACCATGTCGGTGTTGTGCTTTGTGCCGTCAGAGATACAGCAGTAACTCTGATGGCACAGCACCTCGTCCTCACGCCAGTGCACTACAAACGGGTGCACGGTACACTGGTACTAATCCCGGTGGAAGCATGCGATGCTGGTGGAAGCATGCTGCATCTTGCACCACAAATTAATAATTTTCAGCGAAATCGTGTTAGACAATGACTTCGCCCTCTTTGCCAGTAGCCTTTGCGTAGGTGAAGTGCTGACCCTGTTTGTCAGCCACAAAATGGTGTCAGCTTCATGGTTTGCTGGCTCAAATATCGCATGCTTTCCTCTTTGGTCTAGACTATTTCCGTCCGCGAGTGTACAGCGATGCGTGCTCATCCGCCGTTTGCACCTAATCTCATTATCATGTCATCATATGGGGCTAAATCACCCCTTCACTCTCTTCTCCTGATTTGTCCGCGAGGATAATCCTCAGAAAGTTCATCACCCCGTTTCACCAGGGCAGTCGTTACAGGTGTGCATCATGCAATCGCGGTTTTCCGTGCCACATACAGCGTGATCGAGGAGTTTACGGTATTTGAGACCGGGAAGCCCGAGAGCGGATATGAGCAGTTCTGGGTTTTGATGACAAGTGCACATGCACATCGAGTGTGTCCCACTGCTGCCTGCCAAGAAGACTGCTTCGGAGGAATGGCAGCAAAGGTTAAGAAGCCGGTGCGAGGGTTTTCAGAGTTCTGCTTGTGCAGATCATATATCTCACAAATTTCCAAAAGCAAGCCTTTTCTGAACTCTACTTTTGATTCCATCAACATGTCGCACTGTGACACGATCGGTCTTGCCAAGACACATCCGGCTTTACTTTACATAGCTTTGCTTTCACCTTGACTGCGTCCGACACCTTCAGCAATTTCCTCGCTTCACAGGCAGCAGGTTCAGCGAGAGTGAGCAGTGAGCACTGAGCACCCAAACAAGGTGCTCTTTGTGCCCTTCCCGATATTTCACTACATTCGCGGACTATTATTTTCGCGAGGAAATATATGGTTGTGAGAATGGTTTCTCGGTTATCGGAATGTGATTGCTATATTGCAGATGCTTCTCTCTCCTTGTAATTCATGCCAAGGCATGACTCATAAAGCATCTACTGCCACAGTTTGGAGACATATTTCTGCATGCCGCACCGTGACACAGTCGTGGACAGAGAAGCGGGTGACAAGTCGCCGTGTAGACAGAGGGACGCGGGTGACAGGCCACCGTGTGGACAGAGGGACGCGGGTGACAGGCCACCGTGTGGACAGAGGAACGCGGGTGACAGGCCACCGTGTGGACAGAGGGACGCGGGTGACAGGCCACCGTGTGGACAGAGGAACGCGGGTGACAGGCCACCGTGTAGACAGAGGGACGCGGGTGACAGGCCACCGTGTGGACAGAGGGACGCGGGTGACAGGCCACCGTGTGGACAGAGGAACGCGGGTGACAGGCCACCGTGTAGACAGAGGGACGCGGGTGACAGGCCACCGTGTGGACAGGGGGACGCGGGTGACAGGCCACCGTGTGGACAGAGGGACGCGGGTGACAGGCCACCGTGTGGACAGAGGAACGCGGGTGACAGGCCGCCGGGTGGACAGAGGAACGCGGGTGACAGGCCACCGTGTGGACAGAGGGACGAGGGTGACAGGCCACCGTGTGGACAGAGGAACGCGGGTGACAGGCCACCGTGTGGACAGAGGGACGCGGGTGACAGGCCACCGTGTGGACAGAGGGGCGCGGGTGACAGGCCACCGTGTGGACAGAGGAACGCGGGTGACAGGCCACCGTGTAGACAGAGGAACGCGGGTGACAGGCCGCCGGGTGGACAGAGGGACGCGGGTGACAGGCCGCCGGGTGGACAGAGGGGTGCGGCTGGCCGACTCCCATGTGGACAGGGGCACGAGCCAGCGCCGACACACGTCCATTCAAGCCAGCCCGACACTCACCGAGCCCCGCGCTCAGAGTGATGCTCTTCCGGATGGCGCTCTTGCGCCGCCGCTCGCCCAGCTGACTGAACCAGCTGCCCAGCTTCTGGGTGCCGCTCGAGAGCGAGTTGAACGTGCTGCTCTTGTGCATCATCTTGATCTCCATGGCGGGGCGGTCGCGCCGGCGGCAGACGACCACACACGGCCACTGTGTTGTCAGCAGTGCGTGCTGCGCGGCTGGCCTCGGCTGGTCGCACTGCTCAGTTACTATCGACCCGGTCGGCGGCGCACACCCTCCCCTGCCGATAGCGTCCTCCAACTGACGTCAGCAGCGTGGAGGCCGCCGCCCGCCGGCCGCGGCCGCCGCCGCCGCCGCCGCCGCCGGCCGGCAGGGCCGCGTGACTCACCCATCTCACCGGACCGCCAGCCGCTAACTGCCGCGGACGCCACCGCACCAAACACGGCCCACTGTCCGCACCGGCCCGGCCGGCCCATGTCCGGCCACGCCGGCCGGCCCCGGCAACGGGTCTCCGCACTGCAGCCGACCAGCTGTACTGCGAGGCTGTTCGACGCAGCTGCCCGATCTGTACGGCTGTCCGGTCCAGGTGTCTGGTTGTTCAGCTGTCCGGTCCAGGTGTCTGGTTGTTCAGCTGTCCGGTCCAGGTGTCTGGTTGTTCAGCTGTCCGGTCCAGGTGTCTGGTTGTTCAGCTGTTCGGTCCTGGTGTCTGGCTGTCCGGTCCAGGTGCTGAGCTGTTCAGCTGTCCAGTCCAGGTGTCTGGCTGTTCAGCTGTCCGGTCCAGGTGTGAAGCTGTCCGGTCCAGGTGTCTGGCTGTTCAGCTGTCCAGTCCAGGTGTCTGGCTGTTCAGCTGTCCAATCCAGGTGTCTGGCTGTTCAGCTGTCCGGTCCAGGTGTGAAGCTGTCCGGTCCAGGTGTCTGGCTGTTCAGCTGTCCGGTCCAGGTGTGAAGCTGTCCGGTCCAGGTGTCTGGCCGTTCTGCTGTCCGGCCCAGGTGCACAGCTATGTGGTATATATGTGTACAAACTGGCTGTGCCGCTAATCCGAGGATACTAAAGCAACACGTTTTGGCTACCACTTCATCTATCTAGTCATGAAATACCCTGGATTTTTAAAGTTCCATATCTTGCCACCTCCTAGGTCGATCTATCGTAAATAGACTATCCCTAACACTGATGGTGCAGTGTAGTGTGCCAATTATATGGTTCGATCTTCCTCTTCATCAAGACCGCCGAAGTGAAAAGGGATAGGCAGGAGGGGTAACCTTCTTACAAATTCCAGGGGAAGTTATATCCCTCACACATAAATCAGTTCCGTCGATGTGTTGCCACTTACCGATGATTTGGCTTCTTGTGGGCGATGTGAACGGCCCAGTCATCCTTTAATCGCCAGCAAAAAAAAATGATTTGAGCGGCCAGCCTGACCACACCATTTTTACGAGGTGGGTGGCTCAGCAACGGCGTACACTATAATCACGCTACAGGCACGTGCGCACAGCTTCGGTCCCTGATGCTGTTTATTTGAACTTACGCAATGCTGTCCATCCTACATTTTCCTGAAACCATTCCATATGCAGTCATGTTTTCGAGTTTTCGTGCTGTGGTCGAGCGATATTTTACAGCCGCGCAGTATTTCCAGCGAGTTGGTTAGTTAGTTATTTGGGTTTTAGGGCGCATCGACTGCATTGGTCATTTAGGGCCCATAACTCCGTCAATTAGACATAGAGGCACGTACACGTCAGATCAAGCAACAGGTCATAGGTGACGATGCCACATCTGTCCTAGGGTAAAACTAGCCACGTATGCAGCAGCACGTTAGTAACCGGCGTAAATCACGGATAATTGAAGTTCTAAGAGGAATTAAAAAAAAGTTGTCCCGAGTGAACAATGACAGACTTATCTCCTAATACTTTCCGAAGCGAGACAGAGGAACATCCAAAGTGACGTCTCCGTTCGTGGGCAAGCCGGGGACATGAGACTAAAGTGTGTCGCACTGACGTTGGCGCGGTGCACCTCGGGCACAGCGGCGCCTCGTCACCACCCAGAAGATACCGGTGTGTCGCATGGGCATGTCCCAAACGCTGGCGACACAGAGATATCTCGTGGCGTCTGTTTCGGTGCGATATTTGCAGCGAGGATTATGAGCATCGCGAGTCGTGCTTCAGTGCCAAACGATCTGGGAAGATACACTGTGACACGACTGGATTTATCTGGGGTCTGTTTGAGGCGTGCATTTTGCCATGCCATAAGCCGGGCTAATTATAGCAAAAGACCACGGGTCATGGGCCAGTGTCGCCTGGAGACCGGTGATAAACACACCACCACGGCGGGATGGTACAAATTACATTTTCCACGAGCACACAGCCAGCTGGCCCAAGTCCGTGTCACCCCATCAGCAAGCGCTCGGTCATCCGAATGCATACTCCAAATGCAACATCACGATTGCCGATGCCCGGCCACCTCGTGCTTGGCCGGGCTCTATTTCTGCTAGCCTCGTGTCAAATTGCTGGGCTGGACTGGTACGAGCACAAAGGTATTATCTTCATATGGCTGAAAATGTCCTCAAACTTGCAGAGGCTTACGTGCATGAGCTAAGCATCGGGTCCTAAGCCCACCTCGCCCACCTGGTCACCTAAGGCACATTTAGGGTGCACGAGGCCGGTCTGTGGGTGCACAGAGTGGGTGTGTGGGAGGACGTGCAAAAACGCAGAACGAGACATAAACGCACACTTCCGGTGGACTGCAGCGAGATAATGAATACAAACAGACGTGCGTTACTCTATCGCTATCGTACGCTGTGACTCAGCGTCCTATTTCCGTATATCACTGTTATCACTGTTATCTACAGAGTGACAGTCCAACGTAATGAACTGGAACGTTCGTGGACCCCAAACCGACGACAGGTCGTGCTCCGGGGTGGACGGGTCATTGGCACAGTCAATAGCACTTGAAACAACGTTTGCCTTCGACAAGCAATCTATCTACGCTCCGTGCAGCTTTTTTGATGCAATAACTGTTTCTCTCTTTCTTTCTTTTTTCTCAATTAGGCCTCACTTCCACTTTATCAGAGCATTATGATACCTTTAACTTCTGAGAAGTGCAATAACCTTCCAGAATCTGCTTTATCAACGCTTTCACTCTATTATAACACATAAATATAAAAAGAATCCTGATATTAATCGTTAACAAGTCTCCACCATCTAACTTCATAACATCCGCTTATGGAGAGGTATAACTTGATGTCTTACAAACTATGCCAAATTTGAACAGCCACGATGAGGGGTCGTGGTAGCTCAGTTGGCAGAGCATCGGACTCTTGATCGCATGGTTGTGGGTTCGAATCTCACAACCGACGAGATTACCGAGTCCACCCGCGACCAATCGGCGTGAGAGCTTGGCGGCGCTATATGACCTAGCGGTTGAATGCGTCGTAAAAGAACCCAAGAACAGCTACGATGTTACCCAAACAAACATAAACTTGTGAACTATTTAACGCCGCAAATATTGTGCTGTTAGTTTGCTGATCCTGGCTTTAAACTGCCGATGGCTGCCAGCGCGTGTCTCGAACGTGTCTCACAAAACCCACACTTTGAACTGCCGATGGCTGCCAGCGCGTGTCTCGAACGTGTCTCACAAAACCCACACTTTGAACTGCCGATGGCTGCCAGCGTGTGTCTCGAACGGGTCTCACAAAACCCACACTTTGAACTGCCGATGGCTGCCAGCGCGTGTCTCGAACGTGTCTCACAAAACCCACACTTTGAACTGCCGATGGCTGCCAGCGCGTGTCTCGAACGTGTCTCACAAAACCCACACTTTGAACTGCCGATGGCTGCCAGCGCGTGTCTCGAACGGGTCTCACAAAACCCACACTTTGAACTGCCGATGGCTGCCAGCGCGTGTCTCGAACGTGTCTCACAAAACCCACACTTTGAACTGCCGATGGCTGCCAGCGCGTGTCTCGAGCGTGTCTCACAAAACCCACACTTCCTCGCGAGTCATCACCGAAACACATCAAGACTAACACAGCCAGTTAACGGTACCACGGCGGGTGAAGTTAGACTATGCCCATGCTGCCAGAGCGTGTCTCGAACGTGTCTCACAAAACCCACACTTCCTCGCGAGTTATCACCGAAACACATCAAGACTAACACAGCCAGTTAACGGCACCACGGCGGGTGAAGTTAGACTATGCCCATGCTCATATCTAAACCTGTATTTGGTTGGTTGGTTGGTTGGTTGGTTGGTTGGTTGGTTGGTTGGTTGTTTGGTTGGTTGGTTGGTTGGTTGGTTGGTTGGTTGGTTGGTTGGTTGGTTGGTTATTTGGGCTCACAGGCTCATCGACTGCGGTGGTCATACAGCGCCCATAACCTGTATTTGGATTTTAGTTGCAATGCTGTTCGTACCCCAAGAATATGTGTAATTAAACCTTAAATCACTGGCGTTAAACATAACAAGCATTCATGATATGCCCGGACATGACCAAGCAGAAGGAGAAGTTGAAGGTACAGTCTCATGACATTAATTAACAAAAATCCGAATATACAGATTTCATACAGATTTGTGCAAATCAATTCGCTAACAGTACGCTCAGATAGTACTGTCGTATGACTTGCGAGTCAACAGAGGACGATCACATTGGTACTGTCGATTGGATGTCAGAAACCACCGGCAAACGGCACATTGTGTTCTTTGTGGGGCGACTCGACTCAAGCGACACTTTTCACAGGGTTCAAAATTAGCGTAGGATGGATGGCCTTTAACTGCATTGGTTTACGCGGTACCGTAGCTGCTGTAACCTTACGATGAAAACATGATTACAATGCCCGACGTTTCAGTGTTTATTGACACACACAGTGACGTTTATTGCCCTCTTCGAGGGCAATAAAAAGAAGAAGAAAAAAGCTACGCCCATTCTGACTCCCTAACCTGTTCGCTTTCTGTTGCCCTTGAGGAAGATATGATGCCGAAACGTCGGGCATAGCAATTGTGTTCCCATCTGAAGGTTAAACAACTAATAAAATTAAACGTCATTCAACACTAGTTTTAAACTGACTGCCATTCCCCAATGTGTTGACAGGGTTAGTGATGACTCACTCTTGTTAGTTTGTCACTGGGGTTTTGGGGCGCATTGACTACAGAGGTCACGTAGCGCCCGATGGCGTACTCTTGAAGAAGCCTGAAATTACCATTGCATTCTTGGATCAGCTTCAATTTCCATTCAAGCTGATCTGGGAGATACCTACGAGTAACGCTGTCCAAGTTCGAACCTTGAGCGGGGAGCAGTTTCAGCGATTCGAGATATCTCAGAGAATGGAAGCAAAAGGTCACCAACAGCTCTCTGATCTCCTGTAGCGGCTCGGGGATCTGTCGTCGCTCCACTGCTTATCTCACTTATATTAACAACCAATCCCCTTTCCTTCCGCGTCGACACCCCATATCGCATGCCGACGACTCCCAGCTCGTCGACACCCGTCCCGGACCCATCTCTGCGCACCTCTCTCCTGACACTATCTGCTTGTTAGGGACACTATCTAAATGTTAGGGACACTATCTAATTGTTAGGGACACCATCTAAATGTTAGGGACACTATCTGCTTGTTAGGGATACCATCTTCCTGACTTCGAGACACTATCTGCTTGCTAGACCCGAAGTCACGTTATGCAAAATAAACCTTCCGCCGTCGAAATTGGTTTACTTTTCAATATGATAGCGAACCCAAGCAAAACTCGGGTTACCACAATTAGCAGGAATTTGTATCTGGAAAAGGTCTGGAAAATTCATAGCACGCTACCAGGTACTGATAATCATTATAAGTAAATATGGGCATGGCTGTCTGTAACGTTCACGGGTCAAATGTCACTACAGAGTACACAACCCGATCAAAAGGCCGGTCGATAGACACCGGGCCCTGCTACAGCCCCGACAAGCTCGCGCGTGCAATCTGATCATCATCGTAGTTCACGCATCGTGTCACATGGACGCGGCGCCAGCTAGCTGCCGTCGTCCGGGCACACCTGACATACACTGGGCGGTCCCCACAAACAATATCGACGCACAGGGCGGTATCGATGGCCGCCGGCTCCCCGCCGGCCGGGCTGAACCGGCGTACGTCTGTGGAGGGCCAGCAGTCAGCCGGGCTGAACCGGCGTACGTCTGTGGAGGGCCAGCAGTCAGCCGGGCTGAACCGGCGTACGTCTGTGGAGGGCCAGCAGTCAGCCGGGCTGAACTGGCGTACGTCTGTGGAGGGCCAGCAGTCAGCCGGGCTGAACCGGCGTACGTCTGTGGAGGGCCAGCAGTCAGCCGGGCTGAACTGGCGTACGTCTGTGGAGGGCCAGCAGTCAGCCGGGCTGAACCGGCGTACGTCTGTGGAGGGCCAGCAGTCAGCCGGGCTGAACGGGCGTACGTCTGTGGAGGGCCAGCAGTCAGCCGGGCTGAACCGGCGTACGCCTGTGGAGGGCCAGCAGTCAGCCGGGCTGAACCGGCGTACGTCTGTGGAGGGCCAGCAGTCAGCCGGGCTGAACCGGCGTACGTCTGTGGAGGGCCAGCAGTCAGCCGGGCTGAACCGGCGTACGTCTGTGGAGGGCCAGCAGTCAGCCGGGCTGAACCGGCGTACGTCTGTGGAGGGCCAGCAGTCAGCCGGGCTGAACCGGCGTACGTCTGTGGAGGGCCAGCAGTCAGCCGGGCTGAACTGGCGTACGTCTGTGGAGGGCCAGCAGTCAGCCGGGCTGAATCGGCGTACGTCTGTGGAGGGCCAGCAGTCAGCCGGGCTGAACCGGCGTACGTCTGTGGAGGGCCAGCAGTCAGCCGGGCTGAACCGGCGTACGTCTGTGGAGGGCCAGCAGTCAGCCGGGCTGAATCGGCGTACGTCTGTGGAGGGCCAGCAGTCAGCCGGGCTGAACCGGCGTACGTCTCTGGAGAACCAACGGTCAGCGGCGACTGCAGCTCGTGCTGCAGTTCTCCTTTGGTCAGTCACTGGCCACACGCGCCCGTGCGTGTACACAAGGTTGACGACACCTCGGCCGTACCCCCCCGGCCCTAAGCCAAGCGCACACAACGCGTAAACAGACTGGCGGTGTAATCCCGCACCCTCGTCCAGCCCGTAGCCGGCCCAGATGTGAACACACGGCTGCTCCGTGACAGTGTGGCCCCGGCCCAGTGGGGGACGCCCCGGCCCAGATGTGAACACACGGCTGCTCCGTGACAGTGTGGCCCCGGCCCAGTGGGGGAAGCCCCGGCCCAGATGTGAACACACGGCTGCTCCGTGACAGTGTGGCCCCGGCCCAGTGGGGGAAGCCCCGGCCCAGATGTGAACACACGGCTGCTCCGTGACAGTGTGGCCCCGGCCCAGTGGGGGAAGCCCCGGCCCAGATGTGAACACACGGCTGCTCCGTGACAGTGTGGCCCCGGCCCAGTGGCCCCGGCTCAGTGCAGCCCGCAGTCCCGTCGGGAGAGCGGCGCGCCCGAGGTCAATACGAACAGCGGCAGCCCGGGAGACGGAGCAGTCGACCTCGCTTCGCGCGGCACAGCGTCAGAGCACGGACGGGGCAGGTGGCGGTGGCGGTGCCCGTGGCAGGCAGCTTCTGCCGCTCGGCTGCTCCAAACGGCCGCGTCTTCTGGATGCCAATCTCCACTGAGATTGGGCCAAACAAACGGCCGCCCGCCGAGGCCGTTTCGTTCGGCCTCACCGGCAGAGGGTGCTGGACTGAACGAAATGACCATCCACTGGAAAGCACTCGCTGCTCTGGGGGCCCGCGTAGGAGGCCAAGGTGCACGCGACCCACACTCATCGCTGGCCCCAGCATGCCGGGAGGACGTAAGGCAGCCGAACCTTCGGCGCCCGCAAGGCCCGATCGTCAGATGGAGTCGGCGCCGCAACTCATGTCCTAGGTCACGTACGGCGAGCAGCCAGTGCGCCGCACCAACCACGGGCGAGGATCTCCCAGCGGACGGTGCGCCAGTGTATGGGTGCCGGAACGCGGCCAGGCACCGCCGGGCCGCGGTCCCCGCGACCCACAGCGCCGCAGGTGTCCAACCAAGCAGACCAGTGCCGACGTTGGCCGGGAGAGGCGGGACGTCGTACCTTCGGCGGAACAAGTGCCGGCCCTGCCCGGTGCAGTGCGCCCACCGGAAAGCCAGTGTCAAACAGGTCGTCAACACAGCTCGCGTCAGGGCCTACCATGACGCCCGGCGGACAAAGCCGGCACCACGCGGCCAGGTCGCGGCGGGCGGACGTGTCACCAGGTCTGGTTCACCATGACGCCCGGCGGACAACGCCGGCACCACGCGGCCAGGTCGCGGCGGGCGGACGTGTCACCAGGTCTGGTTCACCATGACGCCCGGTGGACAACGCCGGCACCACGCGGCCAGCTCGCGGCGGGCGGGCGTGTCACCAGGTCTGGTTCACCATGACGCCCGGTGGACAACGCCGGCACCACGCGGCCAGCTCGCGGCGGCCGGATTTACAGGTCTTTCAATGACGCCCGGCGGACAACGCCGGACACGCGGCCAGGTCGCGGCGGGCGGACGTGTCACCAGGTCTGGTTCACCATGACGCCCGGCGGACAACGCCGGCACCACCCGGCCAGGTCGCGGCGGGCGGACGTGTCACCAGGTCTGGTTCACCATGACGCCCGGCGGACAACGCCGGCACCACGCGGCCAGGTCGCGGCGGGCGGACGTGTCACCAGGTCTGGTTCACATGACGCCCGGCGGCCAACGCCGGCACACCGGCCAGGTCGCGGCGGGCGGACGTGTCACCAGGTCTGGTTCACCATGACGCCCGGTGGACAACGCCGGCACCACCGGCCAGGTCGCGGCGGGCGGACGTGTCACAGGTCTGGTTCACCATGACGCCCGGCGGACAACCGGCACCACCGGCCAGGTCCCGGGGACTTACAGGTTGTTCAATACCGTGAAACCGGCACCACCGGCCAGGTCGCGGCGGGCGGACGTGTCACCAGGTCTGGTTCACCATGACGCCCGGCGGACAACGCCGGCACCACGCGGCCAGGTCGCGGCGGGCGGACGTGTCACCAGGTCTGGTTCACCATGACGCCCGGCGGACAACGCCGGCACCACCCGGCCAGGTCGCGGCGGGCGGACGTGTCACCAGGTTTGAATTGACATTTCAGAATCCTGCATTTAGAGAGAAGTTTGCAAAGAAAAGCATCCAAGGCCAGAGATATATATCGGCGTATTTTTACATCAAAAGTACCTTTTGCACATTCCAGTCAGATTCTGGCATGCTTATCAAACAGCAGTGAGCTCACAATCTTTTCCAAACAACCCCTCTCAAAGCTTGGCGAAAGAAGTGGATGATTTCCTGGGGAGCACAAAGCTCCAGATGAGAAGCGCCCAGAACGAGGCCGTGTTTCCAACCCTACCGCGGCGGTGCCCACAGCCTCCCCAGCACCCGAACGGCGTCCCCTGTGCAAATAACGCGGCCGCGACCCACCGCGAGGACACAGCCGTGTACCCCGCCCCCCGGGAGCTGTGAACCGCAGCGGGTGTGCGGTGGTTCAGACTACACCGCAGGCGCATGTGTGCGCTGTGACCGACACATGTGGTGGCGAGAAATCTACGGGTAAGGTGCCCGTTGCCCGACCGCAAGGCTGTGGGTTCGAGTCCCACCTGTCGCTGCCCTTCGCCCGCGACCAATCCGCGTGTGAGATTGAGGACGCCACATGAAGCAAAACAGTCGACGAGTCGTAGGATCCAATAGCCACCGCCAGTGGTGGTTGGCTATTGGATTGGATATTGGATGCACCCGCCACCGGCACAAGTGGCGGGTGACCCCATTCCGCGGCAGACGGACGGCTGCGTGCTGACGTGCGCGAAGACCAACACAGAGAGCGGGCAGGCGGAGTGACGCGACCGGCGCACCACGGGGAGCGGAGCAGTCTGCGCCCTCCGCCCGACAAGCGGACCCGGGGTACGAGTAGTCTAGGGGTAAGTTGCCCGTCTCACAATCGAAAGATTGTGGGTTCGAGTCTCACCTGTCGATACTCTTCGCCCGCGACCAATCGGCGTGGGAGATCGGCGACGCTACATGACTCAACGGTCGAAGTGTCGTAAAACTAATAACCACCACCGACAAGCGGACCCCATCGAACCGCACTGAAGACTGTTTTACTTCGAAAGACAGGATATCGAATTTCATTTCTGCACTTTTCAAATCGGGTTGTCACTGTCCCGTAAGCTAAATTACGTCACGTGACCTTATGATGATGAATTGGAGTTTAGGGGCGCGTCGACTGCCAAGGTCACACGACCTTAGATTACGATGTCACGATTTCAAATAGTCGACAAACGAAAATTCCGAAATACAAAAAAAGATGCAGAGGATTATTGTGAGTTCACCGATATCTACTTCCGCACAGTTCGGGTTGTTCTTCATTGTGTTAAGGACCTCAAAAGACGCCTTTCTTAGGTGACATCTCGAAAATTCTCGAGGCTTCACTGTTGACCTGATCTTTTTAAAAATGGCCTCTCATCACCCTAACAGCCAACCTCTCATCAAAATATAAAATATTGGGTGTTATGCTTTCGTCGATTTGTCGTGAAATGGGCCAGTGTAGTTTATGTTGGTGACAACTATGGCATCGCTCCTGATAAGTAAGCTAGTGTAATGTACGCAAAATGTATGGTCACTGCGAGCTCATAACACGAACTGTCTTCACCTGATATCTGAGATCATGGGTAGAACCTTGTGTACTTCTAGTGCTGCCAATACAACACCAATAATTTACATACTTGGCGTTACGCCAATGCTGATGCATGAAAAGAATGGACACAAAATCCAACTTGGCCACCCAAAAAACTTGGCAAGCATCCATCTGCGCCAGAGACATCAACGTTCCAGCTCAGTCCGAGTGCTGACGAGGCGCGACAGACGACGTCAAAACTCACTTGCGGAAGAAATATACAGTCATCTCCAGATGCAATGATCTTGGAGGCATCCGCCAGCATTCCACGCGGCAGTACGTCGGGCCAATATATATTTCATGAACGGGTGTTCCAGCGCAGGGCAGCCAACCTGTCCGTGTCGCACTGTACGTGGGGTGAGACAGCGTGTGCAGAGGGCAGTCGCTTCCTGTTAAAAAGTGACCATGTGCTGCTGATCGGCCATCCCTGTCGAGACGACACAGAATAACCTCTCCAGTCGCCGTTTCGCAGGAGACTGCCACCACCTAAGTGATGGCTTGGCAAGCTTTAGCTTGCTAAGTGTCCAAGTTCTAGGCATGTTGTCGCTTTTTACGCACAAAAGACAAGATCGATTGGCTGAAGTCTCCCAGGGGAAGAGCCAGACGAATTTTACGTCCACCATATGCAGCCCGTGTCGCAGCAATGTCATCAGCGTCGATGCCAGCCAGGCCATCCACATACAAACTACACTAGCTTACACATCGAGAGCGATGCCACAGTTGTCACCATCATAAACTACACCAGTTCACGTCAGGAGCAATGCCACAGTTGTCACTAGCATAAACTGCACTAGTTCACGTCAGGAGCAATGCCACAGTTGTCACTAGCATAAACCGCACCGGCTTGAATATCAGGAGCAATGCCACAATTGTCACCAACATGAACTACACTAGCTTACATTCAGGAGCGATGCTATAGGTGTCACCAACATGAACTACACTAGCTAACATATCAGAAGCGATGCTATAGGTGTCACCAACATGAACTACACTAGCTAACATATCAGAAGCGATGCCACAGTAATCACCAACATAAACCGCACCGGCTTGAATATCAGGAGCAATGCCACAATTGTCACCAACATAAACTCCACATGCTTACACATCAGTAGCGATGTCACAGTTGGTTACCAATACACGGGCGGATATAGAAGGCACTGGGAATGCCCCCCCCCCATGGAAAAGTGACGTCCCTCTAACTGGAAAAGTGCACCCCCCACCAAGCAGATTTTTCAACTAAAGCTCCCCATCATGAGGCAAAACTGACCAGGCATAATTATTAGGCAAGATGACCAGGCATTTTTGGGACGGCCATACAAAGGCACAGCATACACCACTACTGAGCTGCAATCCATCAGCACAGATAGGCCTGCTATCATTATGTTACATTTAATGCAATCCCTGATATGCAGATTCTGCTCAATAGGCCGGAAAATGTCAACGATGATGAACGATGATGAAAATGGTGTGCTGGCCGCGTGGCTGGAACACCGAGCTGTGCTGTGTAGCTTGGCTATTCTGCATTTGTGAAGACAATTGGCAGTGGCTAAGCTAAAGAGCAGTGATAGCTTGTTATCTTCGACCGCAATGGAGGTAACGCCGGTAATACCCAAGGGTATGTACGCAAGGGTATGAGTGTATGTATGTACCCAAGGGTATGAGGCGCAGCCAAGGCTAACACCTAACAACCAAAAACGCACCAGATGAAACTATAAATTTTGAGATTTTCACCACTCAAAACAAAAATCGGCTCGCGAAGCGCGCCGAAGCAATTTTCTTTCGTGAATTATTTTATTGGTCGCCCCCTCAAGAAAATCCTGGCTGCGCCACTGGGTATGCGTTCAGTGTCTGGGGCATTGCGCCCACTTCCAGGAACATCCTACTCCCAGCATTTCACTCCAAGTGACAAAGGAGGCTCGTTAGTCTCGACAAGGGCGCTGTCAGTTGGTGAGGTTCGGAACGCGCCAGTAGCAGCATGGAGTGCAGCGCTGTACAGTGTACACCGTGTCAAGTGCGCGTTTAGTTGTCTGAGAAAGACCGTTACAAGTAAAACTTCTGCCGTCAGCCGGCGATCGTACCAGAGCTCGGTGCATGAGCTCTAACACGCTGTTATCTGCTCAGTATGCGCCAAGAGATATGACTTTGATAGCTGGCAGTCTCCCAGTGCACATCTCAGCCAGCCGCGTGATGTGCTCTTGCAGGCGCGGATGCAAACATATTAACCGGAGCACTTGTTTGGATGGACGCCAATTCTCTGGAGCGGCGGCTCGGATTTTGAGGCAGGTGGAGGCTCACTAGAGCGTTCTGCAGGGGGCGCCTTTTCAACCGAGAGGGGCGCCATCGGCTGACAAATTCGTTGAGCAGGGGGTGGGTACACTCCAACGCACTATTGGGGCGACTTTTCCCCAGTCCGGGGGTGCCACATCTCCATGGGAGGGCGCATGCCCTCAGTCCGCACTAGACCCGCCAATGGCTACTTGTATGCATTACGGCGATCCAACCCCATCCCCAAAACGTGACCGAGGGCTGTCACGGTGCAGGACATCGCACGACCTTGATCACGCGGTCTGCACAGTGCCGGCAGCGATTCCAGTGAACATAAGCGCTCTGAAGGGGATGACGGCGCTCGGAAGGCTGGAACTTGGCCCAATTTGGTGTCATAGCAACGCCCCCTCTCCAGTCAAATGTTGGCAGGCGAAGCCGTGCTTCGTGACAAGGGGAAGCCTGTGACGTGACATCACATTTCCAACTTCCTGACAGCTAATTACGCCTATGGTGATGAATGGAAAGAATGGATTCAAACTTCAGGTTGGCAACAACATAATTGTTTGGCAGTCTCCATCTGTGATGATATTTTTGGGGGAATCCAATCAACGTTCGTCAAATTAGCGACAAATTCATATTGACATTGAGTTTGATATTCGCTGGAAGGGCTGACTCTTCCGATTCCCTTCAAAATTGGTGCACGGGTAGAACTCGCCGCAGTGACCATCATGAGAATAAAAGCTAAGAGGGGCGTAAATGAACAGCTGAGATATTCAATGTCAAAAGTCAGGGTTATCGAGGTCGGACTCTTCAGATTCCCTTCAAAATTGGTACACTGGTAGTACTCGATGCACTGATCATCATGAGCATAAAAGCTAATATATAGACATAAACTGCTGTTCATAAACAGCTGAGATATTCAAGGTCAAAGGTCAGAGTCCTTGAGGTCGGACTCGTCGGATTCCATTAAAAATTGGTACAGTGGTAGTAATCGATGTACCGATTATCATGAGCATAAAAGTTAAGAGGGGCGTTCATAAACAGCTGAGGTATTCAAGGTCAAAGGTCAAGGTCCTTGAGGTCGGAATCTTCAGACTCCCTTCAAAATTGGCACACTGATAGTACTCGATGCGCTGATCATTACGAGTATAAAAGCTTAGAGGGTCGTTCATAAACAGCTGAGATATTCCAGGTCAAATGTCGTGGTCATTGTGATCGGACCCTCATAATTCCTAGAAAATTCGTACACTTGTAGTACTCGATGCACTGATCATCATGAGCATAAAAGCTAAGCGGGGCGTTCATAAACAGCTGGATTATTCGGGTCAAAACTTCTCCCGGTGCGAATATGCAGCGATTATAAATAAGCATGAAACGAATATCAATCTGCACGTCAAGCTAGATTGATATTCGATTATTACCGGTGGAACATCGTGAAAACGAGCATACTGATAGAGCTCGGTACCCTGATTATCATGAACATAATCAAGAAGCGGTATTACAAAACACTACGAAGATATTCGGGGTCAAATGTCAAAGGTCATCGAGATCACTCATCGGATTTTCTTCAAAATTGGTACACGGGTAGTACTCGATGCACTGATCATCATGAGCATAAAAGCTAAGCGGGACGTTCATAAACAGCTGAGATATTCAAGGTCAAAAGTCAGAGCCCTTGAGAGCTCGGATTCTTCAGATTCCCTTCAAAATTGGTTCACAAGTAGTACTCGATGCACTGATCATTATGAGCATAAAAGCTAAGAGGGGCGTTCATAAACAGGGCGTACGTATGGCAAGTGATCCTTACGCCCGGCAACTATATAAATATGAATAATTATTTTGTAAACGGGAGAACATTGCCTAATCTGCTGAGGTCACAAACGTAATAGGTTGCTCATGGCAGAAATGAGCTATGCGAGCTATTCAATCTCCACCAGCAAGAGCTAAACGCTTCCCAGTTGTCGACTAACGTAAGTACTGGGTTTGAACTCTTCCAGCATTAATTATATTGATTTGCTTACACTACCTTGCATGTGTATGATATGCAATGAACGCGTCAATTATGGTGGCAAATTTTGGGACCATCCTTGAGTGACTGGATGCTTCCGATGTGACTTGTAGCAAAGCCTGGTTTGATTGATTATTTGGGTTTAAGGGCGCGCCGACTAAAGGGTCATTTAGCGCCCATCAGCAGAACCTCGGCTTTAGGGCGCATCAACTGCATTGGTCATTTAGCTCAGCAGGGCCTGGACAAGATCTTGATTTTGGCCACGGAACGGATGGTTAGGCTATGACCGTAAGATGAAAGTGGCTGCCAAGGTGATGGTCCCAGATAAAGCGGAGCTGGCGGCAAGGCTAAGGGAGACTGGCCTGCCTGCCAAAGCCAGATAGGGTCTAAGAGCGCATCAACTAGACGACAGGCCAGGAAAATGTTCAGCCGGTGCATGGATGAGGCTACCAATGGATTTTAGAAGTCCTACTAATAGTTGGTTGATTCGTTATTTCAGTTTTTGGGCTTATCAGCCAGACTTGGTTATACTGAGCCCGTGCGGCTATTAAGAATCCGCGAGCAACACGCCGCGTAACCACATCCGTTTTCGGGGCGGCTGTGGATCTCCTATCAACAAGATGGCTGACACCGCTGCCAGTGACAACGCAAGTTGATCGGCTCCTGGCATAAACCCGTCATTCTTGATGTAATTCATTCATTGCCGGCATGTACTGGCATGTTATTGTCCCAGCGCCGCTTGGCGGCAGCTGGAGCCACTCACAGAATAGTAAGCGAAGCTTCCAACCAATCGGCGGCATCGATGCGCTCGGTCTCGGAACTGACGACATCGACAAAGTTCAAGCCACAGCCGTCTGAGTGGATGCATATCGAGTATCGAAGCCAGTGGTCGATATAGTGGAGGAGCACAGTACGGCAGTGTGAATATGGAGGAGGAGCGGATGGGGGGGGGAGCGGGGTGAGGAGAGAGGATAAGCTTATCATTTGGGCATTATAGTCCACGGAGACGTGGCGCTGGGGTATGGGATAGCGAGGTGAGGAGAGGCGGGGCGGGGAGGAAACGGGAGCACAAGGTAACGGTAACTGGCGGTGGTGGATTTGTGCTTTAGGGCGCGTTGATAACAGTAACTGATCACACTGCGGAGTAGCTAGTCATTACACCATACCACCAGCTGCTCATTACAGCAGACCGTCAGCTGGTTATCACAACAGATCACCAGCTGCTCATTGCAGCAGACCACCAGCTACTCAATACAACAGACCACCAGCTGCTATTATAATAGACCACCAGCTGCTCATTACAACAGACCACCAGCTTGTTATTTTAACAGACCACCAGCTGGTCACTACAACATACCACAAGCTGGTCATTACAGCAGCATTACCAGCTGTTCATTACAACAGATCACTAGCTGCTCATTACACCAGACCAGCTGGTTGCTACAACAGACCACCAGCTGGATATCGCAGCAGACCTGCTGGTTATTGCAGCAGACCAGCTGGTTATTGCAGCAAACCACCAATTGGTTACTGCAGCAGACCCCAGCTGGTGTACTGCAGCAGACCACCAGCTAGTTACTGCAGCAGACCCCAGCTGGTTTACTGCAGCAGACCACAGCTGGTTACTGCAGCAGACCCCAGCTGGTTTACTGCAGCAGACCACAGCTGGTTACTGCAGCAGACCACTAGCTGGTTACTGCAGCAGACCACCAGCTGGCCACTGCAGCAGACCACCAGCTGGTTACTACAGCAGACCACCAGCTGGTACTGACACTAGTCGCCGGACGCTGAACAGAACTCACCATTGTTCTGGGACGACTCGAAGACACGACTCTGCGATAGCGAAAAACGACGAGAAGCCTTGCTGAACAGGCCACCGGCAGTGCCTGAGCGGAGGTACAGAGGCGTTACTGTCAAATCAGGACAACATAGAGACAGTACCTCCTCACACGCCACCGGCAGTGCCCGAGCGGAGGTGCATAAACAGCACTGTCAAAACGGGGCAACAAGGAGAGCGGTACCTCCTCACAGCCACCACAGGTGAATTATCGAACAAGTCCAAATATACGCGACAATAGGAGCAATCGACCACAGGGAAACTTATGGGGAGCTGCCCCCTCCCCCTCCCACACACACACATGAGTCGGTAAGGAGTCGTCGCACCCACGCGCAAGGAAAACGCTCTAATGTGGACTTAAGACAACCGAATTGAGCTTCATAACTGTTGTGTTCTCATTTCCAAGATTGCGCTGGGGGGGTTAGGGCGCATCGACCATGTTGATCATATAGCGCAAGATTGCGTTACGAATTATACTTCGGTTTTCTAGAATGAGGTGTGTGACAGCATACAATCAGACACATGACAATCCACATACCTGATTGCCTTCAGCAAGAGGTGCACCACAAAATGGTGCACACTTTGGTAAGGGTTGTCTGGTGCTTGGAGCACGGTCCGACGATAGGTTGCCAATGCACCAAGAATACCCGCAACAATACAACTGCAGAATGCTGGGTGGATCGCCCTGCAGCGAGACCTATGTGCCTCGCAAATGGGGATATAATTTTGGGACTTGGGAAGGCACTGCACTCTCGCAATGACATACCGCACATATAATCACTATGAGCCAAATATGATTCCCCCGACTGAACACTTGGCTTGCTGGCGTACCCAAGAACAAACGGTAATAGGTGGCATTGGTGGCGGCAAAGAAACAGCGGGAGACAGCAGAGAAACCGCGGAAACTCAGCGGAGAAACCGCGGAAACACAGCGGAGAGACAGCACACATAGCGGAGAGACACCACAGAGACAGCAGAGACACCATAGAGACAGCGGAGAGACAGTGGAGAGAAAGTGGAGAGACAGTGGGGAGACAGTGGGGAGACAGTGGAGAGACGGTGGAGATACGGTGGAGAGACAGTGGAGAGACAGTGGAGAGACGGTGGAGAGACAGTGGAGAGACAGTGGAGAGATAGTGGAGAGACAATGGAAAGACGGTGGAGAGACAGTGGAAACACAGTGGAAACATCGTGGAGAGACGGTGGAGAGACGGTGGAGAGACGTTGGAGAGACAGTGGAGAGACGGTGGAGAGACCGCAGAGAGACAGCAGAGACACGGCATAGACAATAGTGTGACTGCAAATGCACGACACAGACAACAGAGAAACAGCAGGGAGACAGTAGACACAGCAGATAAACAGCAGAGAGACAAAAGAGAAACAGAGGAGAGACAGCAGAGAGACAGAAGAGATACGGCGCAGATATAGCGGACAGGCTGCATCGGGAGACAGGGAGACAGACAACAGGGAGATAGCAGAGATGCAGGTTGGTTATTAGGGCTTTAGGGCGCATCGACTACATCGGTCATATAGCGCCCAATAGCAGAGATGCAGTGGGGAACCGTCGAGAGACAGCACAGAGGCAGCGGACAGACAGCATAGACAGCAGTGAGATAGCGGACATATAGCATAAACAGGAGACAGACAACACAGACAGCAGGCAGACAGCATAGACAGCAGTGAGACAGCATAAAGGCAACATACACAGCAGAGGCAGCAAAGACAGCAGATACACGGCATAAAGACAGCATAAAGACAGCATAAGGACAGCATACGGACAGCATAAAGGCATCGTAGACGACAGACAGCAGAGAGAAGAGAAGGGATGGCGAGATAAGGGGAAAGGGTGAGGGGGGGGGGGGAAGAGGGTGAGGGATAAAACTCAAATTATGTATCCCATTACCATCAGTTTCCACTGTGAGTCGCCAATGCCGGGTAAGCACAAACACAGCTCAGGAATAGCTCTGTTGTCCTCTTTAGGAAACCAAAGGTTGATTTAACTCGGCTTACCTCTCTTGGAGGCCCATCAGGGGAGACCGACAGATACGCATTACCTGGCACCATTAGGGCAAAGCGGCGACTGGTCCTACCAAGGACGATCGGAACTCATGCTTGGTAACTGGGCAACAGGGCCACTGAAGACTCACGTTTGGTGAGGTCGCCTTCCTCCTCCCGAGAAATATGTTCGGCCAGGTCTGTGAGCGAGCCTTCCCCCGGCCGAAACGCCTGTGACAGGCGCCGACGGATCCGCTTCAGGCTCATGATCAGCTACGCCTGAGGTAGACGGGGCAGTGTCACAGCGAGTCACGTGGTCAGCTACGCCTGAGGTAGACGGGGCAGTGTCACAGCGAGTCACGTCGTCAGCTACGCCTGAGGTAGACGGGGCAGTGTCACAGCGAGTCACGTCGTCAGCTACGCCAGAGGTCGACGGGGCAGTGTCACACAGCGAGTCACGTGGTCAACTACGCCTGAGGTAGACGGGGCAGTGTCACAGCGAGTCACGTCGTCAGCTACGCCTGAGGTCGACGGGGCAGTGTCACACAGCGAGTCACGTGGTCAGCTACGCCTGAGGTAGACGGGGCAGTGTCACACAGCGAGTCACGTGGTCAGCTACGCCTGATGTAGACGGGGCAGTGTCACAGCAAGTATTCATAAGTAAACACTCCATATATAATTATATATGTCACCCCAGCTCAGGTCCCCGAAGGTGAGAGCTTGCCGACGTCAATGGGCTCTTCATCGGCTGTAAAATTCGAACTATTGCTATATGTTCAAGGCCTTGCAAAATGTGAGGAAGAAAGCGGAGACAACCATGTGCAAAACCGATGCTCGTGATGCAGAACGAATGATTGCACGCCACATCCTGCAAAAGTTCCGTCAGCATCACCACCTGTAATCATCTGGAAATCCTAAACTGTATATTATCTATCATCTGGTGGCAGAACCTGCTTCATCGGTGGCGTTCCTTGGGCATCTTCTTCATATACATCATCCCCTGCCCTGTTCAATTATATGCTTGTCTGTTTGCCGCCTCATGCCAATGAACAGTGCCAGTGTCATTGCCGTGATAACGATGTCCGGTCGCTCAACTTCGTAAAAGCCGCATCTGCGCATTGATTGACTAATTTCGGGGCCTTGCTGTGCGTCGGTTATAAGTGTGCGTACACCGACATATAGTGCTTTTGCTGATCAGTGATAAATTATTCGTGAAATCGGATGGACTATACCACTTACTGAACAATAAATCGACATCCTTCCCACCGGTGCATCGGCATTGCGCTTCTTCGTGCGTGTTTGCAAAGTTTGCATGCATTGTTTCTAACAGTATCCAATTTATAAGTATCATGCAGGGGTGTAGGATCCTATGCAATAGGAAGGGCTTCAGCCCCCCCCCTCCCTCCCCCTAACTTGCAGCCAGCCCGCCCAACTTTGGAAGTCAAACCCATGAAAAAGTCGAGCAATGCTTCATAAATGTCGGGTAAGACATACTGCTCGTGTTCTGCAAAACTCGAAACTCTGCAGCATACTGGCCAACACTCTAGACCATCTATAGGTACGCCATACCCCACCACTCAGTGGGCTCTATGGGAACTCAATCTGTTTCTTGTCTGCACAAACCACACAGCACCGAACCTAGCATGCAAATCCGAGGTTCTTGCAGGTGGCCCCAACATTTTTTAATGCCCGTGATTTGTGCACGAGTTAACTACTTATTGTAATGTGTGCACTGTACAGCAAGCATATGCATGCTGAAGTAACATCGCCATGTTCCTTGTAGTTCCCATATCTTTGGGGGTCTAGTCTGAACAAAAACAAGTGTGCTATCTTTGTTGTGTTGTGAAAATACACAAAGAGATGCTTCCCCCAATGTACCTACTTGATGTTCTTCCCTTACCTCCTAACAAGTCTCAACCTGATCATGGGGTACTAGTGGGCATGACACTAAATTAAAATTTAACGAGAATATACATAATACTGCGTGTCAAACATATATCTACGAAACTTGCTGGAGCTAATGGTACATTTTCTGGAAATTGCATATGAGCACTGCTGCTGCTTGGGGACATTTGCTATGTGAATGACATGTCATTCTTTAACAGTTCAAAGGTAAATCACAGTTTGTTAGTTATTAGGCTTCTTGGGTGCATCAACTGCATTGGCTATACAGCGCCCAAAACGTAAACACAAAAATACTATCAGACACTTTGAGAACCTCACCTACCAAGAATGACCAAAAGCTCCTGGGATGTACTTCGTCCCGGGTTGGGTCCTGTATGCAGATGATCAAAACATGAGAATCATCTCATGGAAACAGCCCCACTGCTCTCATTTATCCACTGAGTCTGCACGCTGATACCATGCTGTAGCAAGAATGAATAGCCTCAACATCCAAATGCTGCCACCAAACACTCTGGCAAATATCAAAAGCTAATTAATGTTCAACTATAAACGTTTGGAAGTTGCAGCCAAATAACGTAGTTGGCCCATTCCACGACGAATCGACAAAGGCATAACACACAACATTTTATACTTTGATGAAAATATTTATGCGGGGTTATCTGATGCGCCGAATCCAGCTGTGTCCCTTTTAGAAAGGTCAGGTTGACGGTCAGAGTTATAGCCTCGAACATTTCTGAGATGTTGCCACACAAGGGTGTCTTTTGAGGTCCTTGATACTGGGCGCTATATGATCAACATGGCCAATGCACCCTAAAGCCCAAATAACTAACGAGGTCCTAAATACGATGAGGAACAATCCGAATTGTGCAAAAGTATATATTGGTGAACTCACAATAATCCACTGCATCTTTTGGCTATTTCGGAATTTTCGTTTACAGGCAGTTTGAAATCTTCACATCGTGACCTAAGGTCACGTGACCTACTTTAACTATCGGGACAGTCAAAATGCGATTTGAAAAAGTGCCGAAATGAAGTTTGATATCTTATCTTTTGAAGCAAAAAAGGATGGGGGTTGTCGCTAGAATTATACACATCCATTCCAAATATAGGCATACATGGTTGTTTTTACGCTGGTTAATCGTAGGCTGTTTTAGTATTTGTTTAGAACAGTGTATTACTGAAATACAAGCCTTTTGATGTTCGTGGCTCGTGATGGGATGAGAATGTTAGTCACCTGATCTTGAGTGTTGTGTTGCACAAGTGTTCTAAGTCGTTGTGAGGTCAAGGGCTGAACAAATGACAAAAATATCTCCGAATTTTGGTAAGTGGCCCAATCCACAACAAATCGACAAGTGAAGAGGCCAAATTATACTCTATATTTCGCTGATAATACTTATGTAGGGTTGGTTTGTTCCTATAATCCAGTTGTGCAATTTTGGAGACATTGCCAGAATCCCAGTTCACACTGATGATCTGCCACTGTGATAATATTAATCCACACAATCTCTATCAGCACGTACACTAACACGTCCCACTTCACCCAACTACCATTAACACACGCCCCGCATCGGAAAGCAGTTCATGAACTATTACGGTGCTGTGGGTCACTGGCGCGAACTTATGGTACCCCTGTGTTCCCTTCACCGTGATGGCTTTCGAGAAGCACAAGGTGAGGTGGGTCGTGACGTCCATTGCCTCCTGCTTTGATCCAAATATGAATTTGATGCAGCTGGCTAGCTTGTGCGATAGATACTCCAACATGTCATCCGCCGTCAGTATCTGGTTGTTAACCGGGCGCTTGAGACTATCTTGTGCCGCGGCACGCTTGGCTGTGCCTCCGATGACGTCGCAAGCGCCCTTGCTATGAGATGTCACAAAAAAGCCACCTATAGGATATCCCAAATCTATCTGATGGTGACACACATTGACGAAGTCATGCTTATTCGTATACTGCCGTCTGTGACATAATGTTTTTTTAGGTCAGGTACTGCAGTCCGAATTTCTGATATAAGCCGTTGCAGGAACGCATGCACCATGTCGGTGTTGTGCTTTGTGCCGTCAGAGATACAGCAGTAGCTCTGATGGCACAGTACCTCGTCCTAACGCCAGTACACTACAAACGGGTGCATGGTGCACTGGGACGAACCCCAGTGGAAGCCTTGAGCTGCATTTTGCACCACAAACGAATAATTTTCCGTGAAATCGTACTACAATCACTTCACCTTCCTTGCCAGTAGCCTTTGCGTAGATAAAGTGCTGACCTTGTCTGTTAGCCACAAAGTGGTGTAAGCTTCATGGTTTGCTGGCTCAAATATCACATGCTTTCCTCTTTGGTCTAGACTATTTCTGCGAGTGTACAACGATGCGTGCTCATCCACTGTTTGTACCTAATCTCACTATCCATGTCATCATCTGGGGCTAAATCATCTTCACTCCCTTCTCCTGATTTATCCGCGAGGATAATCCTCAGAAGGTTGGTTGGTTATTTGGGCTTAGGGGCGCATCGACTGCGTTGGTCATACAGCGCCCATCCTCAGAAGGTTGATACCCCGTCTTCACCAGGGCAGTCTTCACAGTTGTGCATCGTGCAGTCACGGTTTTCCGTGCCACATCTAGCGAGATCGAAGAGGTTACGGTATTTGAGACCGGGAAGGCCGAGAGCGGATATGAGCAGTTTTGGGTTCTGATGATAAGTGCACATATCACATCGAGTGCGTCCCACTGCTGCCTGCCAAGACGACTGCTTCGGACGAATGGCAGCAAAGGTTAAGAAGCCGGTGCGAGGGTTTTCAGAGTTCTGCTTGTGCAGATCATATATCTCACAAATTTCCAAAAGCAAGCCTTTTCTGAACTCTACTTTTGATTCCATCAACATGTCGCACTGTGACACGATCGGTCTTGCCAAGACACATCCGGCTTTACTTTACATAGCTTTGCTTTCACCTTGACTGCGCCCGACACCCTCAGAAATTTCCTCGCCTCACAGGCAGCACGTTCAGCGAGAGTGAGCAGTGAGCACTGAGCACCCAAACAAGGTGCCACCCTTGTTTGTGCCCTTCCTGATATTTCACTACATTCGCAGATTATTATTTTCGCGATGAAATATATGGTTACGAGAATGGTTTATCGGTTATCGGAATGTGATTACTATATGACGGATGCTTCTCTCTCCTTGTAATTCATGCCAAGGCATAACTCATAAATCATCTACTGCCACAGTTTGGAGACATTTTTGCCATTTTGTTTAACCCTGGACCTCACCAGTTAGAACACTTATGCAACACAGCATTCAAGATGATATGACTAACAATTTTATTTCATCACATGCCTCGAACGCCAAAAGCATTGTGTTGCAGTAATATACTGCATCCTAAATGCATATTCATACCATCCACGATAAACTTGCGCAAAACAACCATGTATGCCTAATTTTGGAGCAAAACCTTTTTTGCTTCAAAAGATAAGATATCGTACTTCATTCCTGTATTTTTTCAAATCGCATTGTGACTGACCCGAAAGGCAAAATAGATCACGTGACCTTAGATCAAGATGTCACGATTTCAATTATCCCATAAACGAAAATTAAAAAATAGCCAAAAGATGCAGTGGTTCATTGTGAGTTTACCGATATATGCATTTGTACAATTCAGATTTTGTGTTATGTGACATCCCAAAATGCCCGAGGCTATAACTCCTTGACCGTTGACCTGATCTTTTTAAAATGGCACAGCTGGATTCGGCGCATCAGATAACCCCACACAAATATTTTCATCAAAATATAAAATATTGGTTGTTATTTTTGCCCTTTCACTTGTCGATTTGTCGTGGAATGGGCCAGTTGCATCTCCTATGCTGACGTTAATTAATGCAGCTCAGCTTGAAGTGTGCTGTAACATTGAATGATACAAGTCACGTGCTGTGACGTTCGGGCATGAAGTCTGGGCTTTGAGCTTGCTGGCCGTATTGTGAACAATGGGCATACAATCAGCAAGTGGGCATCGCGGCGTCGATACGAGTGGTCCGAACACTGGGGCGAGTGTTGTGACTTCTAATGGCATTGCTTTTCTGTCCATCTCCAGGTGCATGAAAACATGATTAGATAAAAAGCGTGCTTTGCTTGCTCATTTGTTGAGTGCCTGATTACCTCTTTCAAGCTACGAACAGAGTGGAGTACCTCTTGGCAAATATGCACTGCTACTTGATTCAGTAAATAAAATTAGCTCATTATTATTTGGTACTTGATCATGCTAACTAATGCTGGCTCAGCTACATAGTATCTCACTTGATAATTATCTGTTGGCTACCTGTTGGCTGTAACTTCCTGTTGGCAACAGAGACAACACATGCATCTGTATTCCTTGGATGCTTTTGCAGACACACAGCTGCAATGCTGTGCCAAACCTGCTTGTGGCAGCATGCTACAGCATTACATGTCTGTTTAATTATCTCGGTTTGGGCTTTCCTTCTGTCTTTAGCTTTCTAATTGTCTTTCTTTCCCTCCCAGTCTACAAATCACTTCACGATTTTACAATACATGTACAACTTAGGTGTGTATTTCAAAGCTGATCTGCCGGTAATGACAGCATCCACTGTTTGCGTGGGAAACTACATGAACCTCGTGCATGGTGTTACTTCTCAATGTTATCTATCTTAAATGGAAATTAATTATCTGCCCTAGATGGAAATGCTTTCCTGTGCTAATGCTGCCATTACAAAAACCAAGAAATTGTTATTTTCGATGATGATATGCAATGAGGATGCTCATTCCCAGTGGGCGAAAATGGCACTGGATACATCCTGCGATGTACACAAATTCAATTACATGGGCACACAAATATAATTCAAGAAGTGAACAGAAGCCTAAAAATAAAAAAAGCACAGAAGGGCAAAATATATTACTCAAAATTGCATATATCAAGTATATGGCATGACAAAGATTATGTCCAAAACTTGTTTAAATCTTCAAATACTGTAAACATTAGGCAACCAGATTAGGCAAAGTATACGAAAATTGCATAAGCTACAATTCATCGGCTATGAAGAGCATGTTATATATTTCATAATTATTTTATTGAAAGCAACATGATGTGGAGGCCTCAAGATCTGGTATGCAAAACTAGCTGCATGAACACTAGAATACAATCAAAGGACAGAAATAAAAATCCCATTTACAAAATGACTGAAACCCAATTGCAATTCTCCATGATTCAAACCATTGACTTGAATAGGGAAATACAATAATGTGGGTTCAGCATCACTTTGAACTATGATATATAAATTTATGGAGTGAATCAATACATTGAGATCAGTTCATGGGATAAATGGGGAGGATTTGCTAAAGCTACCATAAAGTCATAAAGCCATAAAGTGATCAGACTTAAGAGCCACAAGCGCCCATCCAGGTTGATTCTACTGTGGTTTAGTGCCATACCAATAATCTTCAGACTCCATCCATGCCTGCTTAAAGGGGCCTTTACAGTGCACACCTACTTAGCATAAGTCTCACCCCAACCACCACTACTTAGAACCCAAAAACAAGATGTTGCAGCCTAATAGAGTTGTCCACCCTATTTTTAATACATTCAATGAGGGACTCCCCACAACATCAGCAGGCAGACTATTCCACTGATCAACATTCCTTTGAGTTTAGACCTCTTGTTGCTTAACTGTCCTATACCTTGATTTGTCTAACCTGAATTGATGACCCCTATGCAGAAGTCTAAATAGGAGGGCATCATTCAGATTGACCTGATCTAGCCCTTTAATGATTTTATACATTTTAATCATATCACCCCTTTGTCTCCAATACTTGAATCAGTACATATATAATGCCATAAGTCTTTCCCCATATTCTAAGGTACCAAAATCCCCTGATGAGTCTAGTGGCTTTGTGCTGCACTCTTTCTAGCATATGTAATCTTTTTTTTAAGTATGGCTCCATGTCTGTACATAATATTCTAAGTGGGGTTGCACATAGGCCAAGTACAGTATTTTCATCACTTCCTTGCTCTTGTACCTCACAGTCCTATTAATGATTCCCAGCATTTTGATTGCCCTGTTCCTAGCTGAAACACATTGTTTTTGTTTTGCTTTAAGATCATTTGAAACTAACACCTAAAGCCTTCTTTCCTGTGTGTAGGTAGTATAAGGGTAAAAAATGTATGTGGAGTCCATTTGGTTTGATGTTGCTGTGGGAAAAGGCAACAGCAATAAACTGAGGATAGGAGCTTTGTACCGATCAGGAACCTTGCCACATTCTCAGCAACTGGAGCTAGATAAGGTGATTTGTGAGGAAATCAGTAGAAACTTTTGGAGAAAATGCCTTATTCTTGATGACTTTAATCTAAAAGGATATGAAAATGTTGGTGTTGGCTCCCCAGCATGCAAACTGTTTAGGAAATGCCTTGAAGAGGACCTGTTCTTACACAAGTTTGTAATGGAACCAACTAGGCAGGGCTCATTCTTGGACCTTGTCTTCTCGGATTTAAGTGATTTAGTTCAAGACTTGACTGTAGGAGAAACTCTGGGAAGAAGTGACCATAACATAATGATATTCAAGGCACAAGTAGCAGGGACAATCAAGGATAAGTTGGCAAAGATTCCAAATTTAACAGGGCAGACTTTGACTGCATTAGAGCAGCTTTAAGGGAACACAGTGGGAAGAAGAATTCTCCGATTTAAATGCCTGTGGTGGTTTTGTGCTTTAGGGCACGTCGACTGCATTGGTCATTTTGCGCCCATTTTAAATGTCTGTGAAATGCGGGAAAAGTTCAAATCTTACTTTAGGGAAAATCAGATTAGACATGTCCCCCAAAAGCAAAGGCACAAAAGAAGGGTAGGAAAGCCAGCATGGCTTACACCAGATTTGATGAAAGCAATTAAGACTAAGAAAGATGCATTTAGAGTATTTAAGGAAGCTTCAAATATCGTAAATCTAAGGTTGTATCAAAAAGCTAGAGATGCTGTGAAGCAGAAAACCAGAGCAGCAAAGCGAGCAAAAGAATTAGATTTAGCTAGGAACTGTAATGGGGACAGTAAAAAGTTCTTCAGTTTCTACAAGCTAAGCAAAGTTTCAAGCACAATTGGTCCACTGGAAGTAAATGGAACTATGCTGAGTGGGGATGGTGAGATGGTTGAGGAGCTGAGAAAGCAGTTTAAATCAGTGTTTACATTGGAGGATGTGACTAATCTGCCAACCATGAACCACAGTTCAGTGACAGGTGATCAGATACACGATGTTGATTTCATTGATAGTGATGTTGTTTTCAATTATATCAGGAAAATAAAGCCAAACAAGGCAGCAGGACCTGATGGAATTTATGCTATGGTATTGTGGGAAGCTGAAAAGGAACTGGCAATTCCACTTAGTATAACATTTTGTAGATCAGTTTCACAAAATTAAATTCCAACAGATTGGAAAAGGCCAAATGTAGTTCCTATTTTCAAGAAAGGAGAAAGAGGGTAAGTTGAAAACCATAGGCCAGTAAGCCTCACATCCCTAGTCTGCAAGGTACTCGAATCAATTATCAAGGATAGAATAGTTAGTTTTCTGGAAGGAAACAGATTCATTCAAGATACTCAACATGGGTTTAGAAAAGGGCGATCGTGTCTCACAAATCTCTTGGACTTTTTGAATTTTGCTACAGAACAATTTGATCAGGGAAATCAGGTTGATGTAGCATATCTTGACTTTAGTAAGTCCCTTGACAAGGTACCCCATAAACGGTTAATGATGCAGCTTCAAGTCCATGGCATTGCAGGTAGCATACTAAAATGGATAGAGTTGTGGCTTTCAGATAGACAGCAGAGAGTGATGCTAAATGGTACAAAGTCATCAAGGCAAAATGTTCTTAGTGGAGTCCCTCAGGGGTCGGTACTGGGGCCACTACTGTTCATTATATTTGTAAATAACATTGAGTGTGGCCTAAGCAGTAAGGTTTTGAAATTTGCGGATGATTTGAAAGTCTTTAGGGCAATAACAGGGCACAATGAGCAGGTCTTGCCGCAGACAGACTTAGACAAGCTTGTGAAGTGGTCCGAAAAGTGGCAAATGAAGTTTAATTTTGATAAGTGCAGTCATGCATCTAGGTAGGCAGCATATGAAGGCTCCATACTTGATGGGTGGCCAAGTACTGTCTGTGACTCAGCAGGAGAAGGACTTAGGTGTTATTTTGAAAACAAAATTGGGGGCATCAGAACAGACCAAAGAAGCCAGGAAGAAGGCACGAAGAATGCTTGGGGAAATACATGGGAATGTATCATACAAAAGTGAGGAGGTCATCAGGAAGCTTTACTGTGCATATGTCAGGCCACATTTGGAATACTGTGTCCAAGCTTGGTCCCCTAGTTACGAGAAAGATTGTTGGCTTTTAGAAAGAGTACAAAAGAGGGCAACAAAAATGGTTAATGTTATAGGCAACCTAGCATATGAGGAAAGATTGAAGAAATTGAATATGTTTTCACTTAGATATAGAAGGCTGAGAGAAGATCTCATCGAGGTTTGTAAATTTGTTCATGGTCAGGAACAGGGATATCTCAGGGAAATGTTTGAATTTAACAGAAATGATGCAATTAGAGGTCATTCAATTAAACATTAAAGTCAATCACAGCAGGACAAGGTTAAGACAGTCTTTCTTCACCAACAGGGTAGTAGAACACTGGATGCAGTGTTCTACTACCCTGTTGTTACAGCATAGACTACCATTATAAGAATAGGGGGCTTGTTTTTCTGTATTCCAGGGAGGGTTGATGGACGGATTTGGCGGGCAACTGGTTCAGTGTCCAGAGTGCAACCAAGAAGGGTCCTTGTGGCTCATAGTTGCACTGATCTTTTATCTCTTCATGTCTTTATGTCTAAGGTAAATTAGAGAATACTAATTATTTCCTATCATAGTTTATTTAGGCTTGTTGTATATAATGCTTAATTTAGATAATGCTGAGAGAGAGAGAGAGAGAGAGAGAGAGAGAGAGGGAGGTTTTAGTCATAGGGGACTCTGGGGTTAGATACACAGACCATGCATTTTGCAGTAGGAATGTGAGTAAGACTTGGGTTTGCTTCCCAGGTGCCCTAGTAAAGGATGTTAGGGTAGGTTAGAGAGAGTAATGAAGGGAAGTGGAGATGGTGCAACAGTAATCAAACATGTTGGTGTGAATGATGCAGGAAGATGTAAAACTGAGGAAATGATAAAAGAGTACAGGGATTTGATAGTTAGGTAAGCAGGAAGTAGGAAGAGAGGAGTGGCAACATCCATACTTCCTATGGTAAGTGCAAGTGTAGAATGGTATTCTAGGGCCATTGGACTGAATAGCAGTTTAGTTCAGATTTGTGAGGAGCTTGGGGTGAAGTTCTTGGATCTGTGGGGTGATTTTTTTGGGAGGGCTAAAGTGTTTGCATTAGATGGGCTACATCTGAGCAAGAGAGGAGTGGAATTGTTCAGCAATAGGTATGAGGAAGCTCTGAGTAGGAAACAGGGAAACCAGCCAGGACATGGGGGTTCTAGCTGATAAAGAGAGAAGTATCGCAAGCAAGGAAAGGAATATTTTGTCATGTTTGTATGTAAATGGCAGAAGTGTTAGGAACAAAATTGTGAAACTGCATGCATATATGTTGTCTGAAAAGCTAGATTTGGAATGCATTACTGAGGCACAGGTTAATGAAAGCATTTTTGGAGATAACTTGCAAAAATTTGAAGCCACTTTTGGGTGTTATTTTGCCTCTGAACTGAACTGAAAAGTATGTATTAACAGAATAAATGAGTGGTCACATCATGTTAACCACATTCATAAACATTGAATTGGAAAAATAAATTTGAAGACCTCAGAAATTACCCTAAGCTGCAAATTTACCAGGGTTAGGTTGGTTAGGTTAGGCTATGTTGGGCTTTCCTATTTATGTATTATTTTATATCACAAGCTGAATCACCCTGAACAAACAATAATAGCTGTTTTGGCTTCATCAAATTTTTACTACATCATTATCATTGTTGCAAATTGAAATTATGTTGACCATAGTGGGGCTACATCAAGGTCTGTTATTGGTTGAAGCGCCCTTAAACTCAAATAACTAACTAAGGTCTGTTATTATTGCAGTTTAAGGTAGCCATGAGACAAGTCTTACAAACATTTTACCTCCATGAAGCATACAAAGAGGTTAGGTTTGGTTATGCTTGGTTAGGTTAGGCTTTTTGTTTGTTTGACAAAATATCAACAGCTTTTTTTCTCTTAAAATGTGTTTTTTTGGAATTCGTTCTTCTTCTCGGAATACGATGTTAATGAATGTGATTCGGAAGATGCGACCACTCGTTTTCTCCGTAAATGCTTACCTCTCAGTTGATCATAGCGATAACTTCTATAATGCGCCATCTATGCCACGCTACTGTCCTTTGGGCCATAATTTATCCATCCCTCACCTGGTGCTTCTTAGATGTGATTAAAGGGACATTCGACACTCCACAGTTGTTTCAACGCTTCTACACATCGAAAATGCTTAATTCCCACCTCTTTGCCACATAGATGACACACCATTAATATTCCACAAGAACGCAAAATAAACTAGACAGGCTGCACAGCTTGGGGGCAGTGACATACAGATGACATCACAATAAACATTATGCTTGTATTTTTAAATTATAATATGAGTTCATATTAGTTCAGATAAGAGTAGATTGTATTATGTTAGGTTACGTTTTCCTATTTAATTATTAATTTGCATGATACTTGTTGTTGGTCTTGAGGCAAGACAGAAAGCAGCAGAAGCCAACTTGTCAATATCACTTCCGGGTCTGTTCACCAGTGCAAAAATGGTCTCCGTGTGTGCTGCTTGTGACAGTCCCATGACATAATTATACTTTCTATCAGGACAACCAAGCAAGTTTAGACTTTTTGGACACCACAGTTCTTCCGGCCAGTCATCTGTCCTAAATGTGCCAAGGCCTGCAGGTTGCAGCAGAGTAGACATTGTGGGAGTGTACCGAGACATTTCATGTTGCTGGAAGAAAGGAGAAGAGGTGTGGGTTCATTACAAGTGACTATAAAGGAGCATTGCTGGGCAGAACCTGCCTGGAACAGTGCCAAGTTGTGTGCTTCATCAATCTGTGGTTAGATAAAGATTATAGCATTAGCCATAATAAATAAACACACTGTACCGACATGACTATGACATCATTGTTCAAATTGAAAAGTAAACAATTACATAGAAAACGAGTGGTCGCATCTTCTGAATCACGTTCACAAACATGGTATTTAAAAAATCCCAAAATTCCAAACACATTTTAAGACAAATTTCCCTTTTTTGTTGGAAATTGTTTCAATTGAATTTGTCTTCAAAAACAGTTCAGGCTCACTTACATTAGGTTGGGTTGTTAGGTTTTTTTTTACTTTGACAAAAAAGGAAGTCTTCAATTAAAAATTGTTTTCTGTCATGGAAGATTAACCGAAGTTAAATAAGGTTATGTGGTAATCTTTACCTTTCGGCCGACACATACTGCCAAGGTTAGTGCTTTGGAAAGAGGTGTCGCATATATTTCAGGACGTCATGGCCAAAAAATTTGCTTCGGAGGATTCTGGTTTTCCGGTTAGGTTAGATTATATTACATTATGCTATCATACATTTTGTATATTATGCTACATTATCTTAGTCTAGGTTAGGTGGTAATCTTTACCGACACCCGACTCCTGTGACGTCACTTGCGAGACTTCTGTGACGTCACTGTTCCCCACTATACACCTCTTTACAAATCACTAACCTTGGCAGTATGTGTCAGCCGAAAGGTAAAGATTACCGGTTATGCTGTATATTTTTTTTCATCTTGAATATTCCTTCTTATGCTATATTATGCAACTCCAAGTCCTTTTTTTGGTGTTATTCTCCACTTAAACTTAAAAGTATGAATTTGCAAAGGATATGAGTGGTCACATTATGTTCACCACATTCATAAGCATTGCATTAGAAAAAGCAATTCCAAGAAATCAGACGTTACCTTAAACTGCAAACTTACCATAAAAAGACCACAAAAGTCGCCACAAAACCGGGATATCAGCACAGAAGAGAGACCAGCCACTTCATCATACATCCTTAGGAGTTGGTACCTGCCCACCTAGGTAGCTACCGACCTGCCCTCCTAACTACTTACTCAAGTAGCCTGGCGTGAAATTCCCAACTTCGTTCAGCCTGATCCAGGATATATTAAACAACCTCGGATGGGACTCCTCCACCCAAGACGAAATCTTCGTTAAATGCAACCAAGGCGATGTACAAAGGTAAATTATAAGCTGCTGCGCATCCTTCTTCCGAGGTCGCCTTATGACGTACCCGATGCGTCGCCCAGCCCGCGCCAACATAACGCATGGATATGGGCCGGGCGGCACGCTTGAAGCAAAGTAGTGCATCGCTTCTAATAAGCGTTGTTTTCGTTCCAGTAACGAATCAAAATGTGTAAGCACGTCTTTTTCCTTCAGAGCAGTGTCGTTTTTGCCAGCGTGAGATTGCAACCTAAAACTATGGAATGCGGTATGTAAAAGACTTCACTCTCGCGGCACTTTATAGGCATATGGTTGCGGGAGAATGTGCAGGCCGGACTCGGGGTGGCACTAGTCGGTTTTACAGCGGAAATTTGCTCCCAGGTCACGTGGTCTCAGGAACGAGATAGAGGGAGAAGACCCAGCATAGTGATCTGCATAAATTAAAAGCGACCAGCAAATATAATTCTCACATCAGTTTTGATAACGAAATATGTTTTACTATTGACGCTGCTGAAATAAGTAGAATTAAGCTTACGGATATCAGCAAATTGCAATACGCTTTCTAATTTACGTCGAGACTGCACTCAGCTCTACGGTATCTGGCAGCGGACGGATGACTGCCAGATAACAAATTGGCGCTGTGGTTAAATTAGCGAAGGATGCGGTTATAAGCCAACTTCCTGAGCAACGGTAGAGAAAATGATAACAAATGTACACTTAATCGATGTCAACCAAGTTTCTAAATCCATACCTAATACTGCCGACATGCTCACGCCGCACAACTAATAAATAATCACAACACATCCCACGAGTAGGACGCTCGTGCACCGACTGATATGTTGCCTGCCGCGTACTGGGATATAGGTTTCGGAATATAAAGTGGTTTAAGGAACATTATACTAAAACAATCAGTCTAAAATCGTTTTATTCTCACCACCAAGAAACAAGTTATGTCAATGAAAAGTTCAGAAAATTGAGTGAAATCAATTCTTGTTAATAATAAATGTTTTTCGATGTACTTTTTTAGTTCATGTCTGGAATCTTTAGTTGAAGCAAGGAATGACTTGGAAGGATGTAAAGCGACTAGACGGGAGAGCAAATTGCCGCTGTAAAACCGAGTACTGAGGGAGCAGCCACCCTTACAGCCTTGGAAAAGTGTTAGCATAAGTGTTTTGAGTGCATTCACCGACATTGCTAGCTGGCCCATTCCACGATAAATCGACAAGTGAATGGGCCTTAAGATAACGCCCAATATTTTATATTTTGATGAAAACATTTGCGTCGGGTTATCTGATGCGCCGAATCTAGCTGTGGTTTAAAAAAAAGAAAAATAAAGTCAACGGTCTAGGAGTTATAGCCTCGGGCATTTTTGAGATGTCGCCTAACGAGGGTGTCCTTTGAGATCTATAACTCAATGACGAATAATCTGAATTGTGCAAAGGTATATATATATATATATATTAGTGACCTCACAAAAGATGCAGTGGGTCATTAATGACCCACTGCATCTTTTATCTATTTAAAAATTTTCCTTTATGGGATAATTGAAATCGTGACGTCATAACCTAAGGTCACGTGACCTATTTTATATTTTGGGACAGTCCCAATGCGATTTGAAAAAGTGCAGAAGTGAAGTTCGATATCTTACCTTTCGAAGACAAAAAATCGGGTTTTGCTCCTAAGACTATATATCCGTTCAAAATCAGGCAGGCATTGTTGTTTTTGCGCTAGCTTATGGTGGCCTGTTTGCACGAGTGTTCCAACTCGTGAGGTCCAGGGTAAGCAAAATTGCAGAAATGCTTCCAAATTTTGGTAGTAGATAATTTGTGAGTTATACCTTTCCATGAATTACAAGGAGAGATAAGCATCCACAATATAGCAATCACATTTCGATAACCGAGAAACCATTCGCACACCCATTTATTACCTCGCGAACATAAAAATATGCGAATGTAGTGAAATATCGGGATGGGCACACAAGGGGTGGCACCGTGTTTGGGTGCCCAGTGCTCATTGCTCACTCGCTGAACGTGCTGCCAGTGAAGCGAGGAAATTTCTGAGGGTGTCGGACGCAGTCAAGGTGAAAGCAAAGCTATATTATGAATCGGACCAGATCAGCCGGATGTGTCTCGGCAAGACCGACTGTGTCACGGTGCGACATGTTGATGGAACCAAAAGTAGAGTACAGGAAAGGCTTGCTTTGAAAAGTTGTGTGATATATGTGATCTATACAAGCAGAACTCTGAAAAGCCTCGCAGCAGCTTCTTAACCTTTGCTGCCCTTCGTCCGAACATTGCGTCTTGGCAGGCAGCAGTGGGACGCACACGGTGTGCATGTGCACTTATCAAAACACAAAACTGCTCATATCCACTCTCGGCCCTCCCGGTCTCAAATATGATAACCTCCTCGATCACGCTGTATGGCACGGGAAACCGTGATTGCATGATGCACAAATGTGAAGACTGCCCTGGTGAAGATGGGGTCATGAACTTTTTGAGGATTATCCTTGCGGACAAATCAGAAGAGAGTGAAGGTGATTTAGCTCCAGATGATGGCATGGACAATGAGATTAGGTACAAACAGTGGATGAGCACGCATCGCTGTACACCGCAGAAATAGTCTAGACAAAAGATGAAAGCATGCGATATTTGAACCAGCAAACCGTACAGCTGACCAGACACCACTTCGTAGCTGACAAACAAGGTCAGCACTTCACCTACGCAAAGGCTGCTGGCCAGGATGGCGAAGTGATTATCTAGTACGATTTCGATAAAAATTACTCATTTGTGGTGCAGGATGCAGCTCAAGGCTTCCACTGGGATTCGCCAGTGTACACTATACAGTGCACTATTAGCGGCTGAACACGGAGTCCGCAACAGCAGTTATGCCGCGAAATAATTGGTATTACAAAATATTGGAAATTATAGATTTGATGTTGCAATTTTAGGCGTTATGATCAGTGGAAGTTACCCCATCGTCTTCGATTATGCCCTGGGGCGAATAATATTCATAGTGTTATGTGGTGTATGGAATTACCATGGAAAAGAGGATTTTTTTTCGGAGAGCTAATGCTATTTCTAATTGTTTTCAGCGAGATCGAAGGGGACCCCGAACCCTGCTGAATCCTTGCTGAATCTCTGCTTACTGGGAGACAACGCGCGAAAGCTTCCAGACGCAGCCGCCAGAGCGGCGACACATGCGAGTAGGACGTGAATTGCCTGCCGCATTAGCCGTGTCCATGCCTTTTGCTTGTGAAGAGCGGGAGATTGGAGTGGAAGAAGTTTCCTAAGATGAATTACTTGGTGTTGGGGAGTTCGGAACTGAGTTCCTGGTTTCGCATATAGGTAATTTATGTGTCTGGATAGAGCTAGTGGCCTACCGAAGGAGGGGCAAAGGGGACAGTGCCCTTTTGTCCCACAATCCCTGAGAGGCTGTTGGGCCCCCAAGAATATCGCCGGGGTTCGGAATTGCGCAGGACCGCGTAAAAATCTCGCTGGGCCCCCAAGGATCGCACTGGAGCCCATGAAAAAAAATCACATTGGGACCCCAAGAAGTCGCGCAGGCCCCTGAAAATGACTGTGCCCCAAAAATTGCAACGAGGCCACTGAAAATTACATTGGGGCCCAAAAAATCATTTCATGGCTCCCAAAAATGACCCTGGGGTTGCAACAAAGTGGGACCGGGCCGCTGAAAATTCCATTGGGGCCCCCAAAAGTCGCACCGGGCCCCATTAAAATCACTATTGGGGCAAAGAAGTCGTGCGGTGGTCATCAAGAATGACGCTGGGGACCAAAAAAGACAGGTCGGGCCCCTAAAAATCACGCTGGGAACTCAAAAGGTCGAGTCGGGGACTCCGAAAATCGCGCGGGCCCCTACAAAGTTGCACCGGGGCACCTCAAAATCACGATGGGATCCTCAAAAGTTCGCACCGGGACCTCTGAAAATCACTGGGGCCCCAAAAGTCATGCGGTGGCCCTTGTAAATCACAATGGGATCCTGAAAAGTTCGCACCGGGACCCCTGAAAATCACTCTGGGTCCCCAAAAGTCATGCGGTGGCCCTTGAAAATCACGATGGTAGCCCCAAAGAGACGGACCGGCCCCCGGAAAATCACGCTTGGGGCTTAAAAGGTCGGGGCATGCCCATGTGCCATGCCCTCGCCATTTGCATGATGGGTGGGCGTGGCACCATTGGCTCATGGATCCGCCGCTAATGAGACCTGTATATCGTGTGATGTGATCTGAATTGTGTTCCTGATGTCCTCAGCGGTTGGTGTGATGTTTCGTGCGTAATACAAAATATCGTTTACTGGTTGATCTCTTATTACATTCCATCATGTATGCAGCATATATTTTTGGCATACCATCTGCCTTGTTTTTGTCATTGGTTAATGCAAATGTGGAAAAGGAATATTAAGTGTCCGGAGGTAAGGCATGACAATTTACAAAATTGTTGCTGCCTGTGTGTAATTTCTGAACCAAAATTTTCACATTTTATATTTCAAACTACCGTCACTGAGCATGTAGTGTGAGTTTCCAGACTTAGCTTCGGCCAGGGATCTCAACATTGCGCACACGGACAGGTCAGAGGCGGATCCAGAAATGTCCATGGCGACACTCGTCTAGGGGGAGGGGGCGACATTTCCTCGAAGGGCCGCCGCTGCAAAAGTCCCTGGAGTGCGCATTTTCCTGAATGTATGTTGAGAGGAGGGATGTGTGCACTCGACCATATAGAAAACGGCACCGTTTACCTTCAAGAGGGCGCATTTCTCCTCAGAGCAGCGTCTTCGGCTGAAAATTGAGCGAGGGGGATCGTTGCACTCTAGTATTCCCAGCTAGGTACTTCGGTCAGACGGGCACCATCTTTCCATCGGGGGCATGCCCCCAGTGCTCTCATTTATCCGCCCATGGGGTAATTGCACTTTTGAGGCATACACAACAATGTCCCTGGTAGCCGCCTAGCATAGGTGTAGGTTTCTGAATGTTATTAGAGGGCACAATACATGAAGGCAATGGCCAGACCCAAATGTTTTGGGGGATACCACATTACGCCCCAATATTAGAAGTTGAAATTATTGGAATGGCACATCCGACACGGGGAGGGGGAGGGCAAGTGCCCTCCCAGGCACTGCTCCGACCGAAAGGCATTGAAACATAGTACATGAGGAAGATCGTCGGCATTCGGAAAGCAAACATTAGCATAATTCATGTTTGTCTAGAAGTACTCATCATGCCACATCTAAGCAATTGACAATCAGACTTTTCGAAATGTGCCGCACATGGATACCTACACGGCAGTGCTTAGATCGTTTGAAGGAGGCTTCTCTTTAATTTTTCATAATCCATGCCTTTCTCGGATTTCTCGATCGGGAACTTATCCCCACCTGCTCCACTGGATGTAGGGACATAGCAAATACCCATCCAATACAATGGTTACTGACATATTAAGCGCGAACTGTTAAAAACCAGCATCAACAACCCTTCAGCACACACTCCAAGCGTTAGCGGGCCGCAGCTTGCTGCTTTTCGTGTCGCACTCGCCTGGACTACCATCTGGTGGCCGAAACTCCGTGATGTCTCCCCTTCCGCTACATCCAGATTCGTTCCAAGGCCTATCCAGGATTCGTCCGCCAAAAAAGGCCACTTCTGCTTCCTCATTTCCGGTTTATTGGCAAGAAACCCCATAGATAACTTTATTGCGAACCTCTATTAAAATTATTGAACTTAAGTACGTATTATTTTTTAATCCCTTTCTTAGGGCATTTGCGCACTCAAATTTCTCAACGATTTGTTGGTCAAGCACGTGGTACACACACAAGGGATTATACACGTGATTATACGGGCCTAACACAAACCATTTGTGGTGTTCCTGGCAAAGGATTACAATGCACAAATCCAACCTTTCCTGTGCATGATAAAAATGAATCAAAATAAACGTTATCACCGCATATGATTTGAGAAGTTTTTCTGCGATCAAATTGATACCATATTAGAAAAACCTTCAGATGACGTCATGCAAGCTTGAAGGAAAACTCCGATCTACCTTCTAGTAAAGGTACCTTGGTTCTGTTTAGTGCTTTGTACTTGAATGTATATCTGTTCGTATTGGTCCTCATGATGCTATTCTTATATACAGGTTTGTGCTACAATTTCCGAGTGCATCTTTGTTCGAAGACCGATATGGTATTTCGTGAATAGAAATTGCAGAAACACAATTCCGATAGTGGTTAAGACGATATGACCATTCCCACGGTTTTCTTTGAGTTAGGTAACATGTCAAAAAAAGAAATGTTGAAGAAATGAAATTAAAATACATCGTAACCTAACCTAATCTAGCTTAACCTCCTTTGAAGAAGAAAAAATCCCAAAAGTAAAATTTCAAAAATGTAGAAATGTATTTTCTGAAAATTTCGGAAATTAAAATACCTACCCCAACCTAACCTAACCTAACATCAGCTGCTTTTGAATAAAAAATAATTGGGAAATTTGTCTTTTTTTGCACTTTTTATTTAGAATGCCATCTTTATGAAGGTGACTAAGATCACGGGACCACTTATTTTCTGTGCAAATGCTTACTTTTCAAGTTGGGAGCAAAATCATGCCAAAGAGTGGCTTTGAATTAGGTAACATAGCATAATAAGAAATGTTCATAAAATAAAATAAAAATGCAACATAACCTAACCTAACCTAACGTATTTGTTTCCTTTATGGAGGCAAATGTGTGTAAAAACATGTCTTCTTACCACCTTGAAGTACAATAATACCCCAAAAAATTGTTTCATTTTTTTTTTAATCGAAAGTTGTCGTTCAAAAGTAGCTGATGTTAGGTTAGAGCAGGTTGGCTAAGATTTTATAATTTGGAATATTTTCAGAAAATAAATTGCTAGACATTTTTCTAATGTTGTCTTGATTTTTCCCAAAGAAAGGTTAAGTTGGGTTATGTTGCATATCATTTTATTTTGTAATCATTTCTTTTGATGCTATGTTATCTACCACAAGGCCCCTGTTTTGGTGTTGTTTTGCTCACAACCTGAAAAATAAGCATTTGCACAAAAGATGAGTGGTCCCATCATCTTAGTCAGATTCATAAACATTGCATTAAAATATAAATTCCAAGAATTCATAAAACAAAGCACAAATTTACTGTCTAACCTTCCATGGAAGAAGGCAGGCTAAATTCATGCTCTAAGATGTTTTATTAATTCGTGGAATGTATTATTCCAATGCAATGTTTCTGAATGTGACTATGATGATGGGACCAATCATTTTCTGTGCAAATATTACTTTTCAGGTTGTGAGCAATGTAAGACCAAAAAGGGCTTTGAGTTAGGTAACAGAAAAGAAATGTTTAGCAAAGAAGTAAGCAAGAAGCAAAAAGTAGCAAAGAAGCAAAGAAGCAAAAATAAAATTGCAACATAACCTAACATAACCATAACCAACATAACCATTTCAAGCCTTGTGGAACTTGAAACGCTGCAGCAAAGCAAAATATTGAGGTTTCAAAGCATGACGGTCAGGCCGGGTTGGGTCAGGTCCGGACCACTCACTACCAGTGGCACAATGATAATGTGGGTAGAGCATAGGCCCAGGCCTCCCCTCCCTCCTTAGCAACCAAAAGTACACTAGATCGAACAAGACATTTTGAGATTTGCACCACACAAAACTGGAAATGTTCGGCGCGCGAGGCGCGCCGAAAGCGTTCTCTGTTTCATGGCATTTTTCTGGGGTGCCCCCCCCCCATTTATGAAAATCGTGGCTGTGCCACTGGGTTGGGGGTCATAGTAGTGGTACTAAGCCAGGCGGTGGCATCCTTTTTGGCAGTATGGTGTTTTCTCCGTGCGATCCCTCTTGGCACTGTTCTCTCGGTGTCGGTGCTGCCAGTGTCAGTGCTGTTGCTGTCGCCGCCGGCGTTGTGACAGGGGTTGGTGATGTGTGGCCGTCAGGCGCGCGGACAGCCGCGAAACTCCGCCACCACTGTCGGCTGGTGCGCCACCAGAGTGCGCAGGCGAAGGCGCGCGCACTGCTCGCCGTCCAGCTGGACGAGATACGCGCGGCGGGCACCTGGAAGGCGGAGCGCGTCATCACGTCTCGACAGGACGCCAGCATCCTCGTGCGCGACCGGCCCGACAGCGTGCTCAACTTCTGCGCCAATAACTACCTTGGACTGTCCGTAAGGCGCACCCGGTCTGCTGTGCAGCGCGCATGCGTCCGTGGCCGTGCACCGTCCGTGACCGCGCACCGCACCGGCCGGCACCGCTTGGTTTGCGTTTCGACGCGGGCTTTCGTCGTCTGCCGACCAGACTATCGGTAGCGGCGTTGTATTTTGTGGTGTGCCGACTGCTGTGCCAGACGTGCAGGCGGTTTGCGAGGCACGCGTGCGCCGTTCACGAGGTGGCTGGTCGCCCCGCACGCCGCCGTGCTCGGCTGTGTCCGTGCCGCGAGCACCTCGCACCGGCGGCTGCCGTCGCGACCGCGACGGACACGGGATGCTTTCCGCTGGCTGTGTGCACCTTGTGCTGCATGGACACGCGCTGCCGCTACTGTGACGAACAGGTGAGCGGTTTGGTGTGTGGCCGGTCGTGTGCCTCGCGCTGCCATGTCGCGAGACGGTTGGGCATGGCAGCGCGGTACGTCTGGCTGCTGGCCGGCACTGGCCAGTGCCGGGGAGAAGCGCATTAACTCACGGCAAAACCGTCGCGTGAGCGACTGCTTGTGCGTGTGCAGCATTCTACTGGATCAGCTTCCACCATGTGGAGATGTTGGCTATTGCTGGGTGAATAATCTGTTCACATCACTGTTCTTGTGTAGGTCGTTGAGCATTCTTTCACACATTCTGAGTTGAATGGAAATCTTAGTATCATTATGACAGGAGGGTTAGGCGTGCCCTTGGAGGCTTTGGTACACCCCCCCCCCCCTCCGAGACGTGACAGAAATTCCTTGAGCCTTTCGGACACGGCCAACAACAAAAAAAGGATTTTGATTTCGATACACTGGGACGTCACAAACTGCACGGATTTGACGTAATTTGTAATTAAACGTTCATTCAGTAACCACACTTGAAAGAATACGAATATAATGCGAATGAAGGCCGGTCGGATGTTCATCCAAGATTCCTCTAAACATTGAGCAAATCAGTTATCGTTGGGGGCGGATGCAGTGATTGTTACTGAGACACTCGTCTGGAGGTGAATCATTAATTTAATAAATTTGTAGAGTGCGTGGTACACTCGTCTGCCCCTGGAGGAGCGCCTTTTCTACCCAGAGGGGTGCCCTCGCCTGACAAAAAAAAATCCAAGGCGAGTGTACCTGAGCATCCATGGAGGGACGAATTTCCAGCCAGGGGTCTGCGCCTTTTCATACACCGCCCATGGATCAGCTTCTGGCTACCGTCCCGGTGATATGCTCAACTCCCGTTTAGTCATATATTACGTAGATGCCTTCACGTAATCAGTGCGCTAAAAACGCTTGGAACCCTTGTCAGCCAGCACACCGTTTTTACTTCAGCCTCTGTGCAATACCTTCTCCTGTCCTGTCCTATCAACTCAGGGCGCCGCGATTTTTGCGACAGATTACTGTGGTAGTGCACTCTCAGTTATCACTGCTTGTTCCCAATGCACTATAAGGCCACGGTCTCTGTATTCACTTTGCACGGCTACACACGCTGTTGCCTAGAGCCCTGCTCTGACGCGACTGACCCTGCCCCGGGAACAGTCGGGAGTGGGGCGCGCGTCCGTGGACGCCTGGGGCACCATGACCGTAAACGACGGTCCGTGGTCCACACACGTGCGACACACGCTCAACAATTTTCAGATGCATTCTGATGATTCCCAGTGGTCGGGGGCCGCGGTAGCTCAGTTGGTGGAGCGTCGGACTCTTGATCGCAAGATTGTGGGTTCGAATCTCTCAGCTGACGGCGTTTACCGAGTCCACCCGCGACCAATCGGCGTGAGAGGTTGGCGAAGCGATGTGACCTAGCGGTTGAATACGTCGTAAAAGAACCCGATTCCCAGTGGTCACGCGGTCGTCCGCATTGGATGGCTGTGTGTGGACTCGCCTGGAACGGTCCAACGCCACGGTCATCGTGTCGAACGTCAGCCTGCCGAACGTCCCAGCCTCCAGCACGTTGGAACGCACAGGCAGACGTTGGGTGTTCGGACATGGTGTAGGATCGAAGTTAGAGCTGAAGGAAGTAGTCGAGCATTTGGATTATAATATTTCCAAGTGTGGTCGTGGCTGCAGGGGTCGCGGTCCCCGTGGTCACGAGACCTTTCCCACAGTTTTAGCATTGTTTCGAGGGCGGGATTCAGCTGGGCGGTGGCAACGGCCCCCGCAGTAGCTAAAGGGCGGTGAGCACGCCCCTGGCCCAATTCAAAATAGCTTAGACGAGTCCATGCCATGAGTTGCATGTTATTGGAGTTTGAAGGCTATAGACATGCAGCAGCATCCATGGTAGCTTGTATGATTTTTTCTTGAAAGTCTAGGAATTGATTATTTTTCCTCCTCCCTGTTGGAATATGCATATCTTATTTTCCCCACACTGAAAACGCACACATACGACATGCTGTTATATTCAGTCATGTCACTATTCTTGCATGCTTCACGGTGAATATTGCATTCACGCATCGTGCTTGGTGCATTCAAAGTGCACGATGTGCGGTGACATGCCGAACTGGCGCTGTATGGATGTCGGCCAGAGGTGCACATAGGACTTTAGTAGGACACCGACCGGTGGCGCGGTACAGCTTTTGCTAATAAAGGGGTCTGATTACACCCAACCCTCCCGAAATCGGACAGCTCCTCGGATTTCGGACACCGTTTTAACTTCCACTTTGTTTTTCGTAGTGAACAAAACAACATTCCCGAGGGGTGGGCTGGGTGCCACCTTGAGTGCGCCTCTGACCTCAGCCAGACCTGGTACGGTGAAATAGGTCCGTGCACGTCAGAAGGCGCCCACTTGAGCTCATGGCGCTTGTTTCTGTCAAGAATGTATGCTTCCGATGAGTGAGAGGCGGTGCTGCAGTGCCACGGCGCCACGCGGCCACATTGAGGCCCCTACCTTCGTGGTGGTGGTCCGGCAGCCGGAGCGCCAGGGTGACGGCGGCCGGCGCGGGGTAACGACGACAGCGCCAGCGGCGTGCCGACCGCGGTCCAACGACCGTGGCGCCCCGCCCCGGCTGACGGCGGTCCGGTAACTGCAGATTCACGTTGACGGTGTCATGAGGCGCTGCGAGCGAGCGCGCAGCAGTGACCGCAGGCCACTCCGCCCATCTCCATGTTGGTGACGCGATGCTTGGCGGGCGGAATTTGCTGGCTCTGGAGCTCGTGTCGGGCAGCAGCGTTCGCGACTGCGCACTGGAGAGTGATGCGAATGCGTGGACTAACATTAAAATGTGAGGGATCAAGTTAGATATGCGTTTGCTGGGCTGCATCAACGTTGAGAGGTTCGGGTAAGGTACCACAAATCTAGCCTCACCTGCAGCTGCACGTAAAGGTTCGTTAATGTTATGAACGTCAACGGCCATTGAACAGTTCAATCAGGAAAGGAGCTGTGATGATAACGCTAGTTGGTCCAATGATAGCCATAGTTGGCCCAAAGAATAACCCTAGTTGGCCGAATGATAACCCTAGTTGGCCCGATGATAACCCTCGTTGGCCCCGATCCCACAAACGTATCAGTTTCAGGAACCGCGTTCTCTTGGCGGGACGTAAAAAAACGCGCGATATTTGTTCAAGGCTGAAGATAACTTACCCTGTATGATCTTTCCAGTCATGCGCCCCTTAGCTACAAAGGTAACTCATCAGGCTACAGAAATACCAAGTTCTTATTTCCAAGACACATTTGCAGATTGAGTAAGGAAAATGAAAAATTGGCAAATTAGCATTATCAGCGTGCCAAACCAGGGAGGTCCGCCCCAACCCACCCGAGATCTTGCTATGCATTCGTCCAATGTTCCCCTGAATGCAAACAGAGCAAGACAAGTGGCAGGTAAGTAGCAACAATATAGAGGATGAAGCATGAACGACGAAGTATAGAGAACATCAGCGGGACGGTGCTACGGTGAAGAGGGGGGGGGACAATGCCGAGAGAAAGGCCGCGCAGGGCGCAGGGAACAGCAAGGTATGATTGACACATGTAGGTAAAGGACGAGTCAATGTGGAATGTGGAAGACACGGCAGGGCAGAGAGCAGGCGTAAAGTAGGGGACAGGTGCAAGGCAGAGGGTACGGCACGTTAAGGCCGAGAGCACGGAAGGGCAGGGGGCATGGCGATGCAAGACGGAGCACGCCAAGGTAGAGAAGGACACTGGAGAGCACGGTACGGTAGAAGGTTGGGGAAGGATACTGGTGGACACGGCGTGGCAGGAGGTGTGGAAGGACACTATGGAGAGCGCGGCACTGCAGAAGGTGGGGGAAAGACACTATGGAGAGTACGGTATGACAGAAGGTGGGGGAAGAACACTGGAGAGCATGGCACGGTAGAAGGTACGGGAAGGACACTGATGAGCGCGGCACTGCAGAAGGTGGGGGAAAGACGCTATGGAGAGTACGGTATGACAGAAGGTGGGGGAAGAACACTGGAGAGCATGGCACGGTAGAAGGTACGGGAAGGACACTGGTGAGCGCGACATGGCAGAAGGTGGGGGAAGGACATTGGAGAACACGGCATGGCAGAGGATGGGGGAAGGACACCATGGAGAGCAACGGCATGGTGGAAGGTAAGGGAAGGAAACTATGGAGAGCACAACACGGCAGACGTTAGGTACGGGAATGACACTGGAGAGCATGACATGGCAGAAGGTGGGGTAAGGATACTGGAGAGCACGACATGGCAGAGGGTGAGGGAAGGATGCTATGGGGAGCACGGCACGTCAGAAGATGGGAAAAGGACTGGGAAGAGCATGGCACGGTCGAAAAGAGGTGACACGGGGAAAGGCATACGTGAGGGCAGGACGGAGGCATGGCAAAGCAAAAGACAGAGGGTGCAGTAGATAACTGGAGAAACAACCGGATATATTAGCATGTTTTAGTTGTTGGCGGTTTATTTACAGGTTATCTGGACAAATGTAGAATGCCTTCCCAATACCAGGGCAAGAATGCAATTTACCAGTGTGCACAAGACAGTGCCCACCCCAGGGGCGGATCCAGGAATTATCATCGGAGGGGGAAACACATGTCTTCGGACGGGTGCCTTCGGCGGAAGAATACGTCGCTGAGCGAGGGGGTGCACCGGCGCTTACCGACTTTTCGTTTAAAATGCCTTTCCCTGTGAAATGAGCGTTTTGGGCTTTAAAAATCCGCTTAGCGAGACAGGGGTGGGGTGCACTCGAGCTTTCCCAAAGGGGCGCACCCTTTCCATGGGGAGGCACGTGTCCCCAGTACCTCCGCCCTGTATCCGCCCTTGCCCCTTCCCTCCAGTCCTGATGTGATGCCACAGATTCGTACTCGAGCTCAGAAAAATGCCGCTGGGGTCCCGAAAAAAAAATCACGCTCAGGCCACCAAAAATCGCGTCGGGACCCCAAAATCGCACCGGGACCCAACGTAGATAAATCCGGGGGCCTGAACAAAATAAGCAGACACCGGAAAAACTATCCTGGTCCGAAACATCGCTCTGGAGCCCAAAAAACTGTGCCGTGGCCCCACAAAATCGAACAGGGCTCCGAAAAGAACGTGCCAGGGCCCCGCAGAAATCGTGCCGGACCCCAGAGATATTGCGTTGGGGTTCCCAGAAATCGAGCAGGGGCCTCGACAAATCACGCCAGGGCCGGTGAAAGCGGTTCGGACTTCCAAAAATTCAGAATAAGACCCGATATATCGCGCTTGGTCCAAAAAAACGTGCCTCGGGTGCCAGAAAACTCGTACCGAGGCACAAAAAATCGCGTTGGAGCTCCAAGAAATCGCGCTGCAGCCCCAACAATTATCGTCGAGGCCCCAACATTTGCATTGTGGGAGCCAAATAAACAGTGAAGTCCTAAGAGCACACTGGAAGCCAGAAATAGTACTGGTACCGCCAAAGTGCATCAGTGCTGCGAAAAATAAACAACAGGGCTTTAAAATATGCGCCGGGCCCTAAATAAACGGTAACCGGACAACTGTACCTAAAGCAAATGTAGGTACGTATGGCAGATGTACGTACGCAAATGTACGTATGGCAAATGTACGTAAATGCAAATGTATGTATGGCAAATGTACGTATGCGCAAATGTACGTAAGCGCAAATGTACGCATGCACAAAAGTACGCATGCGCAAACGTACGTAACCGCAAATGTATGTATGCGCAAATGTACGTAAGCGCAAATGTACGTAAGCGCAAAAGTACGCATGCGCAAAAGTACGTATGCGCGCACAAATGTACGTAAGCGCAATGTGCGTAAGCACAAAAGTACGTATGCGCAAATGTACGTAAGCGCAAAAGTACGTATGCGTACGTAAGCGCAAAAGTACGTATGCTCAAATGTACGTATGCGCAAATGTACGTAAGCGCAAATGTACGTAAGCGCAAAAGTACGTATGCGTAAATGTACGTAAGCACAAAAGTATGTACGCAGATGTACGTAAGCGCAAATGTGCGTATGCGCAAATGTACGCATGCGCAAATGTACGTAAGCACAAATGTACGTAAGTGTAAATGTACGCATGCGCAAATGTACGTAACCGCAAAGGTACGTATGCCCAAAAGTGCTTAAGCGCAAAGGTACCTACGTATGCGTAAATGTACATACATTGTCTCATACGTACATTTGCTCTTACATACTTTTGCGTTTACGTACAATGCTCCTACATACTTTTACGTTTACGTATATTTGCGTTTACGCACTTTTGCGCCTACGTACATTTGCGCATACATACATTTGCCCATACGTACTTTTGCGCTTGCGTACATTTGCCATACGTAAATTTGCGCTTAAGTACATTTGGCACACGTACATCTGCACCTACGTACAATTGCATAAGTACATCTGCACTTACGCACCTTTGCTTACGTACATTTGCGTACGTACATCTGTCATACGCACATTTTCCTTTCGTATATTTGTCTGGTTACCCCGTTTGCGCTTACGTACATTTGCAATTACGTACATTTACACATGCGTGCATTTGCGCATTCGCACATTTGTGCTTCCGTACATTTGAGCTTACGTACATTTGCACTTACGTACCTTTGCGCTTACGTACATTTGCTCTTACGCACATTTGCTTATGTACTTTTGCCATACGTACATTTGCTCTTATGTACATATGCCATACGTACATTTGTCCTTACGTGCATTTGTCCTAGAATCTAAATAAACATCGGGAGCCCTCAAAAACACATCGGAGACGCTCAAAACGCACCAGGGCCCTCAAAGCATACGGGGCTGCAAAGACGACATTAGGGTCTCAGAATCAGACGGAGGCCCGAAAAAAGTGGCATGGTCCTATAAAAAAAAACTCGCCTGGGCACTAAGTAACACATAGAAGTCTTTGAAAACACGTCGGCACGGGAAAAAGGGAACAGCCCTGCCAAGCGTCTGGGTTCCAAAAAACGCGTCGGGGCCCTTAAAAATGCGCTGGCACTAGCCCTTAAAGGCACTGGGCCCGAAAGTACACCAGTAGACGAAAATATAAACGTAACGGCCCCGAAACAGGGGGCCGTTCCAAATCCACTTGTCCCCCTCTGTCGCAAATCCTAAGTTGGTGGAAGGCGGCACAGACACACACATACACACGCACGCACGCACGCACGCACTAACCAGGAATGGTCGTATCTGCAGAGTCACCCCGCCGTTGTGCAGGCTGCCAAGGAGGCGCTGGACAAGTACGGCGCCGGCCTCAGCTCGGTCCGCTTCATCTGCGGCACGCAAGACATCCACAAGGTCGGTGCTCTCTGCGACAGCACGTCCCCGTGCAGCACACAACGCCCGCTGTGCCACGGCACCCTGGTAAATCGACAGGCTGGTGATGTAACAGAGTATTGGTGGGATGCCGACTGCAGATCCGCTCCCGCATGTGTTGGTTGGTTATTGGTTATTGGTTTTGCGACACGTCGACCGTTGAGTCATGTAGCGTCGCCAATCTCTCACGCCGATTGGTCGCGGGCGAAGAGTAGCGACAGGTGAGACTCGAACCCACAACCTTTCGATTGTGGGACGAGCATCTTACCCCTAGACCACTCGTCCGCTCCCGCATGTGTCATACGTGCGCCACTGCAGACGGAGCGAGCAAACGCATCCTCGGACAGCAGTGGCGGATCCAGAAGCCTGGCTTGAAGGGGGATGGAGTAATGGAAAAATATCCGACTCCGATAAACTTGATTCGATAAAGATTTGAACAATAACATTCGTAGGGTCAGAGTTTAGGATAATGTTTCTCATAAAATGTTCTTATATTTAAAGAAAAATCAAATTTAATGCAAAAAGTTTAGTGCAAAATGTTGCCTAGTTTGCAGGCACGTACTTACCTACTTGGGGAGTGGCGACGTATGCGTATTTTACTATACAAGATACATATGGCATATAAGACGGAGAGACGTCAGAAATGTATACTTCTAAGAACAGCTACAGAGACCCGTAAAATAGTACCGAAGCAGCAAAATATTAGACATGCAGTGCATTTAGCACACGATGAATTAAAGCCATCTTAATTTCGTGATATCAGTGAATCAGACAGCCAGACAGAGAGTGATGCACATTGTATGCCTTGTACTGCACTTGCCTGTTGTTATTCCGGCCTTCTCGTTCGCAGAAACCACGCTTGTTCGCATGTGGCCAGGTTTTGTTTCCAGCATTGCTTTTCCCCTGCCCATGTGTACCGGCTTCTTTTCCTAGATAGTTGTGTTGTCTCACACCCTCAGTTCGGCTCCAAGATTGATACATCACGTAGCAAGTGTGCGTCTGTGATAATACAGGCAGCAAGCGTGCATCTGCAAGGTGTTCGTTTAACGTTGGTGACAGGGGGCCCAATTCAATATCGACATTTGTTCTGCTGCCTGAGTTTACTGGTGCATGGTAGCGGGGTTGCAACGGGGTAACGGGGTGCGCATGGGCTTCATTTCACCCCATGCATACCCTTACTAGTAGGTCACTGGTACTGGTAACGGGGTTGGGGTTGCAGGAGTGTGACATGATCTGTTACAGCGGTGTGATATGGTCACACACATGCATTTGTATATCTTGGTGTGGTAGTCTTGCTCTTCGTGGGAGACCGCGGCAGATGGAAAATGACGGCGGTGCTCCTAAATACTTCTGAGTTATGTGTTACGTGCCCTCAAATTATTAAAGGCAGATGCGTTGTATTATTCTCTTTATTAAGGAAGTTTGCAACAGCCATCACACCTTCATATGTTCACGTTCATATGTTCGCATGCTAAGTGGCTGCTGCAAACAACGCTGTTCCCTAAGGATGCTAGTAACAAGCACCATATGTACTATTCGGCTGGAAGGGGCTAATTCTAACCTGCAGGTGATAGACTCCAAGAATGAGGATGCTTGATCCTAACAGCCATGAGTGTTATGCCCAGCAGTCCAGAATAATGCAAATGCTAGCACTGTTACAGTTCGTGTTTTCTGGCGGGAGTTTGAACGCTCTATGGCTGCTTAGAGTTAGCAATTGGGTAGTTAAAATATGCAGCGTGGAAAATGGCGCGAACATTAGCATCTTAATGCTGCTTAACAAAACAACTGAGAACATTCGGCCATTTTGGTTTGGGATACGATCGCGCGCGGATCGGTGCAGTCGTGCGGCAAGATTGCGGTGAAGAAGAGGTCTCTCTGGGATCAAAAGAACCTCTGGATCCATAATCACAAGCCTTGTCATAGTCTGTACAAGGTGGGTGTGTCTTCACAGCAAATGTTTTTCCACGTTCCTGGTATCAATCTGATTATGTCAGCATCTTGCCAATATTGGTGCATACACCCCTGACATTACGGGCGCTATATGACTTACGCAGTTGATGCACCCTCAAGCTACAATAATCAACATACCTGAGCTTGACAACACAATACATGACATGCTTAGCAAGTCATATGTGGTATTTCTCTGGGACAAACAAGCTTAATTGCTATTTTATGACATCATTATTCAGCTATGGACACTGAAATATGGATGGGCTATGCCCGTTGCAGCTTATTTTGTGGGCCTGAACACAATCATTTCTCAGGTAATGGTTTTTGGGTGGTTTGATTGCACTGCTCATAATTTATTAGCTGAAAGAAAGCCCCAGAATCTGGATTATCACCACCAATTGTTGTTAGCAGATAATTTTGCAGGCAGAACCCAGGTGGGCCGCTGGATCTTTTTAAGTTTTAGCACTTCATGACTTTATGACATTATTATGGATTTAATTGGTTTATATATATGTATGTAGCCATGCCATAGAGCCATTGGATCTGCTCTTTTCATCCCCATTTGTTCATGAGTGGCACCGTCCATGGAAGAATGAACTGTGAATGAAATAAATTGTCTGGGTTCGGTTGAGTTGGTTTATTTGGTATTATTGTCATTTAAAGTGTTCATGATAAAGTTTTTACACACATTTTCCTCCATGAAGCAAACAACTGGGCTAGGCAACATGAGGTTAGGTTTTTATTTGCAAAATTTGAGATGTAATAGAAACACTTCCAATATTTTTTTTATTTTTTTTAATGCCGGCTGGGTTAGATGAGATTAGGTTAGGTTATGCTAGGATTTGTTTTTTATTCGAAAATGTTGAGAACAATTGTCTTGTTTGAAATTTTTGCTCTCTTTTTTGTTCGTGATGGGGGCTATATTTTCCTCAAAGGGAGGTTAAGCTAGGTCGTGTTATGTTATGTTCTTTTGTTTCACATTATTTTTAATGACGCATTATCTAAATCAAAACCCCACACACTACAAAACTTTTCGTGTTATTGTACTTCCCACCTGAAATGGGCAAATTTATGCTGTCAGGTAGTTTTTGAATTCTTGGCATTTATTTTTGCAATGCAATGTGTATGCATGCGGTTAGTATGACGTGGCCACTTATTTCGTCTGCTAATGGTTACTTTTCAACTGGCAGATAAAATAAGACCAAAAGATTGGCCTTGAGTTGGGTAGCATAGCATAAAAATAGTGTCAGAGAAGAAAGCAATGCAACACAACCTAAGCTAACCTAGCCTAACCTCCCATGCACGAAAAACAAGTTCTTGAAAAAAATGTAAAATCACCAAAAACATATCAAAATTGTTAAACATCAAAACCTAACCAAACCTAAATAACCTTACCTAGCCTTACCTAGCCTAACCTGTTTTGAGATTTAAAAAATAACTTCTTTTCTTACAAATAAAAGCGACACAATTTTATAATTAAAAACCTAACCTACCCTAACCTCACAAAACGAATCCTATACCCTTTGTTGGTTTCATGGAGATCGAATGTGTGTTAAACTTGTCTCATGAATACCTTCACGCACAACAATACCCTGAAAAGTATGCTTTTCTGGCAGAAATGAGTGGTCACACCTCACAAAATTTTCATACCCATTTTTTTGTCAACAAATCTACACAGCTCCTTAAATCACAGCTACCACTTATTTTAGGAACTTACGATCGGTTTCATGCCATCAAACATCCATAGTTGTAGGTCTTACACAAACAAGCATCTGTAGGCAGAAGCACAGCCAGGTCTGGGGTCTCCTCTCCCCTCTTCTTGATGAAAAATATACCCAATTTATACGAGAGAAAATGGAATTGCACTAACCAAAACTATATCTTGTGGGATCTCATCGCATTCTGAAATCCAAACCCCAAAAAATCATTTGTGGGGGTTGGACCCCGTCTTAAAATACTGGCTGCCTCCATGTGGGTGTCGTGATTTTCATCCTCCATTGGGTCCCATGTTAAATCATATGTAAAATTAACCATTAAGTGAAAAAGTGAAATTTGTGATGCTCTTACCTGTCAACCAGTTCCTGCTTGGGGTACCGTGTTATTAGTGCCGTGCTATCATCAAATGCACCGGATGCTTGGATAGGACACCCATTTATGTATATGGTATCGTTATGTATTCAAATATTCCGCTTAATTCCCTTAGCTTGATATTCGGTGACCGCACAGTGACCTCTCTAGGTCACAGCTTGCAATGCCCCGCAGAATGCTTGACATCACATATGTAAGACCTAATGAGGCACACATGCTGCAACTTTGGTGAAAACCTAAGGGGTCGAGGTTTTGATCCTCCATAGGGTCCCATGTTGTGAAGCCTATGGGAAATCAACCACTAAGTGAAAACGTGAAATGTGTGATGCTCCTTTACCTGTCAACCAGTTCTTGGTTGGGGTACGGTGTTGTTAGTTCCGTATTATGATCAGATGTACGGGATGCTTGGATTTGGCGACCATTTCTTTCCTGGGATACCGTGCGATTAGTTTTGTGTTATGATCAGCAGTGTCGGATGCTTGCCTATAACTTTATTGTACACGTCATGGTGCATTAACATTTTGTCCCCTGGAGGTTAGAAAATGTTAGGCCCCATGAAATGCTATGGTGTGTGTGTTCAGAAGCCCATCCTATGTCGATGTACAAGATTTGGTGGAAATCGGAGGGGTCGTCGATTTCTGCTGAATATGAATATCGAACTCCTGCAAACTTTATGGACGTCGCCCCTGCTAGGTTACTGATTACTAAAAAAAATGTTGTGACATCACAAGGCATCACAGCTTGGCGCGCATCTCATCGTTTATAGTAATAGCACAGAAGCACCAACATAGAACACATGTGTATTGAAAACACGATCATTTACAACCCCTTGTTTATTAGAAATAAACAAGCTACCAAAACCACTGAAGGTAGTCATTTAGTACAAGGCAAACGAAATCGTGTTCCGGATTCAGTATTGACAACAAAAAAACAGCTAGCGAGAGCTGGGCTGTGTGGGCGGAGCGGGGGCACCTCCGGCAGGTAGGCATATCGATATATGAACACTCGATTGTATCCGTGTGTGTGTAAGGGGGAGGGGGGTAGGATACAGAGTTCACTTAGGAAAAGCTGAGCCTGACTCAAATAATTACTGGTAGCTGATAGCAGTGGCGCCCTTCCAAAGAAATGTCGCCCCTTCAGTCAAGTGCCCCCAAAGCGATGCCTCTATCCCCCTGGTCATCAGAGAGTGCCGTGGGTGGTGGAGGTGTCAATTCTTGGGAACAATCGGATATATTTATGGGTGGTGGAGTTGTTGAATCAGGGAATCTACCCGGAAATTGCGTTAGGCAGGGGATGGAGCAGGGTCGGATACCGGAGAGGGGGGGAACTGGGGGAAGGTGTCTTCCTATGGAAAGGTGCGCCGCTCTGACCGGGAAGATGCGCCCTCCAGGTAGGCTTGAGTGCACCCTCCTCTCCTCCACTCTTCGTCCAAAGGCGCCCCTGAGAGGACAATTTTTCCCGCCCCAGATGGAAATTCTTGGATCCGCTAATGTGTAGGGGGAGGGAGCGATGGGAAGTGGTGTCTGCATTCTTTGTTTAGAAAAGTTTTGTGTTTACCTAAAATTTGAGGGGGAAGGGTATCCGAAGACACTGGTTCCGAATGCAAAGTTTTAGAACAAAACAAAACATTTTTTTAACGAGGAAAGAACATGTCCCTATCGAAATATACTCAACGAAATCTGGGGACTTTAAACTTTGTGGGTGTTGTCTGGATCCCCTTCGCAAAATCCGCTCCTTCCCTGGAACAAGTCCGGATGTGGAGTACGGGATAATACAATATTTTTTTTAGCAAGACTACCTCACCGGGATACCGTAAGTTGTATTTCACTCTATACTAGTTGCCCAGCCCGGCCAAATACCAGATGTATCGTATTATTCTGACGTTGCCACATTGTGTGTTGAGAACTGCAGATGTCGTCACTTTGTGTGTTGACGGTCGGCAGACGTCACACTACATTGTGTGCTGACGGCCGGCAGACGTCGTCACATTGTGTGCAGACGGCCGGCAGACGTCACTACGCCGCGTGTTGGTGGTCGACGCCTTTCGCTGTCGCCTTCCAGCCGAGTTGTGTTCGCTGTCCAGGAGCTGGAGGAGAAAATCTCCAAGTTTCACGGCCGCGAGGACACAATTTTGTACGCGAGCTGTTACGATGCCAACGCCGGCCTGTTCGAGGTTCTGCTGACGCCCGACGACGCCGTCCTGTCTGACCAGCTCAACCACGCCTCCATCATCGACGGCGTGCGGCTCTGCAAGGCGCAGAAATACCGCTACAAACACAAGGACATGGCAGGCGAGTGTGCCGTGCTCGGGAAACACACGCAGATGGACCTGTTCCCCGGTAAACATTGTAATGCCGACAGTGGCGGCTCCGCAGCCTTTTCTTCTTGCGGGATGCCACCGACATATCCTTGACGCTCACTCTGGAATGCCACCGAACCCCACGAGCGCGGAGGTGACTTACATCCCAATTCTCCTGCTCCTCGCCGCTCGGGTCTACCCTGAAATTGAACGATATGTCAGCTCAGGTTACCCCAGGCCTTTTCAGGGGCAACTACTTAACTTGGCTATTTCTCAGAGATTTTGCGTGGCTTCACACAGGACATGTGTGGAAGATTGCCGCAGTTTACCGTGTTTGCTCAGACTTAGAGAACGTTGGCGTTTCTGGGTATGCCAAACAACATGCATTGGGTGGGGGGAGGGGGAATATTGTGCTTCCGTAAGATCTTAGTGCGGCCGCTGCATGGCCTGCAATACTGCATTCGTCACACACGGCCGGGGATATTCTGACCTATGAGTGCTCGTATGACCCATGTCATGCGTATTGTGGTTAGCTTCAATATAAACACAGAAACGTTAACGGTGTTCCAAACCTCCTGATGGCGGTCAGTGAAACTTATCGAACAAAAACTTAGGCATCCTAAATTGCATTCCGGTGCACTTTGTGTACATTTGAGCACTGTTAGTCTTAGTAACACCGGAAGTTCGCCCATTGTGCATATTGCCCAAGGAGTGTTATGGTTTATTTATATATAATATATACACATACATGCATATATATATGTATATATATATATATATATATATATATATATATATATATATATATATATATATATATATATATATATATATATATATATATATATGCATATCCATATATATGCATGCCCTCCTTTGGTATTTGCAAAGTAGGAAATACGTATTCCTTTTCATTGCTATTTGCAAAGCAAATATGCACATATCCAATGTGTGTGTGTCAGCAGACCTGGAGGCCATGCTACAGCAGTGTCAGTCAGCCAGGCTGCGGCTGATCGCCACCGACGGAGTGTTCAGCATGGACGGCAACGTCTGCCCACTGCCGGAAATCGTCTCGCTGGCGCAGCGCTATAAGGCCATGGTTTTTGTTGATGATTGCCACGCCACCGGCTTCTTCGGACCCACTGGAAGGTGAGCGAATAGCCGATAATGTCAGTCACGGTTGTATGATGTTTTCTCTCCGTGTATGGGCCACCGCTCTGCAGGTACATGCTGATACGCCTGCTGAGTGAAGTTGTTGCCATTCCAATGTAGCTGCTGTCCGAATGGAGTCTCAAATTGTGCATTTGTATTGATAAATTACATTGGACTGCCTCAGCGATGATTTGCCACAAAATTAGTTGCTTTGCATCACAAATGAATGATTGGCGGGGTTCTTATAGATAGTGACTAATTCCAGTTAATCGTCGGGAACACTAGGATTGCGGTAACTCTTCACAATGTTGCGGGACACCTTTTGATCGATCTGGTAAGCACGGGCGGCGGCAGGCTTTCTGAAGTGGAGGCTGATCCTATGTGTTCTTTAAGCCAGATACCTTCACTCATTATGAGCCTTGGCACAATTTTGAATATATATATATATATATGTATATATGTGTGTGTGTGTGTTTGTGTGTTTTGATTCGTTTATTTAGTTTCCATTAGAGGTAGAGTAGAGGGGAGCCTTCGGCTGAAAAAAAAATCAAGAAGGGGTGCACTTGAGCGTCCTGGTGGCGCCTTTTACCACTCAGACTGGCGTCGCATCTTCAGGGTGCCATACTCCCCGTGTCCCTTGTCCCCCTTTGTCCCTTGTCCATTGTCCCTTGTCCCCATAGGGGTAAGATGCTCGTCTCACAATCGAAAGATTGTGGGTTCGAGTCTCACCTGTCGCTACTCTTCGCCCGCGACCAATCGGCGTGAGAGATTGGCGACGCTACATGACTCAACGGTCGACGTGTCGTAAAATCAATAACCAACCAACCCTCGTCCCCATGTGTCCCTTTCCCCCTGTGTTCCTTGTCCCTTGTCCCCCTGTGTTCCTTGTCCCTTGTCCCCCTGTGTCCCTTGTCCCCCTGTGTCCCTTGTCCCCCTGTGTCCCTTGTACCCCTATGTCCCTTGTCCCCCTGTGTCCCCATGTGTCCCTTGTACTTGTCCACATGTGTCCCTTGTCCCTCGTTCCTTATCCACATGTGTCCCTTGTCCCCCTATGTCCCATTGTCCCTTGTCCCCCTGTGTCCCTCGTCCCCATGTGTCCCTTATCCCACTGTGTCCCTTGTCCCATGTGTCCCTTGTCCCCCTGTGTCCCTTGTCCCCCCGTGTCCCTTGTATCTATGTGTCCCTTGTCCCCCTGTGTCCCTTGTCCCCTGTGTCCCTTGTCCCCCTGTGTCCCTTGTCCCCTGTGTCCCCTGTATCCCTTGTCCCCTGTGTCCCTTGTCCCCCTGTGTCCCTTGTCCCCCTGTGTTCCTTGTCCCCCTGTGTCCCTTGTCCCCATGTGTCCCTTTCCCCTGTGTCCCTTTCCCCTGTGTCCCTCGTCCACCTGTGTTCCTTGTCCCTTGTCCCCTGTGTCCCTTGTCACTTGTCCCCTATGTCCCTTGTACATTGTCCTGTGTCCCTTGTCCCCCTGTGTCCCTTGTCCCCTGTCCCCCTGTGTCCCCTGGGCTGACATGCAGGGCTGCCTTGACACCACATTATATCACCGTGATATGTGAGTTTTCTGACCGCTGCCGGGCCGGTGCGCAGGGGCACGGAGGAGCACTTCGGCATGGTCGGCTCGGTGGACATCATCAACACGACGCTGGGCAAGGCTCTGGGCGGCGCCTCAGGCGGCTACACCACCGGTCCGCGAGAGCTCATCCAGCTGCTGCGCCAACGATCGCGACCCTACCTCTTCTCCAACTCCCTGCCGCCGCCGGTGGTTGCCTGCGCCTCCAAGGTAGACATGCTTCCCCAGTTGCTCACTAGCAGCTGCTTTGGGTGGCGGTGGTTTCTTTTTGGAAGAGGAGGAGAGGCGGACTACTGTTCTGGGGCATGGCCTCCAATGTCGTTGCGCCAATAGACTCGGGACGTTTAGCAGAAGCTAAGCATAAAATTTGTTATTTTTCATGCGTCAGGCTGAAGCTTCGTATCTGAGCTTTTGACGCCATTCTAACTTCCTTCTCTTTTAACTCGTCCGCCTAGTATGTATTGAGTGCATTATATTTATTATTCAAGACACTTGATTAAGGCATTCAGGATGCTGTTCCGCAAATAGCTAGATACTCCTCTCCTTCCTACTGCATATTGATTGGTCCCTGGTGTCTATGAGCTTGTGGCCCCAAGTGAATACTGCGGTTGTGCTAAAACATGCTACAGCGACGTTTAGTTTAATAATAAAAACACTCCAAGGTTTCAAATGTGTATACTTTTAAGTTATGCTGCACTTACTTATCTAAAAGTGCACCATTGTACATTTTTCTGGGTGCACACTGCACTTGCACCCAAAACAACAGTTTTGCACACAAAACAGGCTTTGTACTAGTGCTTGCATGAAGCTGGCTAAAATTATTTCTGGTCGTGCAATGGATAAATCTGACTTAAAATCGTTAAAAAATGATTTCACTCCGGTAAAAAATACCCTCCTGGCTCCGAGAAGTCATCGTCCATTTGTGTACCTTATTTGTGTACATCGTCCATTTGTGTACCTAAAGTGTGAGCACGTCCCTTGGGCCTAAAGCACCGGGAAAACGTATCATTGAGCCTGGCGACGCTGTCCTTGCTCTTGTAAAGCGCACGGAACATTTCGCTGTACGCTGGGAAATAGCCAGATGCGTTGCGCGACATCTGACTTCCAAGTATGGCCTTGGGGAGAATCACGCATCGATGCATGTATATCGGGAAGCTGACTAGCTCGCCCAAATATTTAGCTCCGCCCCTGAATACAACTGCAGTTTTCTAATCGAACCAGTTTCCCATATTTTCCATATTTCCCATACTACACGAAGTTAATGACATTGAAAAACGTTCCACAGCATTGACGGTAGTACAGTCGTAGATTGTACCCACGTTTGGCGGGGTGGGGAAGAGTTGTGCATGTGGTTTCTCATCTGTCCAGATTGGTGCATTTCACACCTGCCGCGACCGTGGTGTGCGCGAGCCAAGCTGACGCAGCCGCGGCGGCCGGCAGGTGTTCGACATGCTGATGACCTCATCTGAGCTGACGGCGCGCGTGGCTCGCAATACACGCCGCTTCCGTCAGCAGATGGCGGCCGCCGGCTTCACGGTGGCCGGCGACGAGCACGCCATCTCGCCGGTGATGCTGGGGGACGCTCGTCTCGCCTCCGACATGGCCGACGCCCTCCTGCGTGAGTCGCTGCCTCCGCTGCTGCAGCCGTAGGTGGCCGCCGCCAGAGGCCGACACCGAGCGTCATCCTGCCCGCCCCCGTCCAGTCGGATCGAGTCAAACCGGACACGTTGTGCTGTCTTGTAAGGCAAACGTTTCCATTAAAAAAAACATTTGTTTACTCATATACAGTCAGCTCAATACCAGCTACATATAAGTAGTGTTCACTGATTCTGCTGTATCTGCTTTCACTTTGTTGCCTTCATATTTAATATGTGGTGTATCCCTTTTGTTGTTTTTTTTTCCACCTAGCAACGCTATCTATCTTTGTTCACGGATATCTATGCATCATTTATTTTGTCAGCCACCCTCCAGCCATAGCACACGTCACGTATGTCGCCTCAAGAACGCACCGGAAGTGAAAAGTAGACACCGCATCTGCCTTTTTCCAGCCGTAAGCAGGGTCTCTTCTAAGAAATTTTGACTGAGAAGCTGCGTTCATTGGTGACTGCAGGACCACCATCCGAGGAAACTAGACTCAGTACCGCCTCCCCCAGTTATGCTAAGGTAATGGGAACTGTCATTGACTGGGGGCTACGCCTCTCCCCCTCGTGGCATGCTAGAGAAGGCTAGAAAGGTAGTTAGAGAGGTAGTTAGACCGTATGCTAGAAAGGTAGTTGTTGACGCAGAGCATGGTAGTCCTCTAGTATCCGCCATGCTGCCGACACATTGGCTGTGTGAGACGGCGCCTCTCGGCTGCCGACGCGATAACCTGATGCCTGTTCGGTGGTGCAGAGCTGGGCATCTACGTGATCGGCTTCAGCTACCCGGTAGTGCCGGTGGGGAAGGCGCGGATCCGTGTGCAGCTGTCGGCCTGTCACTCGGACGACAACGTGGACCGCGCAGTAGCCGCCTTCGTCCAAGTCGGCAAGCACTTCGGCGTCGTCGCGTAGGTCCCGCTTCCGGAACGTCAGACGCCTGTCGTCGGAAGAGAAGACTGACTATGGGGCGATAAAAAAAATTAAACAATACAAAAAAAAAAAACAACAAGCGAAGAAAGCCACACTTTCTGTTACTTTGATCATGAAACGACTCGAGTATTGAGTATCTTCATGAAGTGGCTAACGTTGAAGTTATCGAAAAATGGTGAGCAGCTGTCTCCGCGCTCCCACTCCCACTGTCCCTGCACGCAGGATTGAAGCCTATGGGAGCGTGAAAGATGCCGCCATTGTCGATGAGTATCCCAAACTTCGAAAGCGCTCGGGGTTTTTGTGATGAAATGTGTGGGGTTCGTTTGGGTGTAACATAAGGCATCGGTTTGACATTTACACATGAGGCTGGGCCGTCAGGCAATGGAAGGTGTGATAAATGTTCGAGATAATATATTTATGAGGTAATATCTAGCTGGTTTTCCACTTTTGCGGAAAAGAAGTTCCTCACCCCCCTGCCCCCAGACAATTCCGATTGAGAATACAAATTAATTCAAGGTGGGATAAATAGTCCACGCCCCTTCTCTCCTTCCAACAAAAAATGAGCAGGTGCGGTCAAAAAGCAGCAGCAGAAAGCTCGGTGCGGTCGAGAATGGGCCCATTCCCGCAAAAAAGAACCTTGGAGTAAGCATTTCACTTAAAAACTATTATAACAAGTAACCAAGTGCTCATATTAAGTAAAATGGGATCACAGATATTTCTAATATATGTCGGGCATGGTCCTTCTTCGAAGACAGAATAAATACACCGAGACATTTTACGCACAGGATTTTACGCACATGCTATATATAACACGCCGTTTACCAATATTGACGAAATCTTCAGCTAAGTCCAAGTTTCGACCATATTTAAATTCCATCATAACAATAGGCATTGTGACAAGTACATGTGATGCGACACTAACATAGCAAAAATGTTCGTCGCTTCCCTAGACACCCTCTCTATACATCTATCCTATGCATCTATATTCACACATATCCATGATCCGTCAATGCTCTCGAAGTGTTCACCTGTGTGGATGAACGAGTATATAAGTGAGTGAGTGAACACGTGAGTAAGTGAGTGAGTGAGTAAGTGTATGAGTGAGTGGTGAGTTGGTCAGTGAGTGCGTACATGGGTGAGTGAGTGAATTCCTGGGTGACTGAAGGGCGAGTGATTGTGCCAGTGGGTGATTACGGTGTGAATAAGTCGGCGAGTGCAGGTGACGTCTGTACAGTGTCATGCTGTGTAGGGAACTGGTTTTATGGGGGTCCATAAAACTGGTTTCATGGGGGTCCATTTGATATATATATATAGATGACATTTTCGGCATATGGACACAGGGCTCGAACTCTTTAAACACATTTTTTTCAGACATGAACCGCTTCCATCCCACGCTAAAATTTACCACAGAGAGAAGCGATCAGCCTACCAACGGCCAAATTTCCTTCCTCGACACACTTCTAGCAGTCAACAGTGACCTGACCTATGCAACATAACTTTTCATGAAACTGATGGCATTTATCCTCCCATATTATCCTCCCATACAAATCGGCTCACCCTATCCAACCTAAAAGTTGGACCCTCATAAAACCAGTTACCTACACAGCATGCCATTGTATAGACGTCACCTGCACTTGCCGACTTGTTCACTCCGTAATCACCCACCGGCACAGTCACTCACCCCATCGGTCACCCAGGAATTTACTCACTCACCCATGTACGCACTCACTCACTAACTCGCCACTCACTCGCTCACTCACTCACTCACTTACACACTCGTTCATCCACACACGCGAACACTTCGAGAGCGTTGACGGATCATGGATAAATGTGCGTATAGAGATGTATAGGATAGATGTATAGAGAGGGTGTCTAGGAAAGCGACGAACATTTTTACTCTGTTCGTGTTGCATCACATGTACTTGTTACAATGTCCATTGTTATATTGGAATTTAAATATGGTCGGTACTTGGACTTAGATGATGATTTCGTCAATATTGGTAGATGGCCTGATATATATATATATATATATATATATATATATATATATATATATATATATATATATATATATATATATATATATATATGTGTGTAAAATATATCTGTGCATTTATTCTGTTTCCGAAGAAGGGCCATGCCCGAAATATATTAGACCGATTTGTGGTCATATTTTACTTAATGAGCATTTGGTTACTTTTTATAATCGACTTTAATTCGACAATGCTCAGTACAGCTCTCTGCAACATTATCAATTTCACATAAAAACATACCCCCACTCTTTCACCGCCAAAGCACACCGGAAAAAATCTTACCATACGAAGCTCACTTCACTCCAACCAGGTTTAGTCCCTTTTTCTTTAAATAGCTGAGCTGTTATATATTCTGCAGTTATATACGATTATATACGATTAACACCGTGCATGTTGGGTTTGTGTGTTTGCAGTCCCCCCCCCCCTCGTGTGGCCATGTCCTTGACAGAAGGAGCAGCGTCGAGGGAGGGGTGCGCGAGCGAGGTGTTACTTTGTATGTGATGTAACCGGCTTTGACATGTGTGGGTTGCTGGTTGGAGGTGAAAGTGAGGATGAGAATGTGTGTTTTTTTTTTGGGGCAGGGAGCCGGTAGACCGATGAGATGCCCTGGCTCGCAAATCTGTGAGCCAATTTCTCCTGTCATGTAAGCCCATGCATGTATGATTCCCTGAGAGGTGTTGCGGTGTCGGTCTAGTGATATAATGACCCTTTCTCCTACCAGCCATTGTATGCGTTTTAATATGTCGTCGTCTTTGGTGTTCCAGGCCTGAATCAATAACTGCCCCGTTTTTAGGTGGCGTGCGTGTAGGGGCGTTTCAGTCTGACGGGTGATCTGAATTTTCCACTAGCCACGGGTCAAGGGAGGCCATGGGATGACCATCTAGCCGACGGCAGAGGAGAAAATCCCCCGTCGGAGTGTTGGGTGTGGTGCTGGTGTTCATGATAAGTTGTTGTGTTTGGTGTGGGTTTTGGGGTTCGGCTTCGGGGTAGGAGACGAGAGGTATACACTTCTTACAGTTTCAGCGGTATGTGGGGGGGGGGGGGTGGCAGCGGCACCGCTGGACCAACCTGTAGCTGGAGTTAGAGATGGTTGAGCGGCGGTCGGAAGAGTAGAGGCACAGGAGCACTGTCAGTGCACTGCTGGAGCAGGCTAGAAGTTGGTGATGAAGAGTAGCTAGAAGTCGGTAGTACAGGGGTAGTCGAATTGGTGGCAGGCTGGTCGGGCGTGCTGGAGTCGCTTGGGTTGGGTGGCCAAAAGGCGTCGACCCGTCTTCTGGGTGGTCTTTGTGATGGTCAGCTAGCGTTGGCGCGGCTTGCTTAGCACGCCTTCGGCGCAAACTGGCTTTGTTTGTCCCCACGGTGCTGTGAATGCGAGTACGTTGGCAGTAGCCGTTTCGTTGCGCCCGCGGCGTCGAAGCCTCTAGTTGGTGTTCCGGCTTCGCGGCGGTATTTGACCAACTGGCCGAACTTGGTTTTTCTTTCTGGATGGCTTCTCGATGGGTGCATAACAAAGAAGTAATAGTGTGGTGCAGCATGTTTTGGTAGTATTATATGTGCGCATGCGCCTTTGCCAGTGATATGTAACTGAAAAATCATCACAAGCAGCAAGTACGAAGAGATCCAGGAAGGTCCAAGTTTTGGCAAAGAAGACAAACCTGTAGCGGCAGAAGAAGCGAAGACTTCAAGACAGCAAGACCCTAGGGCTCCAGGCACCCTAAACGAGCACTCCCGCGACTCTAGAAGGAAAGCCTCCCACACCTCCCCAACTTCTCTCTGTCTCCCAACTAACCTTTACCCCCCCCCGGAGGAAGCATAACGGTGAGACGAGTCCACTGGGCCATTGCGGCCGGGGCAGGGACCAAAGGGCGAAAGCTCGGTCCACGGGTGCAACGGAACTGGCACCTGCACTGAGCCAGAGCACAACATCTCACGATAGTCGTTGCTCACCCTCGCACTGACACTCCGCCACATATTCAATTCACCGCACTTCACCATCAGCAGGCATACCACCCACAGCATAGTTCAGACACAGAGCAGCACTGACACAAACACTACTGGACACGCGCACGTTCAACAACCGGCGCTGCTCCTTCACACTACGTCGCACAATGAACACCAGCCGAGGCTGCATTTGCGCCCCAGAGCTGTATAACGTACCACTCGATAGGATCGCCACACTGCTTGACGCCACAGCCCTCCTTGACGCCATAGCCACGATAGATCACATTAAGCTAGAGGCACTATCAGCGCACAGTATCTTAGTTGTCTCGTTTAACTCACTGCAGCTGCCATCACACGTGCATATGCATGACAAGCCATACGCGGTACGTCTCTACGTGCCCCTACCACTTCGGTTCCGCCGCTGTCTTCGCTATGGCCATGGCGAACGCGCCTGCGCGTCGTCAGAACCACGATGCAGCCTGTGTGCGGGTCACCACACAGCATCCGAGTGCACATCATCCGGAAGGAGATGTGCAGCCTGTGATGGGCCGCATCCCGCCATCGACCCTGACTACCAGAAGTGGGCATACGAGAGGGAGGTGTGCCAGCAGCTAGTAGTATGCGGTAGTATGCGGCAGCTAACAGCGTGCCACGCACAACAGCACGACAGCACCTACGCAACACCACCTCCACCTCCACAACCTCACCCTCCCACTTCGCACCTATCGCCGGGCGCAGCTACGAAGCGGCGCGTTCTTCTCTGCACCTAGGCCCACATCCAGTCCAGCACCAGCTCCCACCCGCCCTCCATCCCACCAGCAACCGGCTTCTGGTGTCCGACACACCTTCCTCAACGTCCCACCGATCCTCGACTCCACCACCCAACCGACACTCGACTCCAACGCCCACCACTCCCACTCCTTCCCACGCCACCCAACCGCGGATCCGGCCTCCTCCCACACCCACCCCACCGCAGATCCAGCCTCCTCCCACGCCCACCCCACCTCGGGCACGGCCTCCTTCCACATCCTTCCCGCCACAGACCCAGACCTATTCTTCCCCCACCACTCTTCAGACCAAGACCTGGTCTCCATCTCCTCCCACCACCGGTACCTCCCCATCCCTCACGGGACCTGGCCGTACCTCTTCGCCACACCGCCTCCAACCGGCCAGGGCCCTCCCGCCACCCTGACGCATTTCTACCACTCACTCCACCGGGCCCTCGGCTCCTGCCCCACCCATCCGGCCGGCCCAAACCAAGGCCTAGCCCCAAGGCCACCACAGCCTCCACACAGACCTCCCACAAGCCCACGGGCACCGTCTCCGACCGACCTCCACACCACCTCCTGCGCAGCCACCCAAACCCATTCCAAAACCTCGTCCGACGCCACCACCCAGACCGAGCCCACCACACCTGCCAAGCCCGTCCAGCCTGAACCCACAACCCCATATCACCCAATCGCCCCCCAGAACCCGTGTGTCCAGATCCAGGTTGCCACCTTTGCTTACCTCACCACGCACCCCCTCTCGTCCACCGTATCCAACTTCCCCCAACATGACACCGACACCACCCCAGTGTGGGAACACCAGCAGACACTAATCACGTTCGGCAATAAGACTTTTTCTACTGTGGAATACCGTTGGCTTCGATGAAATTTCAGGGAATTTAAATCAGAATTCCTGCAACAATAGCCATTACTAGCCGCGCTCCAAGAAACTCACTTTCGAGACTCAGACTCTATTTGGAACAGTATTCCAGGTTACACTTGGCATGTCGATATCATAAACGATCCACTTCGAAAATGGGGTGCAGCCATACACATCGCTAACAGCATACTTCATCGTCGAGGAACGTGAAATTATCTCCTGAACTGCGTAGCAGTCAGCCTCAGAATTGTCCATTGCCAAACCACACTCATTTCACTGTACATTCCACTGTCAAGCTATTCAGACCATCTTGGAGCTTGAAAAGAGCAAACTGGGCAACATTCGAGGATCAGGTGGACATCAACCTAGCAACTTCAGAGATCAACACAATCGAAGCAATACTAAGGACAATCAACTCAGTAGCACGTGAATCAGTCCCAAAAGGTAATCAACCCAGGAAAAAGCATCTACGCCATGGTGGACCCCGAACTGTCACAGGGCAATCGCCACAAGGCGCCGTGCCCACAAACAGTACAAAAGATGCGTATGTGTAGTCGCTGGGTCCGAATTGCAAACACGTATGACAGATTTCGAGTCCAACCCGCACGGGCGGACCGCACGTCCGCTCGCAGCCAGCTTTATTCTCACACTCCGCGCGGCCGGGATCTTTCGGCGCGAAAGCAACAAGCCAATCGGAAGGCACGCGTCGCCTTGGCGACGCGCGGGACCATGACCTCACCCGTCTACATATGCGAAGCACACCTATCAGCATACAGACAACCTCAAAAACACTGCCCGTATACTATTCGAACAGCACGCCAAAACCGTTCGCAGTCCTTTGCGTCTCAAGTCAGTAGGTTCACCCCTACCGGCAGAATATGGGGCCTGATGAAGCGTTTCAACCGGAATCGCCTACCACTAAGCCTCTTTCCCCAGCTGACAGTGAAAGGACAGCACATTACTAGCCTAGAACAAGTCGTAGACCACTTTAAACTACACTACCCCAGTGTCTCTGGGACCAACACCTACGACACCACTATATTAAGCGCTCTAGACGCCCTTGCCGGCAAGACAAATTTTGGCTCTAGCAGCAGAGAAGTCCACAACCAATCATTCACTATGCACGAATTGCACCTTGCCCTCAGCAAGTGTGGAAACACGACAATCAATCAAACAGACAAACACGTCCGAACGACGTTCGCTTTCAGCTTTTCAAGCATCTTAGCAAACATTATCTTACACACTTTATTTTTATTATTTATTTTATTTTATTTTATTTTATTATATTATTTATTTTATTATATTATATATTTTATTTTATTTTATTTTATATTTTATTAGCGGCCCTTAACGATCGGTACCAAAGAGACACCTTGCCTGCCTCCTCGCGAGTAAGTGTCACATCAAACACCACACCTCAGGAACAGGGTCGGGCGCAGGGGAGCGTGCTCTCACCGAGCCTGTTCCTCATCATGATTAACCACATACTTGCTGATCACACCGACACGTCACTTCAATATTCACGTTTCGCAGACGACATAGCCATTTGGACAGAAGCACAGTGCTTCCTAAAAGATGAGGAAACAATGCAAACAGCACTAGACCACATCACAAAGTGGTGCAAAGCGTGGGGCTTCACCCTATCCGCAGTACAAAAAAAAATCGGCCCCAGTTACATTTAGTCGTCTCCGCCTCACACCAACAACACTGCTTAAAATCGACGGCAAAGCCATTGAACAGGTGCAAGTTTCAAGTTCTTAGGAATAAATTTGGATCCAATACTTAGCTTCAACACGCATACCACTTCCGTTTCGAATAGATGCGAGAATCGCGTCAACGTACTCCGCGTATTTCCAGGCACAGACTGGGGCGGAGACAGGAAAACACTACTACGACTCTACGAATCAATCCTGCGTCCCATCCTAGAATACAACAGCATCATCTCTGCCACCATTTCACAAAACCAAAGCAAAAAGTTAGAAACTATTCAAAACAACTGCAATAGAGCAGCCACATTAGCCCTCAGCACCACGCCTATAGCCAGTCTACTAGTAGCCACAAACACTCCTCCCCTCCACTTCAGGAGGACACAACAGCTGTGCCGCTATCACATTAACCCCGCGATAATAATTAACCACCCCGTCTTTCCAGTCAGATCCTCACATCCCGTCTCGGGGGGAGGGGGGTCGATACATGCTCCCCTCTAATCTGCACGAACTAAGCGTCGCACGAAAACGAAAGAGGTGTCATCGGAAAGCGCTCGACGAGTATGGCCAGAAACTACCCCCAAACAATTATCCCTCAAGAAGTGACGGGGGCTTTTATGTGATCGCGACTCACGTCATGTTTTTGGCTCTGGAGAGTTCATTTAGGGAAGATGGTAAAAATATAAATTATTTGGAATCAGAAAAGGAGGGCGAAATGAACCATGGCCGCAAAATGCATTCCCACCCAAAAATCAACATAATTTTTTGAAATTTTCACAATTTTAGGTTTTCAATTTTGTTGAAATTGATTTCTTATAATGGGTAGAGCCAACCGAGAAACGTTGCTTTAAGTCAACTTGCCGTCATAAAAAGTGCCTACTTTAGCCAGAACCTTCGATTTTAGCCATAATGGGAAAATATTAAAAACTACTAAGTCTACAAAACAAAAATCAAAAATTCCTCTGGTGTGTTTTGTTGAATCCCTAAAGATAAACAAACGCTGAAAGTTTCATTAAGATATCATTATCCGTTAAAGCGTGACGGCAGGTCTAACTTTGTTTGGAGGTGACCTCATTTGACCTTGACTAACTCGTTGACCGCGGATGATCTGACCTAAAAATTTTAACACAAGATGCCAAATTGATATGGGAAAAGGTACGCCAAGTTTCGGTACGCTGCCGCGCGCCGTTCTTCGGCCGCTATCGCGCGCCGCTACCGCGCACGTTGGCGCGCCGTTCCGTCTCGCGGGGTCGTATATCAACCCCCCGAGACGGTTACAATCCGTCTCGGGTTTACAATCAAATTCATTAAAATCACCCGACGCAGCGCTGCTTTATGCCGGACAGATACAAGAGCCGATTTTGGCGCAAACTTCCAACATATAGTGTTCAAATTGTCACGGCCCACTCAGATCTTAACCTCACAATGGCCACTGCAGTTCGACCGCCCACTAGGCCATTCTGATCCCTCAGTTTACCAAAGGTCGAGTACTTTCTCTCGGAAAAGAAATAGACTATCACATCGGCGGAAATACATGGCACCTTCCACAAATTCGCCGATGACAACAATCACAAAACACTCGTATTCACGGATGGGTGGAAACACTATGTCAAGATATGCATCGGAATCACTGGACTTTCCAAGCGGCCTCGGCCTGGACCACGGCGGCATCAGCCTTAGTCTTTCCAAGCATCTACCGGATAACTTTTCCATCTACTCCGCTGAAGTACTGGCCATTCTGGCCGCTATCTCCATTCTCAAGAGGCGTAAAGATGGAAACCTAGTAGTTGGTTCAGTTTCCAAATCCGTCCTTCAGTCAATTAGCAACATCCACGACTGTCCACATCCAGTCATTGACATAATCCAGCAAATCGTGGCTCATAACCAAACGACTTTTCCTTCCTCTGGATACCGGGCCACGCCAATATCCAAGGTAGCGAAGAAGCAGATCGGCTCGCAAAGCAAGCCTTGACATTAAACACTTATCCCAGTATGGAATATTCGGTAGACGATTACGAAGCACTCCTACAACGCCACGTATATCAGCATCACCAGAACACATGGACACAATACAAATCCAACCACGCTTACATCAAACCAGCGGTAGACACATGGAACTCATCAAATCAATCTCACCAACAAAAGGAAGTCATCCTTACCAGACTGGTTGCACAAAATTAGCACAGCCCCAACTAGAGGATGATCAACATACAACACCCCAGTGCGACACCTGCAACACCACATTAAGCAAAGGCCACATCCTGCTAGACTATAGTAGCTTTAACACCCAAAGACAACCACTTTGGGCCTTCTGTCAAAAACAGGGCATCACCCTGTCGTTTCCATCGCTTCTGGATGACAAATACGCAGAACCACGGGTGTTGATTTCTGAAAATCATTGGGGAGGGGGGGGAAATACATGAAGGTAATGGGCAGACCCAAATGGATTGGGGGAGGGGGCACACTCCATAGGGTCACATGTGAAAAGTTAAAATTATTGGGTGGGGGAGCCAACATTGAGGGGGCATTTACCCCTCAAAAGTATATAAAACTACACCCCTCGCCAGAACTGTAAGAATTATTTCGTGAACCCTACACAAATATGTATGATATCGTTGGCGTTGAAGTTGAATTGTGTCCGTAAGAAATTATTTCTTTTCGTGTCGGATTAGTCCAGGAAATTAATAGGCGAGTTAGGTATTATGCAATAGGCAGTAGCAGGTAATGAACACGGGGAAACACAATGGCAATGGGCAATCACGGAGGCCGGGCTTACCTTTCGACGAGTTCAGGCAGTTCCACAGCGCTCTGTGAATATTAGTCCACTCTTAATGCCAGAGCTATTGTGCGCCCATAGCACCGGTGTAAAAAAGGTTCAGGCCCATCCCTGAAGGGGCAACCCTTCTGGCACGTTGATAGCTAGTCAGACCTCGACGTTTGCGATATTTAAAACCCCAGTTATAAATTCAATGGTTCGAATCCTTCATCTCCGAGCTCTCATCTCACATCTCTTGACACGCACTTCCAAAGCCAGCACTTCTATATTGTGCGAATTAGTCAACAGATAAATGGCCACGAAGATCAGACATTAATGCGCAGCGTGATATAGCGAAAACAATGTAGCTTCATTTTTGATAGACAGGTGCAACAGTTTCTATCAGAGAACTACATCTCGACAGACAGCGACTCTCAGGCAGAGTCCCGACGTACCTCCGTGGGGCCAGGGCTGGCCAGGCGGCGGCGAGCCGCCTGAGGGGCGACCGCCCCCGACGACCGTTCGTCCAAGATCGCCCGAGAATGACTGAGGGCCCTTGCGGCGCGTTCGAGGTAACTCACAGTACATCACTATCACGTGATCAATCCGCACACGTCATAGTCACCTGACTGACTGCGCATTGCCAGGGCGTCGGCCCGAACAAAGGCTCGCTCTGAACTGGCGTCTAGAGAGCACAATGGCTCTCTCTGAACCCCGTGCACTGTACTGCAGACGGACGCGACATCGCTCTGAGATATCAGAGACAGACTCTGATCTCAGCGCAACGGTCCCTCCGTGGGAAACGGTGCTGTCTCAACACTTTCGTCCAGGCCCGCGTCACACTGGCGCCACACAGTGAGCTGTCAGCATTTCACCGGACGCTGGTGAACAACAACAGCGTCCGACTGGCAGAGGCGCGGTACTGCTGCGTCTGGTCTGGCGACACGGCGCCTGACACACTAGCGACACACGACGTTCAATTCGCCGCATGACAGCTGGCATAGACATCATAGACAGGCCTGTCCATAGGATTCCCACAATATAATCACTTGTCCTACATCGCCCACTGACGATCACATCACCCACTGGCAACGGCGGCGCGGCGCGCGCCGGGGAGGGGACTGAATGGCTGGGATTTAGATGCCCCAAAACCAACTTTGTTACACCGGTAAGTTGTAGATTGCTGGTAGTAGTTGTAGTTGTAGTTATGCGTTAGATCGAGCATTCGTCCCGCGCGCGCACGTAGCACGTAGCACTCCCGCTCGCGTCTCGCAGCCGACGACTGACTGACCCCGTGCCAAGCACCGACCCGTATGTGTCAAGGTCACGTGACCGCCCGAGGCCAAGCAGCCCGGCCCTCCTGCCCGTGATACGAGCGAAGGACGGGATACCATGCGAGTTCGGAAAGGATGGAATGGAAGGAAGAATGGTGGAACAATAATGTTGTGGTTGCGATGATAATTAGTGGCATTTTAATGTATGTATGTATTTAATGCCTGTATTTGAAATGTTATGATTAATATTGTGCGCGCAGAATTATCGCAGAACTTCTTGAATTGATATTTCACAGAAAAAAATACTCTTTTAGCATTACTACTCTTTTTTCCAGTGTCGTCAACATGAGTCAGAGCATTTGCCCGCCTCTATGAAGTGTAGGCAGGGGTGTTGTTTTGTATACTTTTGGAGGGGTATATGTCCCCCCTCCTCCCCATGTTCAATTTTGCCCCTCCAATAGTGCCTTTCCGCCCCCCCCCCCCCCCAATATGGAGTGGAAATGGGCATGCAGCGAAAAGCATACACAGCTGCTGTCTGCGATCGGATCGGGAGCGCCGATGACTCCGCCGATGGCCCTGGAAATAGTGACGTCCGCCCGTTCACTCTGGTGACCTGTCACTCAGGACGGTTTCCAGGTGACTGACCGCCACCGTTAACGTCGCGACTATATCCTGTAGTGTGGCCAACGTACTGGTGTCCAGAGACACTGCGTCGGCTGGCACCGTCTGCACTGCAATGTATCCTGCCGCCATTGCTAACACCAGTCCTGAAGCCGAGTCTTCCAGGAATCCGTTAGTTGCGGTGGCCAGTTTTTTGTATTTGTATTTGTATTTGCGAGATTTAACAAACCGATTCCATAAAATGGATTAATATTTGGTTTGTGTCAGAATACAGTCAAATACATTTCACAAACATGAGCAAAAATGAAAGCGGCAAGACAACAGTATACAGGGGAAAACCGAACACGTGAAGTCAATTTATCAGACGTTGTTCAGCATCGCGACGAACTCGCCCCCTGTCCGAGAAGCGGAAGTGGCCGGCGGCAGTAGGTTCCAGGCCGAGGCTGCCCGGAAGGAGAAGGTTCTACGTGACATGCTGAGGCGGAAAGGCGGTGGCTCCAGTGCCCCAGCCACCGTCGCACGAGTGGAGCGCCGGGAGACATCCGACCGCCGGCGGAACAGAGAACGGATCGCCTCGGGGGCTCGCGGATCATTCAGGGCTCTGAACACGGCGATGTTGTCGCGGTGGGTGATGAGGTCACGGACACTGCGCCAGCCCAGCGTTGCCACTGTCGGCGAGATATGATCACGACGACGAGCCCCTACGACGATCCTAGCCCCGAAATTGATCGCCTTCTGCACTCGTCCAAGGTGACATTGGGCAGCCCCGCCCCATACAGTGAGGCAGTATAGGATGTATGGAAAGACGTGAGACTGAATTAGGAGTTTGCGTGCTTCGGGTGTGAGATGGTGACGAATATTGTGGAGACAGAACAAGGTGGAGTTGCACTTTTTGACAACGTGGGATATGTGCTCCTCCCAGGATAGGGTGCGGTCAATGATGACTCCCAGCATCTTCACGAATGGCGAGGGGGTTAGGACGTGACTGCCAATGTTGAGTTGGTAGGATGTGGCTTTTTTAGGGATTGGTTCGTGCCGACAAGCAGTAGGGTAGTTTTAGTGGGGTTCATCTTCAAGGAGTTGGATGTGAAGTAAGACTGAATAGCAAGGATGGTGTTCTCCTGCCGGGATTTAAGAACGGGTAATTCATCAGGATGTGCAGAGTCTAGCAGCTGGGTGTCGTCGGCATATGATACCAGACGTCCGTATGGAAGGTATGCTGGCAGGTCATTCATGAAGATGCTGAACAGCAAGGGACCAACCAGGGATCCCTGAGGAACACCATGGGATAGCAGAAGGGATAGAGAGCCGCCCCTCACCACCTGCCGCCGGTCAGTAAGGTAGCTGTCAAACCACCTCGGGTCGACGCCGTACCACTGCAGCTTCCGCAGGAGGATATCATGGTCGACGCTGTCGAATGCTTTGCTTAGGTCGATTGAGATGACCGAAGCGATGTGACCAGTGTCGACACGACGTGTGATCCACTCGACAGCGTCGACCAGGGCGTCCTCCGTCGAATGGCATGGCCTGTATGCATACTGGGAGGAGGAAGGAATGTGATTAGTGACTAGATAAGAGGACAGCTGGATACATACTACTTTTTCACATAACTTGGATAAGACTGGCAAAATAGAGATTGGACGAAAGTTACTGGCGACATCGCGAGGCCCAGATTTGTGAAGTGGAACAACCGAAGCAGTTTTCCACGAGGTAGGGAACACGCAGGAGACGACAGAAGTGTTAATGATGTGAAGTAGGTGAGGCCCGAGAACCGGAAAACAGTTGCGGAGAGCGTGCAGTGGTACGCCATCGACGCCAACCGCTTTCGACGAAGACATCTCACATATGGCTCTGAATAGTTCGGGCAGGGTCACCGGGTGTAGCCGGAGGCCGGTGGTAGTCACACAAGGTGGTCGCGGAGGGATGAGTGGAACGCCGCGGTTGCCAGCAACGAGATCAGCGGCAATGCGTGGGCCCACGGAAGCAAAGTGACGATTAAATTCGTCCGCCACCGTCGCTGCCAGGCCCCTCACGGCCCCCTCCCCTCCCCCGGCCGGTCGGAGCGCAAAGTCCCGGATGTGGCGCCAGAAATTGGCACGGTCTGTCAGCATTTGCGCACACACAAAGTCACGCCTGGCTTTTGCAAACGCACATTTCACACGGTTTCGCAGCCTCCGATAAGCGACCAAGTAATAATCCGTGCGATAGCTCCGCCACGGATAATAGTAAACGGATAGGAAACTCCCCGGAATCGGCGACCAAGGACGGGCTATTGCCACCTAGCGGTTGGAGGCCGAAGCTAATCCTGGATAGGATATTGTTTGATTAAAGCAGCACATTCCCGCGTTGGAGAGTAAAGCGTAGTTTAGTTTCGGCCAATTTCCGCTTTTTGGAGAAGCTAGGGAACCGTGATTCGGCTGCATGGAACTCTGTGACGGTAAGGAATTAATTAAAAGCATATCTGCCTTCATTTCTTTGTTTCAGGGAACATTTAAACGCATGGCGTGGAGTACTACGTTTCTGGCGCGTTGTGTGTGTTTTTGGGAGCAACTTATGTGTTTTGGATCAAGTGAAGCATGCAATTCTCCATTGCGTTGCCCAGTTATTTACTCTGAATCACGAGAAAATCTGAATCAGTGGTATTTAGTCTGTTTGAGCTTTTGCTTGGCTTGAAGCATTGGTCAAAGGGGGCGCCGTAAATGTACCAATTTTCACCTGCATATGCAGCTCTCGAACTAAGGGTTTTGGCTGGAGGATGTCCGATTTCAGGCTGAGGAGCAGTCCGAAGGAGGAATTGTCTGACGTAAAATTTTGCAATCTTTACCTAAGGTCCATGGCTGAATATTTTGAAAGGTTGTAAGTGAAAGGATCAGTGCATCACCAGGCCTGGTGCCAAGGTCAAAGACTTGGTGCCAGTGGTGACACAGGCCACCAGTGACCACCAGTATAGGGCAGTTGTAGTGCAGGTAGGAGTAAATAACATAGGTTCTGCTCGGGTGAGGAGCTGCTGCAGGACTACAGGGCCCTTCTGGCCACCCTGAAGCATAGCAATTGTCTGATTCGGTTCTCATCGGGTTGCCGTCGCTACATATTTCAGAAGAATAAAATATAGAACTTCTGAGTTTATTTATGGAGATGGGTCAATAGCTTGTTTTTTTAAATTTAAATCATTCCCAATAATATCGCATTATGGGTGCCCAAAATTGAACATTTGCAAACCAGTACTCGCATGGCGTCGTTATTCCGATGGGTCGCGGCACCTAATCTAGCTGCCTCACCCACTAGCAGCCCGCCGCCGACGACCATAACCCTCGCACGGCCGATGCTCCGCGCAAACTTCGTCCGGCCGGGGAGGGGGAGGGGGTTGTTACCTACCCTCCGGCCGGGAAGGTGGGTAGGTTACCTACTCCTCCCCATATACATAACGGCATTAGATAGATTGGGTGATTCTAAGAAGGAATTGGTTCAGTCCTTGTTTGATCCGAGGTCAACGTAGAGGTCATATCAGGTCAAACAAAAACAAATTAATAGCGCAGGCAGCACAAAGACTTCAAGAACTATAGTGCACAATTATTCTTGCACTGCACGGCCAAAACTGATTTGTAGATCAATTTAGTCCTTGACCTATAATGACCTGAGGTGACAGTTCAAAATTGGATAAACCGGAGGCAAAGAAAGCCAATTTATCATATTATCATACATGTTATTGGCACTACATAGGTCACTGACCTAGGATGACCTGCACCTGCAGTGATAAATTATTCGTGAACTAGGGTGGAAAATACCACTTTCTGAACACTGAATCGACATCCCTCCCAACGGATTATCGACATCGTGCTTCGTGATGAGTCGTTATGAAGTCTTCATATCTAATTTCTAGCAGTCTCTTGTTGACAAATAGCATGCTGATACTCACCATTGCGTATTGTGATGCACGAGTATCTGTTAGCACAATTCCAGGTAAGATGATTATCTATGATTATCAGTTGATATGGATATATATTTTATATCGTTGTCGCTAAAATAGTTACCCCTAAATTAGGTATCTCAAAACGAAGGGAATAGTTGCGCGTAGGAGTACGCTGTTGGATCATAATTTTGTTTCAAGAACTTATAAGTTATGTTAAGTGGCATCGTTTCCGTGGTCAATTTCGACATCCTACTGTACTCGTTTCGACATCTCACACCTAACGAAAAACCATTATTTTAACACTGTGCACCTGACATTCGCCACACCAAATATGTATCCAGCGCATGGTACTGACAATTTTATAGCTTTTGCGAGAAATTTGTCATGTGATTTCAAAGGTCAAAGTCAATTTTCAGGTCAAGTCGGTCGGAGACCTATGATGACCTTGCTAAAGTCATTATGGTCAGATATGCTTCAAACTGTGCAATGGTTATTGAAAACGATATGCAATCTGTTGATCGATCGTGTATCTATATTGTCATAATATGTGAGATTTTCCGCAGTTTGGTCCGACATGCCGCCACTAAAGGGGTTGTAGGTCATTGACCTGACATGGGCTTGACCTGATAATTTTGGAGGATGTGTCAAATTGATGTAGCTTAAGGTACTGTAAATTTTAGGGCTCTAGAGCAAACCATTTTTTGGGTATGGTACGAAACGTCATGGGGGGGGGTGGTAGGTATTTACCCACCCACCCGGGCGTGCGAGGGTTAACATGGGAGACGTGGCAGCTGCAATGGGGTGATGCAGGGGGCCCCTGACAGTTCCTCTAGGCTCCAATGGCTGTTCCGGGGCCCCTCGGCCCAATCAATGTTCATCATGTTCTCCTATGCCTGCTCAGGGTCCCCTCGTTTGTCAAAGAATATACCTCAGGGGGAAATGTGACTGCCAGGGCCAATCAGCCAATCGGTCTTTGGCCAATCAGCAGCCTTTTTTGTGGGTGGGGGGGGGCATCGGAATGGAATTGGTCTGCCCCAGACGAGTCCCAGGCATATACGGTTGGAATGGGAGGGGGCAGGTGCTCTCCCTGTTTTTTTGCCGGTTCTCATGACACTCCGCTTCCCTCAGTTAGTCGGCACAGGTTAGTTGGTCACGAGCTTCATGGTTCTATACGGCGGCCGAAGGGATGGCGGCCATTGGAGTAAGCGTCCCCGGCTTGCGCCGAAGGCGCAGTTTTTTGCAAACGACGCGTGGTAGAAGGCAGATTCAGCTATATTTCCCCATCCCGTCAAGCTTTTTCGATAGGGTGTCCTTCGCATCACCTTCCCAGGATTATTTCGCCGATCGTCCGATAGATGTCGCTAGTATCGGTCGGTGGTCGCAAACATCAAAGTGCCGCCCGAGAGTTTCCGATCCGTTTACTATTATCCGTGGCTCCGCCAAGACTGAAAAGCCTGGTCACGGTCACGCATGAGCTGCAGCAGGTACGGACTGTCACCTACCCACGGGCAACATGCCCGGCGGGGGTGGACGGTCTTGAGGGGACAATACACGTTCACCGCCACATGCCACAAGTGCATGAACTCCTTTAGTTTCGCGTCCACCCCCTCTGCCCGGTACATACTGCTCCAGTCCGCCTGCAAGAAATGAAGGCACAAGGCGTCCCAGTTAATCTTGCGCCAGGGGCGATAGGTGAAGGACGCCCGGCGACACCGCAGCCCGCGGTAGGGCACGCGCACAATTATTGTCAGATGGTCAGCAATCGGTACGAGCGGCAGCTGAATGGCCGACTCAATATCCGGGACATTGGTGATGATATGGTCCAGCAGTGTTGCCGTCGGCCACAGATGGGTCGGCTGCCGGACAAACTGAGAGAGGCCGAGATCCTGCAGCACCTGTCCGTAGCGACGAACACCGGGGCAGTCGGAACGAAGAAGGTTGATGTTCATATCGCCCAGGCAAAAGGTTGGCTTGCCGAGACTGATGGCGGCACGCAGCTGGTCTTGTAGCTCGTCCAGGCCGTCAGATACGGGCTCCGATGGCGGGCGGTAAACCACCCCCACAGTGACAGCACGGCGTCCCCCGCCACTCACAGACACCCACAGCGTCTCGCAGGACGAACCGGTACAGTTGGCCCAGGGGAGCTTCCTCTGACAGCAGCGATAATGCTGCCCAAGCTGCCTGCGGCAGCCGTTGAAGATATAGTCTTCAACAGCTCACGGTCATGTGGGGCATCTCCTGCTGTACCCAGTACGGAGTGTATGCGCAGGAGCAGCTGGAACGTCTGCTGGTCTCCTAGCTGCTGGCGGGGATCTAGGGCTTCCAGGGGGGCCGCTCGCGATTGCACCAACCTACGCCTCAAGGCGTCAATAAGGGCCACGAACCTGGGTGTCTGGGCTTTGATAATATCCGCACCTGCGTGGTGATCGACACAGAAAGGCTTGCCACCAGCAGGTCGAACTTGCTGTTGTCTTCTTGGATTATAGCCACCCGAAACGCACAGTCCGTCTGCGTCGACTAGATGTCTTCTCCGGAAGAAAGAGAGAACTGATAGCCTGAACGCGGCCAGCTGCTGACTTCCAAATGCAGGAGCCAGGAACAGATATAAGGGGGAGTGAACTAGGGGCATGTACCTCCCTCCAATGAAAGGTGGCCGCTCCTCTGGCCGGGAAGAGCTGCCCCTCCTGGAAGTCTCTAGTGAACCCCCTATGTTATTTTTAGTCAAGAGCGCCTCCCCCCCGGAGAGAAAAAAGGTGCCTCTTCAGTGTGCTTGAATGGACTCGCCTCGAGTTTTTCTGCCAGAGGCTCCCCCGGAAGGAAAAAAACTCTCCCCCAGGCAGGAGCGGGTTCAGAAACTGTCATGAGGGGAACTTTGTCTCGGGGGGGGGGCTCCAGCTGAAAAAATAAATTAAGGAGTGGCTTGTACTTGGGCCTTTGCCTTCCAAGGTGAACCTCTAACTGGAAAAAAATGGAGTTGGTTCACTTAAACACACTGAATGTGGCCTCTTCCTTCCAAGGAGAGCCTCTGGCTGAATAATTCGAGGGGGATGTACTCAGCACACTGAAAGGACGCCTTTTCCTCTGAGAGGTTATTAAAGGCAGATGCGTTATATTATTTTCTTCATCAGATAATTTTCCAACAGCCGAACAGAGAGTGGTGCACATTTGATGTCTTGTATTGTACTTACCTGCTGTTATTGCGACATTCTCATTCGGAGAAGCCACGCTTGCTCGCATGTGACCAGGTTTTGTTCCCAGCTTTGCTTTTTCCTCTGCCCATGTGCACCGGCTTCTTTTCCTAGATAGTTGTGCACACTCACACCCTCAGTACGACTTCAAGATTGATAGTCCACGAAGCAAGTGTGCGTCTGTGATAATACAGGCAGCAAGTGCGCGTCTGCAAAGTTTTCGTTTGACGTTGGTGACGAGGGGCCCGAATCCATATCGACATTTGTTCTGCTACATACTTCGGTTTAGAAACGCTACGAGACATGCATCGAGATCCCTTTTACATCGCTCACGACGGCTGCTTTATTCCACCCCATGCATACCCTTACTAATAGGGCACTGGTACTAGTAACAGGGTTGAGGTTACAGGGGTGTAATATGATCGGTCACAGGGATGTGACATGGTCACACACATGCATTTGTACATCATGGTGTTGCAGCATGGCTGTTGGTAGGAGAACGCGGCAGTTCGCAAATGATGATCGCGTTCCTAAATACTTCTGAGTTGCGTGTTATGTGCCCTGATATTATTAAAGGCGGATGCGCTGTATTATTTTCTTCATCCGGGAATTTTCCAAGAGCCATTACACCTTCATGACAAGTCACTAGAATGTGAGGGTCAGAAAGGGCCTGCTTTGATTTAGATTGCCAAATATTGTCATAGCTAGCACGTATTCTTCTACAGACGTTTCTCAGGCAGCGTTCACATTACGTGTTTACAATGGCTGTTCAGGAGTGAGCGAGCGTTGTAAGCGAGCGCAGTGGTACAAATGCTAAAACCCACCAAGTCTTCCTTGCTTGAATTTTTGAACATCTTTTCGTCATCAGTGAATCCCTGCGACTCTAAGTCTAAGAGGAACGAATTGAACCTAGCCTTTTTGGACGTCGCCAAGGCGTTCGATGAGGTGTCCACCACTCCATCCTCAGAGCATTGAGACGGTTTGGTTGTGGACAAAGGTTCAATGATATCGTTCACGACCTATACTCAAGGGTCACCACTACCATCGGTGGCGCTCAAGGCAGAACACCGCCTATTCCAATGAACCGCGGAGTTAAACAGGCCGCCCATGTCCCCGATGTTGTTCAACATGGTCATCGATGAACGAATCTTGGGAGCGAAGCCTTGGGGCAGCGACACCTGCTCAAACCGAGCGGCGAGGTAAACCCTGGATATATTGCCCTGGCCTTCGCAGACGATCTTGTGTTGGCTTCGGGCACCCTGAAAGTCATCCAAGGGGTCACCTTCCGATTTAACAGCGTCCCGATCAACAACAGGGGCGTCGAGCAGGTGGTGAAATACCTGGGGTTGGAGCTGACTCCCCTTGGCTGCCAAAAAGCTCAAGGACAGCAGCTGCTCGTGGACATTAAAGTGGTGAGACAGGCTGCGCTCAAGCCAGCCGGAAAGCTGGCACTTCTACGAGCTCATCTCCTGCCGAATCACCAGCATGCTCTGCGTTTGGGAAATATTAGTGATCAGTCGCTGGGGCACCTAGACCGCGCACTCCATAATGCGATTCGAGGCATCCTCCACCTCCCGCCTGGCACGCCCACGGCTTTTTACCATCTGAGGTCGGAGGATGGCGGGCTTCACGTCCCCTCGGTCCGAAAGACCGCAGTTGCGATGCGTACCCGCCGACTAGCGAGGCTCACAATGAGCTCGGACCCTGTGGGCAAGTCCCTAGCCGTCGGGTCGAAGCCCGCCAACGCCGAGATCGCACATTGACGCGACCATCTGCGCCTGGAGGATATCTCGCTCAAATGACCCATGAAGCATAAGCTGAGAGTCCTGCGGGAAAAGGCGGCCCAATACCGGAGAACCACCGTGGGGAGCCGGTTTGATACCGAGAGGTGGGGAAACCGGTGCCCGACCGATCCGTCGATCAGCCTATCTGGCCAGGAGTTCATTCGCCTGGCCAAGGCCGTCTCCGAGAATCTCCCTGTACGGACAAACCTTAATCGTGGTCGAAATCAGCCGGTCAGGCCCTGTCGCAGGTGCGGCGCGTTTGCGGGAACGCAGGCGTACGCCCTGCACGGGTGCCGCGAACTGCGGGTCGCGTACATAAGGCGTCACAACTGGCTACACGACAATGTGGAGAACTTGTGGCGCCGCGGTACGCACCACTCAGTCTAGCCAGAACCGGCAATCGAAATAGGTGGCGAAAACGTCCGCCCATATACCATTCTGGTGACGGAGAGGCGGAGGTCGGCGGTCGTTGTGGACTTTACTGTTCCTTTAGTTACTTGGGCTTTAGGGCGCCTCGACCAAAAATTGTGATCATTTAGCGCCCATAACGTTCATTTAGCATGCCAAAGTCATATTGTGTTACTGAGGTGAACATATGGAATGAAATCCTATCGCTCTTAGGTACCTAAATATATTGCCGAAATGAATGATTTCTGAGTCATCTGCTAGAATGTCGCGATATGTTAAATGTCCGATCCTATTTCCGAAAAACAACCTCCGCTCCCTTGAAAAGTGTTTGCACGAGAAGAGCACGTGTCGCACCGTAAGAGCTTCCAGACAGCGAGGGCACTTGAGCCTCTCTTCCCCGCAGAGGAGGTATTGGTGAGTACCGTGTGTGTGGCCAGTTCACAATCTACATAGAGTCACCTCGTCATTCCTGGATCTGAGATGGCACGATGACCAGTCTCCAATGTGCGGTTTTATTGAATGCAGCTTATTGTTCGACTGTGCGTTCCAACTCCCCTGCCACTTAGCATTCATATGCGATGTGATCCCGGGCCGGAAGTGGGAGAAGGCGTGTTGGGGGTCTCTGAGCTGCCCATTTCGCTGCGGAATCGGCTCGCTCATTTCCACAAATTCCGACATGGTTCGGAACCCAGCACAAACAGACACTTTTTCCGTCTCGTTCCAGAGTAGTGAGACGTGTCAGAATGTCAATCAGTAGAGTGTCGGTAGGGTAAATTGCGGTAAGTGCCAAAAGGCTGCTAAGAGAGTCAGATAGTATGACATATGAAATATCTTGTAACACCTCGATGAAAGAAAGCGCTTTAGTTATTGCGATCAGCCCCGCAGGTATACACTGAAGCATACATGGGTAGGGTAAAAAAATCGAGCGGAAGTACCACACACGAAAGGACATTCCGCTCCGGTGCTGTTCTTGGACCCATCAGTACATATTTGTGTATATCGATATGTATCTAAGTGCTCCAGTGTTTGCATGCGGAAGAGCTCAGATGTTGCATCATCCTTGCGCATCGCTATTAGTGATAGGTCAACTATAGGGGAGACCAGATTCCAGGGCGGTACGGCTAGTTTCTGCATACGCATCACCCGACGAACTCTCACACCACTCTCCTCGAAGACAGCACGAATTCTGACACAGAACGGCAAAGCTGTCAGATTTCTGCCACTGCGAAAAAGTGCCAAGGTGTGTCGCCAGAACACTGCATCGTAGGTTGGGTGGGTGGGGAGCTGCCGTAATCTGCATGCATACCCTAGGCCAAGCACTTCACGTCTCAACGCCAGGGGAGGCTCGTTCGACTCTGCGAGCAGGCTAGCAATCGGCGTGGGACTTTACTGTTCCCTACGATCATGACGCCGGCCTCTTGCGCAGCCGCCGAAAAGATAAAATTCGCAGATACGTGGCGACGCCTTTTTGAGGGCAGTCAAAGCTAAGTATCAGGTCGCGGAAGCAACATCTGAGGCCGTTGTTATCGGCAGCCGCGGCCTGCCACTTACCGAGACCTTCCAGCGACCGCTCAAATCCATCGGGATCACCCTGAAGCGCGATCTCGAACGCCTTCAAGTGGGGGTCCTGAGGGGTTCATCGCTGGTATGGCCGGCATTTGTCACGGGAGGTCGCTGACTCAGCAACAGGACCATCCCAGCGAGTCGGCGGCCATGGCTCACGCCGGGGATGCCGCACTGCCGGAAGCCGCGCCGGCAACTAGCCCATGGCCATCAGCGGCGAGCCGGCGCGGCACTGGGACTGTGTTCGTGTGTCCTGTCGTTCATGTCGGGTGTTGTGTGGTGCTTGTTTTGATTGGTCGGAAAGATTGAGTGTTGTTTGGCGGAGAGTGGCGGTATTTGGTTGTTTGGAGTGGTACAGACGATGGCGATGGAGAAGGAGATGATTGCAAGGTATATATTGTTCAAAATGAGGCTGGGACGCCAGGATGATGATTCCTCTGAAAGGGAAGCGCGCCGCTAAGCAGTGCACATGCGATTGGCGTGCATGTGATGTTTGCTCGTGTTTGTTGTGTCAAATAAGCCCAGGCCCGCCGAGTGGCGGACAATGTGTTGTTTCGCTATCTTGGTCTCGCCTGGGTCGCCCCTTGAGTTCTGTACGGCCCAGGCTCAAATCCGTGACGTCACTCGGCGGAAAATCGAATAAAAAAATGAAAAAATACAATACCATGGCTAGCCTGAATCCTGTATAATATGTTTTTGGTTTCGTACCTCTAGATTAATCATGGTGATAAGGATTTCATGTGTGTAATAATATGGGCAACATGGCTAGCTGTAATCTTATATGATGCGATGTTTTGTTTTCGCAGCTCTAGTTTAGTCATGGTGATAAGGATCTCATTGCCATGGTGTTGTCGAACATGGTGAAATTGGCACTGCAAACATGGACTTGAAAAGGTCCAGTCTGGGATAGCAGGCCACATTTAAACGTAGTAAAAGCACCTTTTCCTAGCTTCAAGTATATCGGTGCACCAAAACAAGCTCGTCGGTTTTCATTTTTTTTTTTTCAGTTTTAATTGTTAAACTTCACCCTCCTAAGCATCCATATGTAGTACATAGTAGACTATGTACAAATACGGATCTTCACACACGGTCCCATGTTTCTGCATGTGTTATGTTTCAAAGGTTTGATGTGTACACATTTCTTCCAGGATCCCAAACAATTTGTTGCTGTAATTGTCCATTAAAAACTCCAGAACTTTTGATTTTCCTGAAACATGTACAGTGCCATAAAGAAGACCCATATTTTCGGCTTATCTGTCCATTATGTAAGAAGCACACAAATATTTAGCCTTGACGTCGTCATGGTATATCTATGCATAATGTTGAAAATGAAGTTGGTCTGCCAAGGATTAATAATGCTGATTTGAATGCTGTAGATGATCTAGGGAGTACCCAGCATCATGATCAAGTTGGACATGAGACTGCAGCGTTAAAATAATGGTTTTTCGTTAGATGTGAGATGTTGAAATAAGTAAAGTAGCATGTTGAAATTCGCCATAGAAACAATGTCGTCTAACATACCTTATAAGTTCTCATTCACAATTTTGATTCAACAGCGTGCTCATACCTACACCTTTTTCCTTTGTTTTGAGATACCTAATTTGTGGATAATTATTTTAGCAATAACAATACAAAATACCTATCCTTATTAACTGATAGTGTATAACAGATAATGTCATAGATAATCCATCCTCTTACCTGGAATTTGAGATGTTCGTGCATCACAATCCGCATCGATGATAAAAAGCAAGATACTATGAACAAGATACTGTGAGAAATTGGATACGAAGGGTTCATAAAGACTCATCACGAAGCACGATGTTGATGCTATGTTGGGAGGATATCGATTTTGTGTTCAGAAAGTTATATATTCCACCCTATTTCACGAATATTTTATCACTGTGTGTCTGTGTGACTGAGCAAGCTGACCAGCTACAAAGTGATGATGGAGTCCTGCATGTTACATATAGGTGACCAGGGAAACGTTCTTGGGAATCAATATCAAGTTGACCGTCCTCGTCGGTGTAAAGTTGCATCGTTTCTGAATTCGGTGCGTGATCATCACTAACCAGAATCTGTACATACAGATGCTGCAAGTCGGGTGGAAAACATTATTAGAGCTATTCACGAATTTATAACTTTATATGCTCTTGCATCTGGGCAAACAAGTTGTGATGTCAAGTCATTGCCCACCATTGGAGCTTTGAATACGCTTCAGAGTAACCTAAGTTCAAATAGTTCGCTGAAGACGATTTACCATTTGTCGAACCAGAAACGGTTGATATCGGTGGAACTGAGCATCCAAATCATGCGTACCAGTATGTGCCAATACTTCAACATCTGAAAGATATTGTAAAGTTTACTGAATGAAAAAAAATCACATTTGGTGAGAGCGCTGTCGAAAACAGGTGTGTAAAGATGTCGTTTTCTTGGCGTTGTGATGAGTCTAATCGGACCTCGCGTCGCGATTAACCAGTGCCAAGTTGGAGCAATTAAAGCTCTACATTGTGCGTGCGAATTTAAATATGCGAACGGTAATAGTCGGCGTATCGTTGGCAACTCACGCGGGCACACAGGCATATAGCTCCAGGCACAATGTCCCAAGCACAGCCGCCAGCCGAAAATAGTCCTCAAATGGCGAAAGTAGGAAAAGCGTCCATTGGTTGGTTGGTTATTGGTTTTACGACACGTCGACCGTTGAGTCATGTAGCTTCGCCAATCTCTCACGCCGATTGGTCGCGGGCGAAGAGTAGCGACAGGTGAGACTCGAACCCACAACCTTTCGATTGTGAGACGAGCATCTTACACCTAGACCACTCTTTCGTCCATCAATCACACAATCACTGGCACACGTCACGCAGGCTCGTGCAGACCGGCGCGCCCGACTGCCAGAGTTTCTCTCTGGCCAGCTCTCCGGGAGACTGCTCCGCCGTACTTCACCGCAGACAGCCGGCCACGCCTGGGTCTACTCGTCGTTGGCTATTAATAAATGATGCGGTCAGCACCTTCATTCGATTGGCGGTCATATATGACGTAATGCTTCCGACCGCCCGGCGATGGCCGCCAGTTCGTTGCACCTAGGGGCGTAGCCGGCCTTGACTCACATGAGCGAGTCATATCAGGCGCTTTTGCGCCTCTAGCTCAAGGACATCGGCCGATCCCACTGAACTCTCCGTCAGGTGCCGGTCGCCGCTAACCTCCCCTCAGGCATTGTTGCTTGCGCAATTGCCTTGTGGACGATCCGTTCGATTCATTCGTTCGACTCGTTTAATTTGACTGATTCGCTTGACTCGTTTCACTCACGCGGTGTGTCTGACGTGTTCAAGCAGAACAGACATATTTAGTTTATTTGGAAGAATCCTTGTCGATGTTTCACGTGCCCAGCGCTCACGCGGCGGTGCATCGTCATGTGATGAAGCGAAATACATCCATTGTTTAGTTTGGAAGATGCCTTGTCGACACCTCATCCGGCCGGCGCTGTGATATAACGGTTTATGGATATGGCTGATGCCATGCACATGCTGAGAAACCGGATCGTAAAAACACGCTTTGCTATAACGCTCCAACCAAATGCATTTTAATAACGCTTCACAGGTGTTGCAGCGCTGCTTGGGCGTGTTCATTTGTGATGCACGTCAAGGTATATCTTTATATAACGTGATGCCGAATGAAACACCGTTCATATTACTTTATCATCATAATTGGGCACCTGTTGGTTCGGTTGTGAATAATTGTTTGGATGTTGGCGGGTTTTTCGATTACGAGCCGTTTTTTGTAACCTTTGTCGGTGTACTTTTACCCTGACATGATCGTTTGAAGGATGGGGTTGAAAAACACGTATAATCGATTCGTTTTGATACTGTGTTGTAATACACTAGACAGGTTTATTTTGAACAAAAACCTGAGTTGCGATATACTAAATGCATGGTAGGAAAACACCAGAAACCGTCTAGTGTATGATACTATCGGGTAAATAAACATTAACTTCTGGCAAATAAAATATATCACCGGGTGAATATACATAGCATCGATAAGCGAACGCCAACTACTGAGTAAGTGAACGCTAAAAATCGCGTAAACCTACTTGAAAGGACAGGCAAGTTAACACGCTTAAATGGTTCGTTTTGAGACTGAGCAAAAACACCGAATAGCGTGTAAATATTTTGCTGTGTGTAGGCTAATGCCGGCACCCTGACAAAATCAACTTCTCGCCACCCTCTACCCTCTCGTTCAATCGACGGAATAGCGGTAGTGGACAAAGCGACTGCAACTAAATACGTTCCGAAAACAACAAGCTTTGTCTCAATTTCGGAGCCCGAAATAGGTTGCCAGCTCTTCGGATGTAGGCTAATGGTCTACCTGCAATGATAGGCGCATCTTGTCTTGCTACAAGCTTTTGTGTGTGTGTGGGGGGGGGTATTGACATGGACGCTATATACTTCCCACTGTAGAAGTGTGGGGACAATTGCCAACATTTGCGTAATGGACCAAGCATCCCATAAGTGGAAATGTGAATGGTAACATCTGCTCAGTACATCACGTATAAGAGGATTAGCATTGTAACAATACTTGAATACCCATCTCCCGCCGCGCACTTGCTCTCCAGCTAAGGGCGAATCGTGCGCATGTGCACAATGGTCCAGTGTGGTCCAGTGGTCCAGTGTGGTGACGCAATGGTCCAGTGTGGTCCAGTGGTCCAGTGTGGTGTCCAGTGTGGTGCCGCCTGACCGACTGGGTGCCGGCTGGGCGCACAGGGTCCCGGCCGTGGGACCGGGCCTCCCGAGTCGCACCGGAAAACGAACTGGGCACCGACCGGGCTGTTTGTTCCCGATTGTGCCTGGCAGTGGCTGCCCTGGGCCGCCGGCGGTCTGCCAGGTCGAGTACGGGCAGACCGCCGGGTCTGCCCATCTGATAGCAAGCAATCGTCAACAAAATCTCCAGGCCGGACACTTACACCAACTCTTCCCAATTCGCCCAACCGAAAAACCTCAATCCACCGTCACCGCCAACTGTGGCAGACAGCCGACGTTTTCGAATGACCTCAGCGTGGCTGGCAAACGCCCAGGCGCCACCCACGTATCATACGTCAGGGCTTTGGGAGTTATTTGAGCTTTAGAACGCGTCGACCTCACTGTTCATATAGCAGACGTCCGTCGAGATTTGAATGTCGCTACTGCACGCCACTTCCCCCACAGGAATACATCCGGAGCAGGAATCGCCTGCTGGGCACTCATCCGCTGGCGCCGACTGCTCCAACCATCCAACTCCATCGCACGCCGCCGCCGCCGCCGCCGCCCACACTCGCCGGAGCGTTGCTGACCTGGGCGGCCGCCCCGAGCTTGGAGCGGCCGTCCAATCCAACCGAGGTAGCCGATCCGTCCCCACTTTCCGCCAGACCACCAGGCTTCTCCCACGACAGAACAAATGTCACTATGTGACCGAGCCAAATGCGAGCCATCCACATCAGTTTATTTAGCCCAAGTCAGCAACAGTAACCCTGCAAGTAGATCAGAGTGGTAACGTTCTGCCTCCCAAAAGGGACAATAAGACGAGTCACCGGCCGACTGCTTTGTCGAGTCCACCAGCGTCGCGAGTCGATTCGGACGACCGACGGCGCGGCTCCAGCGCCGCCGCACACGGTACCGTGCAGGGCGGCAGCCGGCGCACGTCCAAGCACCAGCCCACGCACACCACCCACTGGAAACCTTACAAACTAAACACCCGTGGTTGTGACCATCACACAGCTTCTCCGATCTCTGATATGACTGCCGATACTTCAGAGACTGAGAGTTCGCGCGTCAGCAGCGTCGTGACGCATTCGCTGTCCACTGACGTGCTGCGAGAGCCCGTCGACCAACCATCACGTGCACTCGGCTATACCAGCAAAAAATCGACGGCCTGGTCAATCGGCACTAACTCGGTATATAAACACATGCGTCAAAGCGGGCTACCGGTGGCTCACGATGCAATGAAAGCGAACGGAATGCTACCAGATGAGCTAAAAAAAGACCGTCACTGGTCACCGCCTTGGAAATGCGCACTCAACACGATGATTTTCCTGGAATAAAACAAAATGAATCAAGAGCGCCAGTTAATTAGTTGGCGTGGAAGCTATTCGGCCAGAACGCTTCAATTATGACTTTCGATAGTGCAGATATACGATAAAGCGCATTTTTGCACCCGGAGGGAAGGTGGAGCAATCATTCCGGGAACAGAAAATGTGATATTTCAGACGAATTTAGTCGTATCTGTGGCGTTTTCTGGGAACGGTGGTTCCATGTCAGTGTCACGACGCATGACCGACCAGTTGATCTGAAAGGTATCGCGCTACCACTACTAGCACGCGAATAAATTGACTGCGCTTGAATGAGCATACGAAGCTGGGGAGAGGTTACATGTCATGTCACACTTTCGGGGCAACCCTCCAATCAGCCGTACCGATGCAGCTTGTTGACAAGAAAACAAAATTGAGAAAAGGCAGCAGTGCGGTCGGCTTAGGGGCAACCACCCCTCAAGTATGCGAGTATGCGAAAGCATGCGCCCCCTCCCCCATAGGTAGATGCTTGGATATTTTTGGAGTAGTCCGAAAACCTTAAACGTTCGCTCTAGCCCCTCGAAAGATGACATATCTCGACATGGTCCCTCGGGTCTCCCTCAATGCACTTGTATTTCAATATTGCTGAACCCCAATATTGTCCTTCGGTCTGGTCCGGAATGAGTCGCACTTCAGGTCTTCAGATTCGTTGGGACATAGACAGAACGGGAAATAATGTTGACGAAGGCATCAACTGTGACATAATTGTTATACCGGGGCCAGAGATTAAGCTGATTCGGTTTAACTTCCCAAATTATCCTGATCAGTTGCTCGCACAAGTACTGGTCAAATTTTGATCGCAATCTCCTACTCCCGAGAAATGTTACATTTTATCCAACAACTTTTTCGATAAATTGTGACCACCTACGGACGCTTATCGCATTGGACCCCTCCGTTACAAAACAGCCTAAATAGTTAGTTAGTTATTGGAGTTTAGGGGCGCATCGACTGCGTCGGTCATGCAGCGCCCAAAACAGCCTAAATACGACCACACTGAAAAGCACAGAACTGCACAACCACGAGCAATGAAATTGTCAAAGGTGACATAAAACTTGCGCAAAACGTTTTTGTCATGCATACTCCAAGAAGTATCCAGATATCCCCAAACCCCTGCAACACATCAGAAATGGTCCACTCCGCTAAAGAGACCTGGAGTGAGAGACTCCTCACTCTTTCCAATACCCTTGCGCCTTTAAGCAGCATGATACTTGAGTAACGACTGAACGCTGTTATACGAGAACCCACCAGCTCATCAGAACAACCCCGATGTGCAATTTCAGACAGGTGCATCACTCTTGGCACATTCGTCCGAGCACGCTCCCACCCCACAGTACACACCCGAGCATGCACAGATGTTTCAATCGGGAGGCACATGCTCCTACTAGTGGTGGACCCAAGTCACCACCACACTATAGCGATGGAGACGGCAACGTCAAACTGCCGGCCTCCCTTAAAGAAAAAGCGCGATTCACAGCAATTACTGGTTCCACCTGAAATATTAACGTGCTAGTTTCAAGGTATCTATCTAGCATACTTTTCGACGTTAAAATAGATGGTGGGATAAAAGCAGGTCTTTTTGAGGCACCCTAGATCATAATACAAAGTGATACGGAGCAATACAAGCCGAAACGGGTATCACAAAAAAGGGAATATCCACAATTGTCGAATTCTCCGCATTCCGCCGCACAACTATTGAGCATTCCGATCATTACCCACCAGCGGCGGACTCAGATACTACACGTATGTACAGTTGACGCCGACTGTCCCACATCAAGGCACCAGTCAAAATCGAGCCGCGCTCGTGCGCGCCGCGAAGCTCCAATACCCGCCGAAACCTCAACAAACGCATCGCAGGCACTTGTCAAGTGAACGCATGCAGGACTCGTTTCACCGGTAGTCAATAGAACCACATACGTAAGGCATCAATGATCCACGGGGAACACGGGTGCGTGCCAATTAAGCACGGCTGTACAAAAGTGGTACAGAGCAAGCATGCCGCGCGATGCCAACGCCATTAAGTCTATTCACAGCTTACCCACGTCGCCGCACAAAACCCACTCGCTCTCACCACATAGAGATCAGGAATTACATCCTTGCGAGATCCTTTCAGGTGGCGGTAGAATGACAAGTCGGCCCCCTAATCTGCCTTGACGCTACAAAAGGAGAAAACAGCTTCCACCAGGTTGAGTTGGAACGCCGGCAAATGTCGACCAAACATCACAATACAACTCAATGGCACCACCAGCGTTAAAACTACACGCCACAAACACAACGCTATGCGTTTCACTCCAAGGTGAGACTCGATGTCGGTGGTGATGATTTGTGGAGGCGAAGCCGCGGCGACTTCCCAATAAATTACGCAAATGATCGGCACAGCTGATGAGTGGACAGCAGGCGGTTGGCGATCGTGTCGGCGAGCGCCAGGCGGACCGGCTGAGGCCGTCTCACGAGTCGGCCGGCACCAGTGTGCCGCCGCCCTCCATCGGGGCGCCGGCCGTCGCCTGCGCAGTCAACTGGCCGGTGGTGAGGTCCGTGGGTAACTGGACGACAGTGGGGCATCGGTAGTCGGGGGCGAGATGGGCCGAGCACTGCTGGTCCGGGGTCGAGTCGCCCGTGTACTGCTGATCGGGGGTGAGGTCGGCAGAGGTCGGGTTGGTGGGGCACTGCGGGATCGGAGTCGGGTCGGCGGGGTTGGAGGTTGGCGTCTCGGCCGGCACCTCGACCGGCACCTCCGCCGGCAGTCGGCCAGTGGCCATGGCCTCTGCCACGGCGCCCACACCCATGCGCTCCATGTACTTGAGAATTTTGCGCAGCTCCGACTGCTTCATGACCACAGCGTGTTTGTTGCGCAGGTGGGCGTTGAGGTTTGTGACCCGTGAGCACAGCTTGCGGCACACCCAGCACTGAATGCTCAGCTTGTGCGACTCGAAGTGCTGCCGGAACGTCATCAGATTGGCGTACGTGCGCGAGCACACGCGGCACACGAACTTCTTCTCCACTGAAACGTCACCAGCACACACACCGTTAGCAAGTATTGAGTAAGTCCAGGGGCGGATTTCAACGGCCGGTCGGTGAATGGAAACTGTCGCCTAGTACAGATTTAGCTTCCCTCCGCGCGACGGTCATATAGCACGAGCCTGTCTTCTGCCCCGGAAACGAACAACATCAATCAAATATCAATTTCATTTGTGTCCCCATCTCGGTGATCCTTGATAATAAACTTTCCTCTTTCAACTTCGTTCTAATTGTTTGCTTCGTAACCATGTTTGAGGCGACTCAGGGAACGAATATTGGGAGGTACCTCAGACAGATTTTTGCGAGAACTCGGGAACAGCACATGCATCTGAATATTTGCATTGTTTGATGTTCAGGTGATTATAATTTGGAATTCAGCGGCTTATACTACCTTGGGTACCTACGGAAACGCATATTTCGAGACTAATCGTGAAAGGGGTCAATCCGGGGATTCACAGATGGGCAGCATGGGACCGGTTTTCTCAAAGAGGCATCATTTACGTTGTCATCTGAGAGTGGGGGCGTGGGGTGAATTCGTGGCAAACGGTAATAATGCATCACGAGCAGTGGCGGAGCCACACGACTTTCCAATGGCGGATCCACGAGGTGACGAGATATATTCAGGACATAATGCCTAACCTATTCAAACCATTGGAAGCAATGCGCGACGGCGGCGACACTTCGTCGAGAACAGATCAAGGAGGGGGAGGAGTGAATTCAGGAGAAACGATTAAAAAGAAATCGCACGCATTCGCGGAGACAGGATATCTTCTCAACCGCCAATGATTGTAGTACTCTTCCCACTCAGGCCTCTCAGGATCTTCCCTAGTATAATCTCCTGGCGACGCCTCTAGCCAAAAACCTCACAGTATGTATTTATATTATGCAAGAATGACAAAATAATAGGAAATTGCGGCACTGACTGCGAAGGACCAGTCAAAAAGAACAATGATACCCACCCACCTTAGGCTCATGGCTATGCCATTTGCTGTTTTACAAGTTAAGATGAGGATATCGAATGGTGCTTTGGATCGCCAAGAATGACTGCCCATCCATGCACAATTTCACGGATGCAAAATTCAAGTAGTTTCAAATGATTTTCATACATTCCTCCCCACCTCATGTTTACCTTCTGACCTCGCCATTGGGCAAATTTGGAAATTCTAACCTCCTAAAAGTATACATTATAACCGAGTAGAATTCGCTTCATCTATCCAGTTTCGAAGTCGGCTCAATGGATTCAAAGATCTCAGGGGGAGGACGCAGCCTCCCCTGCAGATTCAGGTCGAAACGAGCCCTAACGTAATAGGGTTAAGCGGCCAAACGCGCATAGTAGCATAATCTCATCAACACTCCATCAAACGCTTACCAAGTCCAAACAAACGTCAGGACCTTAACCCTCGCCGTGCGACTGCCGGGCATGTGACTTTCCTACATCTTGGAGGCGTTCCTTGGTTGGCTAGTTGGTTACTTGGGCTTAGGGCGCACCGACCATAACCTGGCCCGCAGGTGCTTCCATGTGACACCCACAACATGCAGGTGTCCCATATGTGGCCCTCGCACAGCCAGCGGGTATCGGACACTCCTACAGCCAGCAGGTGCCACATATCTGACCATCGCACAGCCAGCAGGTACCCCGTATCTGACCCTCCCACAGCCAGCAGGTATCTGACACTCCCACAACCAGCAGGTGCCACATATCTGACACTCCCACAGCCAGCAGGTGCCACATATCTGACACTCCCACAGCCAGCAGGTGCCACATATCTGACACTCCCACAGCCAGCAGGTGCCACATATCTGACACTCCCACAGCCAGCAGGTGCCACATATCTGACACTCCCACAGCCAGCAGGTGCCACATATCTGACACTCCCACAGCCAGCAGGTGCCACATATCTGACCCTCCCACAGCCAGCAGGTGCCACATATCTGACCCACCCACAGCCAGCAGGTGCCACATATCTGACCCTCCCACAGCCAGCAGGTGCCACATATCTGACCCTCCCACAGCTGCAGATGCCACATATCTGACCATCCCACAACCAGCAGGTGCCACATATCTGACACTCCCACAGCCAGCAGGTGCCACATATCTGACACTCCCACAGCCAGCAGGTGCCACATATCTGACCCTCCCACAGCCAGCAGGTATGACACTCCCACAGCCAGCAGGTGCCACATATCTGACACTCCCACAGCCAGCAGGTATGACACTCCCACAGCCAGCAGGTGCCACATATCTGACACTCCCACAGGCAGCGGATGCCACATATCTGACCCTCCCACAGCTGCAGGTGCCACATATCTGACCCTCCCACAGCCAGCAGGTATCGGACACTCCCACAGCCAGCAGGTGCCACATATCTGACCCTCCCACAGCCAGCAGGTATGACACTCCCACAGCCAGCAGGTGCCACATATCTGACACTCCCACAGCCAGCAGGTATGACACTCCCACAACCAGCAGGTGCCACATATCTGACACTCCCACAGGCAGCGGATGCCACATATCTGACCCACCCACAGCCAGCAGGTGCCACATATCTGACCCTCCCACAGCCAGCAGTGCCACATATCTGACCCTCCCACAGCCAGCAGGTGCCACATATCTGACCCTCCCACAGCAAGCAGGTATCCCGTATCCTGACACTCCCACAGCCAGCAGGTGCCACATATCTGACCCTCCACAGCCAGCAGGTGCCACATATCTGACACTCCCACAGCCAGCAGGTATGACACTCCCACAGCCAACAGGTGCCACATATCTGACCCTCCCACAGCAAGCAGGTATCCCGTATCTGACACTCCCACAGCCAGCAGGTGCCACATATCTGACCCTCCCACAGCCAGCACGTGCCACATATCTGACCCTCCCACAGCCAGCAGGTGCCACATATCTGACCCTCCCACAGCAAGCAGGTATCCCGTATCTGACACTCCCACAGCCAGCAGGTGCCACATATCTGACCCTCCCACAGCCAGCAGGTGCCACATATCTGACACTCCCACAGCCAGCAGGTGCCACATATCTGACCCTCCCACAGCCAGCAGGTGCCACATATCTGACACTCCCACAGCCAGCAGGTATGACACTCCTACAGCCAACAGGTGCCACATATCTGACCCTCCCACAGCCAGCAGGTGCCACATATCTGACACTCCCACAGCCAGCAGGTGATAACACTCCCACAGCCAGCAGGTATCCCGTATCTGACACTCCCACAGCAAGCAGGTATCCCGTATCTGACACTCCCACAGCCAGCAAGTATCCTGTATCTGACACTCCCACAGCTGCAGGTGCCACATATCTGACCCTCCCACAGCTGCAGGTGCCACATATCTGACCCGCCCACAGCTGCAGGTGCCACATATCTGACACTCCCACAGCCAGCAGGTGCCACATATCTGACACTCCCACAGCCAGCAGGTATGACACTCCCACAGCCAGCAGGTATCCCGTATCTGACACTCCCACAGCCAGCAGGTATGACACTCCCACAGCCAGCAGGTATCCCGTATCTGACACTCCCACAGCAAGCAGGTATCCCGTATCTAACACTCCCACAGCCAGCAGGTGCCACATATCTGACAATCCCACAGCCAGCAGGTGCCACATATCTGACCCACCCACAGCCAGAAGGCACCCCGCATGTGGCCCGCATACACTGACCCAGTCCAGAGCTGCCTTGCACGTCCATCATCTCCGTCAGCGACTCGTCAGTTCCGGCGTCGGATGGATCCGCTGCACATGAACAGAAACACAACGCCAATTATAATCATCCAACACAAGCAGCACCACTTGGCTAACTGTTGGCATAAGGAAGGAAGCTTCAAAAACTTTAAGGAAGCTTCAAATATAGTAAATCTAAGGTTGTATCAGAAAGCTAGAGACGCTGTGAAGCAGAAAACCAGAGCAGCAAAGCGAGCAAAATAATTGGATTTGGCTAGGAACTGTAATGGGGACAGTAAAAAGTTCTTTAGTTTCTATAAGCTAAGTAAAGTTTCAAGCACAATTGGTCCACTGGAAGTAAATGGGATTATTTTGAGTGAGGATGGTGAGATGGTTGAGGAACTGAGCAAGCAGTTTAAATCAGTGTTTACGTTGGAGGATGTGACTAATCTGCCAACTGTGAACCACAGCTCAGTGACAGGTGATCAGTTACATGATGTTGATTTCATTGATAGTGATGTTGTTTTGAATTATATCAGGAAAATAAAGCCAAACAAGGCAGCAGGACCTGATGGAATTTATGCTAGGGTATTGCGGGAAGCTGAAAAGGAACTGGCAATTCCACTTAGTATAATATTTTGTAGATCCGTTTCACAAAATAAAATTCCAACAGATTGGAAAAGGGCAAATGTAGTTCCTATTTTCAAGAAAGGAGAAATAAGGAAAGTTGAAAACTATAGGCCAGTAAGCCTCACATCCCTAGTCTGCAAGGTACTTGAATCAATTATCAAGGATATAATAGTTAGTTTTCTGGAAGGCAACAGATTTATTCAAGATACTCAACATGGGTTTAGAAAAGGGCGATCGTGTCTCACAAATCTCTTGGACTTTTTTAATTTTGCTATAGAACAATTTGATAAGGGAAATCAGGTTGATGTAGCATATCTTGACTTTAGCAAGGCCTTTGACAAGGTACCTCATAAACGGTTAATGAGGCAGCTTCAGGTCCATGGTATTGCAGGTAACATCCTAAAATGGATAGAGTTGTGGCTTTCAGATAGACAGCAGAGAGTGATGCTAAATGGTACGAGGCCATCATGGCAAAATGTTTTAAGTGGAGTCCCCCAGGGTTCAGTACTGGGACCACTATTGTTCATTGTGTTTCTAAATAACATTGAAAGTGGCCTAAGCAGTAAGGTTTTGAAATTTGCGGATGATTTGAAGGCCTTTAGGGCAATAACAGGGCACAATGAGCAGGTCTTGCTGCAGAAAGACTTAGACGAGCTTGTGGACGAGCTTGTGAAGTGGTCCGAAAAATGGCAAATGAAATTTAATTTTGATACGTGCAAAATCATGCATGTAGGAAGGCAGCATATCAAGGCTCCGTACTTGATGGATGGGCAAGTACTATCTGTAACTCAGCAGGAGAAGGACTTAGGTGTTATTTTGAACACAAAATTGGGGGCATCAGAACAGACCAAAGAAGCCAGGAAGAAGGCACTAAGAATGCTTGGGGCAATAAATAGGAATGTATCATACAAAAGTGAGGAAGTCATCAGGAAGCTTTACTGTGCATGTCAGGCCACATTTGGAATACTGTGTCCAAGCTTGGTTGGTTATTGGTTTTACGACACGTGGACCGTTGTCATGTAGCGTCGCCAATCTCTCACGCCGATTGGTCGCGGGCGAAGAGTAGCGACAGGTGAGACTCGAACCCACAACCTTTCGATTGTGAGACGAGCATCTTACCCCTAGACCACTCGTCCCCGTGTCCAAGCTTGGTCCCCTAGTTATGAAAAACATTGTTGGCTTTTAGAGAGAGTACAAAAGAGGGCAACACAAATGGTGAATGGTATAGGCAACCTGGCATATGAGGAAAGATTGAAGAAACCGAATATGTTTTCACTTAGATATAGAAGGCTGAGAGGAGATCTCATCGAGGTCTTTAAATTTGTTCATGGTCAGGAACAGGGTTATCTCAGGGAACTGTTTGAATTTAACAGAAATGATGCGATTAGAGGTCATCAATTCAAAATTAAAGTTAATCACAGCAGGACAAGGTTAAGACAGTCTTTCTTCACCAACAGGGTAGTAGAACACTGGAACCAGCTGCCAGAAACTATTGTCAGTAGCAACACACTGAACATCTTTAAAAACAGCACAGACAATAATTATAAGAATAGGGGGCTTGTTTTTCAGTATTCCAGGGAGAGTTGATCGACGCATTTGATGGACAACTGGTTCAGTGTACAGAGTGCAACCAAGAAGGGCCCTTGTGGCTCATAGTTGCACTGATCTTTTATGTCTTTATGTCATAAGGCGCCTAAGGGCGCTGGACAAACGAGGACAATCGTCAAAAGCGCAGCGCAGTCGAATCCGCAGCCACATCGATCACAGGCGGACTGCCTTGCGTCTTGTCACGCACCTGCACGCATGAACGCAGAGCCAGTGATTCCGGACGCGAACCATTCACCAAGTTGCATCACTAAAAGCAGAACCAAACCCTCATCTCTCCCGAGGAGTGAACTCGGGCCCCCGAAGCACTAATCAGCCGCGATACGACCGAGCGACGTGGACGGACGGCGAGCGCCGGCTGCGGTGGGAAATGTGTCGTTAGCTGCCGGGATGCGGGAATGCTGGCTCACAAATCCCTCTCTTTGAACAGGCTGGGAATGATTCAGGGAAAATAATACGATGAAATTGGTATGTGTCAAAATGAAAACAGCATATGTGGCTGGATCCGAGTGTAAAAATCAAAACATGAAATGCTGCATTACACCGCAGAAAGCTGATGAAAATTTGCCGCGAGTGGAAAAGCCGCCGCCAATCTTTGTTTCATCAAGTATTCGGCAAGCTTTATGGAGGACTACGGGGGATAGGGATAAGAATTCGCTAAAAGCAAAATAAAAGAACTCACCTGACTAGGTGGCAAAAAATTAGAACGCGAAACACTAATGAAAACGCTATTACATCTTCAAAAGCGCGACGGTCGGTCCGGGCTGCTCAGGTGAAATGTACCAAAATACACGGGAGTAGACCGCCCCCGCTCTTAATCATCTGTCACAGTATTTATCAGTACGGTCTTACCACGCCACACTCAAACTCTGAGTGACGATATTAGGATTTGAAGCATTGTGGCAGAAATTACTGCAGGTTCAAAAGCGCAACGGCCGGGTCGAGTCGAGTCGAGTCGGGTCGGGTCGGGTCGGGTCGGGTCGGGTCGGGTCGGGTCGGGTCGGGTCGGGTCGGGTCGGGTCGGGTCGGGTCGGGTCGGGTCGGGTCCGGTCGCTCATACAGGCTCATTTCGGATATCCAGGGGCGCAGACTCGTTCGGAACTCGCCCTCGATTGTAATAATAACGCAGTCAACAAACGACCTCAAACATGCACTGACCTGCTTTGTAGATTTCCTCAAGTTTCACAGCGGCCTTCTCATTCTGAGCGAGCTCAATCCTGTCGAAATCTTCGGATACTTCACCAGAATGCGACGGTTCTTCCCTGACAAAACCATCATCAGCATATCCTGCAAACATGTTATGTTTGTGTCATGTTATGGCCAATGATGGGTTAAATGCCGAAGGGTGCCGTCCCCCTATTCCCGATCCTGTCGGAACGGCACCCTGTCGCTCATCATGCCTTGGGGGGGGGGGGCAAAGTCCGCTGTTTCCCCCACCTCCCTGATGGCGGCGTCCTCTGGTGCCCTTTCCTGTTGGCGACACCTTGCCCGTCCCATCTCCCTTACATCCACTCCGTCTTTCCAACGTGAGCTTGGCTTCGATACAACCAGACGCGCAAATCCAAATGCAGAACAGGGATGGCAGCAGGCACAGCTGCACGCATGTGCCAGCAGGGGCACAGCTACGGATGGTCAGAGACGCCACCCACCTCGGCTGTCACCGGCGTCCAGCTGCTCGTCGACCACCATCCGATCCGCCTGTTGGCGCAGCTCGTCGGTCGCCTCCCGGTCGGCCTCCTCGACGTCGTCGGCCGGGCCGCAGCGCGCATACGCGTCGTCGTCGTCCTCCTCACTGGGCGAGTCCAGGTCGGAGAGAGCCGCCGGCGGCAGCGGCGGCGGCGGCGGTAGCGGTAGTGGCGGCGGCGGCAGCGGTAGCGGTAGGGGTAGCGGCAGCGGTAGCGGTAGCGGCAACGGTAGCGGCAACGGTAGCGGGAGCGGTAGCGGAGGCGGCGGTGGCGGGCTGGCCGGCCCGGCCGGCGGCACCAGGAGCCGCCGGAGCTCCGGCACGGCCGGCACCCGGCGCCGCCTCTTGGCCGGCGGCGACGGCGGCCGAGCGGACGCGTCGGCCGACTGCGGTACCGAGCTCGCCCTGAGATCTGCCGCCTCCACCTGCGGCGCGTCGTTCAGCTCCGACTCGCTGTCCAAACCACACCGCGAGACATACCGGGTGTGTCCCTCACGCACCACCGAATGGTGAGGCTGTCGTCTCCCAACCCAGCATACAGCCACATAGGTTGGCTCGGTGTCTGGGGAGCCTGCTCGATGGGAGCCGGATCACATTTTTGTTTCTGGTCGATACAGAGCTTCGACGGCCAAAAAGCTCGAGACGTTGGCTCGAGACACTGGGACGCGTGGCACCCGTGGTAACGGAATGGCCTGATAGACACGTGCAACGGAGGGAATTGAATACGATGCGCAAGACTATGTTTGGGATCAGGCTGTGCATTACAACACCCACCGGAGGCACGTCCATTGGTTATTTGGACTTAGCATTCTGATATGTGGTGTGTGATGTGCAGTGTGTGGGGTGGGGTGGGGGTGCTCCCGCCGATGTTTTCCGGCTTCTTATGAAAAATTACAGCTTGGCGTGGTTTCGGAAGGGGACCTGAGATACATGTGTATGCTTTAAATATCAAAATCGGTTGTTAGCATTGGCCTTGACGGGCGTCAAGGTTGTCGGGTTGGCACCGTCGATCGCCAATCGTCGGAGCGGCCGAGTTTGGGGCCGGACCGGCGGGGTCAGTGTCCAAAAAACAACAACAGGACATTCCTTGAATTTGGGCGGATTGGGATTATCACACACTCCAAAAACCTACTCCATTTGTTGCCACATGATAGATGTCGCATTGCATGCAAGCTGCACGACGTGGTAAGCTTGAGCTCTTGCTGGTCCGTACTGGGCCATTGCTAGTTTTACCACGAGGTAAGCTTTGGCCCTTACTAGATCCTTACTGGCACATGGTACATACCGAGCACATCACTTTGATAGGAACAGACATCATTTGGGGAGGGTGTACTCGATGATTCCCGAGGCCAAGTGTATGTTGGGATCCTAGGCATCATACAGACCTACGAAACGATGTTACGAGTTATTACATTTCGACTATGTGCGCGTACAGAGGAGGTAGTTTCCAATAATGGAAACAAATTATGCATTTCAATAGCCAAGTAGCAAAATATATACTTCAAACTATAACTATCAAAAGGAAAAATATAGCACTGGGCGGGTCGGCAGCACCCAGACGGGCAGTGTGCTAGTCAGACGGAGATTTCACTGAAGGCTGGGGGTGGAGGGCGTCCCACGTAACTAGCGATTGTGCTAAGTGTCCAAAAGTACCTGTTGTTGCACCAGATGAATGCATTACACACTGCGTAAGCGGCTGCTGCTAGGTGATAATCGGAGATGGTGGAATCGAGCACAAAAACATGATTGAAATGTATAAAATTATTAAAGGGCTAGATCAGGTCAATCTGAATGATGCCCTTCTAATTAGACTATCACATAGTCTTTAAACATCAATTCAGGTTAGAGAAATCCAGGTGTAGGACAGTTAAGCGACAAGTCTTCAGTCAAAGGATTGTTGATCAGTGGAATAGTCTGCCTGCTGATGTCGTCGTGAGTCCCTCATTGAATGTATTTTAAAATAGGATGGACAACTTTTAGGGTTACAAAATCTTGTTTTTGAGTTTTAAGCAGTGGTGGACAGTGATATCTATGCTAAGTAGGTGTGCACTACACAGACCCCTTTAAGCAGGTATGGATGGGGTCTGAAAATCATTGGTAGGGCACTCAAATCACATGTGTTACATGAGGTCGAGTGAATACAGCTGAATAGGTAAGGTAGATAGACATTGATGAATGTGGGGGATGTTGGTTGATGTACTCTTCGGAATTAGGTGGTGGTGGTTATTGGTTTTACGACACGTCGACCGTTGAGTCATGTAGCGTCGCCAATCTCTCACGCCGATTGGTCGCGGGCGAACAGTAGCAACAGGTGAGACTCGAACCCACAATCTTTCGATTGTGAGGCAGGCAACTTACCCCTAGACTACTCTTCCCATTGTTGGAATAAGGATGTGGTGTTGGTTGGTTGGAGTGAAGTGTCTTTTTGCCAGGGTTATGGTATCTTCCCTTAAGGACTTGACCTGGATGGGCCAATGTGGCTCTTATTAAGGCTGATCACTCTATGACTTCATGACTTTACGAAGATACAGTTCTTTTTCAAAGTAGTACAGAGGGATAAACGTTTAGCACAACACATTATTATAAATGACCTCAAAATGTTGTTTTTAGGAAAACGAGATAGCATGCCAGATATGAACTATCAACCACAGGTTTCATAGCAATAAAAAGCAACCAGAAGCAGGGATGCCAAATACATGGCAGTGACAACTGTTGGGTGAGTACATACCTGATCAGCCTGCTCGACACATGAGTCTTTCGCCAATCCCTTTATTTTGAGCATTTCAGCCACAGCCAGAAATGAGGTAAATCTGGTTTGATCTACATTAACTTGGCCACTGTAGATGAATTGAATTATCGCAACTAGATCCTCGAACTCTGCATCCTTGAAGAAGAATATTGGATCTCCAGTATGCGTCTGAAACAGAGGCGAATTACAACTCATAAGAAGTCCGGTAAATGAGCTCAATAGTACACACACACACTCACATATACATACATACATACATACATTTTTTATAAAAAATCCCATATAAATGCACAAAGGCCAATACGACAAAGCCCATCTAAACTGTTCCACAATACCTGACGTGAAAGCTAATACAAATAGCACCGGCATCAAAGCTTTCATCATAATGCATAATTGATCTCCTTACTAAACATGTTTAGTGTTATATACACCCTAATACTTTGATACGTTCGAGACGTGCGGTCAATTTCTCCACAGTTCCCAACAAGTCACGAAATATTTCTGCTCCCGGCGAAAACGTTTTACAATGCCATCAATGTATGAGGGGCTAAAATAGAAACGCTGTCAGGAACGTTACCGAATGAAACGCATGGTGCACGAAACAACCTGGTCACTTCTGAATAGTCTTGGTAACACATGCGCTGGCGGGCAAGTCAAATTCTCGAATGGACAATACAACCACGAACATTACCCATAAATGCATCGGATTGGACATACATTGATTGGAGATGTCGTGCATTACCAGCACTACACAATCTGCCACAGCCTGCCCGACTGGCGTTAGTCCTGAGCATTGTGAGCATTGTGCGAGCCACATTATGCATTTGCGCCGTGTCCTTTCAATGCAAGCACGTCTCCATTACAAGCGGCAATAATTCACTGGCTGCCTGCTTGGCCGACACTCGGGGATCTCAACTGAAAGGCACTGGCTGAAAAATCCAGCAGCCTGTTGCCTTCAGAAACCACGGTGCTGCTCTCGTCCGATAATGCTGCCTAAAATGAGCCATGATACGCAGGGACGTCGCCACCGTGTGTGGGTGGGGGGGGGGCGCAGTCGCCCCCTGCACCGAGACTGGGGGGCGCCCCCTGACATTTGAGGAGGCCTCTATCCGGAAATGCACAGGAAAAGGTGAGCAAAGCGATTGACAGGACAGATCGTGCTGTGAAGGAGGCCCCAAGACTGGCAACCAGGCTGCCAGGAAATCTCTGATCAGGTCCCTTTATGATGTCTGAACTGATCGGATACCCCTCCCCCTCTTCCCCTAATTCCACGTGAAATTAGCCACCATGGCAGCGCACAAACAAACGTCCTAATGAATACTCAATTCCTTTCGGAACAAGCACTTTATGAACATGTGTGCCGGTCGCCTAACGCCGAGCCTCAGTGTGCCGAAATTCGTATTCGGTTGGGCGTCAGACGTGCATAAAAAAACTCCAATGTGTATTATTTCTGATGTATTTTAGATGTCAAACTTCACTTGTATCTTGTATCTTGTGCATAATTATGTAATGGAGACTTAACTTAATGTAACATAGGTTTCACATGGGCAATATATGCATAGCTCTAGCATCCTGACATCAACCTAAAGCTGAAGGCAATTGATGCATGATGTGCTGTTTCGTATAGCTCGTGGATGTATTCGGTTCGATTGATATGGGTCAGTGGTAAGTGAATGATATAAATAAGGAGCAAAATGTCCGGTCTAGGATGTGAATGCTTTCTTCAGCTGTGTGCCGCGTGCACACAACTGAAGAACCTACACATTCTGCTACCTACATAGTGCGGACGGTTGCCCACAATCCGCAATATGTAGGATGTTTGATTGCAGCGGGACGTGAACTGCTTGAAAACTAATCCAAGGAATGCCTGCCCAAAACGTAACGATAATTCGGCATCATGTATTAATTGAAGTATGATTAAGTTCCCGTTGAAATCTCTTCAATTTAGTATTTTGCTATCCGGCAAAAGTTTGCAGTTGTGACAAAGCTGGCACAATACAGACAGCCAGAGGCTCATTTTAGCTCACGACTGAAGTAGCGAAAATCAATCGTGTAGCCAGTCAAACGTATCTGCTATTTGCATGAATACCGCTGTCGCGGGTGCAGTTCGTGCTTAAATACGATGGGCATAAATACGATTCGTGCTTAAATACGATGCACAGCTCTGCACAATGCTTTCATTTGCCAGTAAGAGCAAACGCTCTATTGCTATTGTAATGCCACCTACAGCAGCCTTATATGATATCCACGATTGCTGAATACCCCATTGGATGGTGAAGGGTTGCATTATGTTTTTACGAAAACGTCCTATCATAACTAGTCAGCTTGAGCTTCGATTGGTGTTCGAAGCAGGAACCATTGTGGCACACAACACTCAGCAAAAAGAGCTATAAATAAATGGTCAAGTTCTATCACATATGGGCCTTAGCAATGGGTGAAGGTGGTTCTTTGTTCGTGTTTATTTGTTCTTCAAGGTGTAAGTACAATTTGCATCATTAAGAAAAACGAATGAAACAGAACAAAACTGCCAATGCAATTTCCATCACATCACATTATACCGTATCTACCGTACCGTATATCATTATGGGGTATGATATATGGCAAGCCATAGCATACAGAGCTGCAGTTTTTTTTCTTCAATGATAGCATATTTATTCATATAGCTGACGAACACCTACATACAAGCCAAGCACAACACAAATACAGGCATAGCATATTTAGTTACATATTTGTAATTATACAACACCTTAATGCACGACGGAACGCTCTGGTGCACTGCATTCCGGTATCAGTCAGGGTCCATCAAATAACTGCCGCCCACACACAAAACACTCGGCGACTTGATGAGCAGAGCGGCCGGCAACACCCACCTTGAGCACCTCGCGGAAGTAGGGGCTGCAGGCAGAGAGGACGAGCCGATGGGCGCGCAGCTGTTGGCCCTGACAGCACAGCGTGACGTCCACCAGCTCCTGGCGCTGCCGCAGCGTGTCCAGCAGCGACGTCACACTGCTCTGGTAGTTGTTCCATTTCAGGCAGAACCGCTGGCCTTCCTGCAGCATCTCCGCCTGAGGACCAGGAGCAGACCACTGACCACCCGGCTCGCGTTCCCCGACCACCGGGCACGCACGTACTGACGCCCTGACACACACACCTCACTGGCGACTATTTCCAAATATGGGGACTTTTTGGCATTTCCATACAGACTTTCTCTGGGTAACATGAGCTGCCAACCTCCAAAATAACCAAACTTATTCGCAATGAAAACCCCTGGGTTGTAAATATTGTGCACTGAAATACCTTAGATGTGTATCAGTGTACTACTTATTTGAATCTCGAGCACACATTCCTGCATATTTTGTGCTCATTCTGTTTGTTATTTGAGATTTAGGAGTGCTCCTTTTGATTTGTGTTGTCACTGCCAGATCCGATATAGGGCTCATGTTTGTCGCATCCAATTTTAGGTCTCTCATCGTCACGCTACTTAAATTACATGTTGTCACTACTTACCAGGTCTGCTGAGGGTTCGGTCAGACCTGGTGCGGCGCTGTGGCGTAATATTTAGCCATTCAAATCTTACACAGGACTTTGTTGCAACCTGGTATATAATTATTGAATGGAAATTATATCAAAATTGCCAATAATAATGGCACAATTATCTGCTTCTCATCTGCAATGTGGAAATCAGTGTTCTAAAATTACTGCAGTTTGGTGGAAATTGACACCTAATACAGCTTTTTCTTACATTGTTTGCAATATCCATTCTGCATCCTTACCCCAAGCTATTTGCCATGTGTTCAAAGGCCAAAATATCTCACTATTGATGATAAGCATAATATCGATAGCAAATGCATACGAAAACATCCCTCAGAATTTCAAACTAAATACATATGGAATATCTCCCTAAGAGGATATTGCCCAAATGGAATATTGAGATGCTCCAGATCTTGAAACAACCTGAGAGCTGTTCCAGTGCCGAAGTCTGCCATATACCATAAGAGTCATCTGTGTGATAACCATATAACTCCCAGCAACTCATATCAGCCAGCAGACTTTGTAATCAAACAAATTCCAGAATCTTTGAGCGATTGCCATCTCGCAAAGAACGAAGTAAAAGAGAACCTAACTGGGTGATGTAAAAAAAAAAACAGGGATGTGCTTCAGACACCCAACTGACAACTAACTTTGGAGCTAACTTATAGATGCAAGAAAACCCCAATGAGGTGTAGAAGACAAGCAATTGAAGGGAAATATAGTTGTCTGTTATTCCATAACAACTTCCTGTTAATTTAAGCATAAAAACTGTGTAGATATTAAGTTTAAATCCACGGCAGTCAAGAGCAATAAATGCGAACAACACCTTACATTTAATGCATAATATTACAAATATTTAATTGACATAAATATTTACAAAATAGCTAACCAGAACGAGAAATCCATGCATTTTAATGTACTTTGAGTGGAATAAGTTCCACTACTTTCGTTTTGTGTAGATCGAATTTCGATTTCAAAACAAATAATCTCGAACAACTACACCTAACTGAACCAAAGTGGTGTATGAAAATCCGTTGGTTGGTTGGTTATTGGTTTTACGGCACGTCGACCGTTGACTCATGTAGCGTCGCCAATCTCTCACGCCGATTATCTACAGGATGCAAATTTGGCCTGGCCGAGCACATTTCATTATTCTGTATTGATGTATGACAATTTTGCATAACTGGGAAGCTCTCATTCGTCGTTTATAAACCTGTCCCATTGCAGGATTTTCGTCCAGTAACTACAGGAGGTGCCCAATAAGCTAACATAACTTAGTAGACCATGAATAATTTAACTGGCTGCATGACACGCTGGAAAACGCACTGGAAAACAACATAGAGCCACATAGAAAACAACATGTGTTGGCATTGGGTCCGGTTTTATTGCCAGCCTTATGGGTAAGTTGGGTTAGCTTCCATCCAGTGTTCATATAGCCTTGCCTGTGTGATATGGAGAGTAGTTGGGTGGGTACAGGGGCGGATCCAGGAATGTTCATAGGGTGCTCCATATTTCCTTCCTTGCAGGGGCACATTCGGTGGAAAAATTCGTTGAGCAGGAGGAGGGGGTACATTCGAGCATCCCGAACATACTCTTTCATCTGGAAAGGTTTGCTTGTTTATTAGTTGGTTCTCAACGCATTTTTTGCACGATCACAGCCAATGGCCCACACTGTTTCCCCACAGGCCGTTGATTGGGAAATGTCCAGAGTGGTGAATGTTGAACCAGGGACCTTTGGTACCCAGAGCTCAGCACCTTAGCCACTCGGCCATCCCCGCCCCTCACCTGAAAATGTCTGCTTTGGCTGAACAAAATCTGCTTAGAGGGAAGGGGGTGTGCACTTGAGTCTTCCTGACAGGGCACTTTTCCTGGGTGCAGGGGAGCCGCCATTCCATGGGGAGGGGCATGTGCATGCTCCTGATGCATCATTCTTCCTTTAGCAGGTGATGGGTAGGCAAGGCATCCTGTTGGAGTGGGGGGAATCTTCCAACAGGACATCAAATGCTCCCCTATAAATGCCCAAAATTCTGGATTATGTGCAAACGAAGGCTGGGAAAATGTTGTTGAGGGGTAGGGGAAGGGGTGTGCTCTGCGATCATATACTCTTCTTTGTTGAGGGGGAAGGGGTGTCAACTTGAGCATACCAAGTGGCAACTTTTCCTCTCAAGGGGTGCCTTAGTCTGGGAAAAATATGTTGAACTGTGGGAGCAGAGCAAAATCTAGGCTTCCAGGTTGGTTGCCTTTTTCCATGACAGAGTCAGCACATGCCCTTCAGTACCATCCCCTGTATCTGCCCCTGGTGCAGTAAAGCCTTCACAATGGAGCACCACTTTCCAATCAGAGGTGCCGTTTTCTGACCGAGAGGGCAGGAACTCGTCCCTAGTGCCCTCACTCTGAATCCACCAATAAGCAATGTGTCCTGACAGCATAGCATCCATCCTTCCTATGTGGGAGTGGATTGGGAGGCACAATGCCATGATTCTTTTCTAGATAGGCTTGACCAAGATGGCCCCTGTGGCTCTTATTAAGCCTTAACACTTTATGAACTTCATGAACACTTTATTCGCCCTAAGCGGGCAACCCAGTAATACAGATTGGGCTATGTTTCGATGGTTAAGCAATCAAGGGATAAATGCAACACTTTTTGGGGAGGGGAGGAGGGGGTCTGGACATTGTATATTATGCAAATCTTATGGGGCTAATATAAAATATCATCCTGCTGTGTGGTGCACAATGGAAAGGTAGATACCTGCATGGGTGTCATGCCCCCCTCAAGTGTCAATTTGAATCTGAGGGGCTTCCCAACATTTTCATAACTTAACATGACATCCAATAATTGGCTTCATGAATGGTTTTGCCTCCTGGCCCAATCCAATGCTTCCATGAGAAAAAAAACAGACACCCCTGCTCTTTGTATGATGCACGTTCATCCTCCCCCACTGGAGGCAGCTGTTCCTGGTAATAGACAGAAAGGTGGTCTCAGTTCAGACCATTGCTTCGTAGGTATCACTTACTTTTCCCTTGCCTTTCCCCTCTTTGGCTGCACTGCTGGGCAAGGAGGTTGGATCATGGCTAAAGTACAACTAAATTGATAGGTTGGTGGGAAAAATTGGAATGCATTAGCATATTATGTTGTGCATAGGTTGCCAGCCCCAACCCCATGTTCCCAAAATAATTGCTACTTCATCCATCACAGCATTGGCATAGCAATGCATGCAAGTAGTGGGGGCCATGGTACCCAGAATGCTCTAAAATACTCTTGGAACTTTCAGAAATTATGCTATAAATCAAGAAAAAATGATGTACAGAGAAAAACCTCTAGCCAGGTGCATTGAACAAACCCAGGGGTATTACATTAGGTCAAGTCAGGTTATCCTGCTGATGCCCCTAAATGAGCACCACATCAACCCCTTCAACATATCCCTGGTGATGCCTCCAGGTTCATTCAGTGCACCCAGCTGAATGTTTTTCTCCATACTTTGAGTGACATCACCAACAACCAACTGGCAGTCAGCTGATGGTGACTTAGATACCTTGCTGACAAAGTGAGAGGGATAATAATTGAAGATTACCATACCCATGTAGGTATCCATTCAACACCAAAAAACTACATATAATTTCCATATCAAATAGCACATTCCCTTTATTTTCACCACTGTTTTTGATAATGAAATGGATTACTGAAAACAATCCTTCATGCATCATTCCATGGAGCTTTTGCATCAAAACACAGAGGCTGCAATTTTTTATAATTGCATCCATAGGAATCCTGATCAAGATGAGCTTTTGTTCTTAGTAGGAATATACCTATTTTCACAGAGGAAGTAGGTACAGTCCACTTACATGGACTCCAAAACCAATAATCAAGCAGATTCCGATTGAAATGGTCGCTTGACAAGGATGGTCAATGGTCGCTATCGGTGAATAAATACCACTTCAAATTTTCTTAAAACACTCCAATTCCAACCAACCAGTTCCAAAACGTACTTACCTACCCAGGTAGGCAAGTTACCTGCCTACTAACGCCAAGTAGACGCACGAGGCGAAAACACGTGAAGTCGAAGCAAGTAGGTAGGTTCCTGCCTACCTAGGTACCCACTAAGTACAAACGTCATGCATACCTACCTACCTACCTGTCCTTCACATAAACAGTAGCAACTGAAATTTGTCTGAATCAGGCCTGTCTTACTTATATTTCAGTCAGATAAACTCTAGAGAGAAAGCCATTCTTCTCAAATTGAGGGAATCCCGATTTATAACGGCAAACCCGGGCCCCCACGAAGTTGTTTGGTAGCGCAGTCGCATTGGGCTTGACGGTTTCCCTTCACCATTGGTTTGCATGGAATTTTACCGATATTTTATACGCTATTTTGCATGTTTTGTGGCAATACAGAGTACTTTGACGTATACCAATTGAAAGACCTATTATTCAGCTTCAGCAAAGGGCCAGTAAATCACCCAGTAAAGACCTTCCTTCTTAACAATGTGCCGTTCCCGGCAGGCTGATTATCAAACGCCCCCAAAACAAAGGGATTTCTGTCGATATTGGTAGGCTCCTTCGCCGTCCATTTTACCTGTCCAAGTTTCCACCCTTTTCCGAGAGCGGACGAAAGGACAGTCAGGGGGCTAAGGGCGCCATAGCTTCTCCACTCAGTGGCAGGAGAATTCCTGGACGGGAACCACAGATGACGGCCTGAAATGATAGGCAGTGCAAATGCTTCCCCTTTACAACTTATGTATTTCTTTGTCAAATATCTGCTTCCCGGTCGATAAGTGCGGAATCATATGGACTAGGCTTAACCATAAGCCTACACATGAATGGATGCACAAGTTTGGTTTGTGGGTGCATCTGCAATCTGCATATATTGGTGGATAATTGTGAAAATAATTGGTGTGGCATGGGCTGTTTGTCCATACCCGCTGATGGCATCTGTTCGCTACGTTTGTGTACAGTAAGCTGGCTGCACCTGTGCTTGAGGATACAAGTCACAAATTGGGAAATTGCGTTAAAACGGCTACCTTCGATCCAACCTTCGATACCTTTGCCAGGTCCGATATGTGGAATTGCTGAAGATTTATGTCTGTCGGGACAAACTGAAGAAGAAACTGCAGCCTCCGCTTTCAATGACGTGGGTAGATATGATATAGTTCACCATGAATGGCCATGGGTACCGTATGTGCTGAGATAGCTGTCAACCGTTCTGCTTGCTCGTTAGCATTGTGATGTTTGCTGTCTACTACATACATTGTGGCATGTTTTCCAGTGTTTGACAATGGTATTTCAGCCGTACATGTAAGAAGCAAATAAATAAATAACTATAAGCAATGAAGAGGCAAATAAAAATGTCTGCATGCATATCCATGTGGTCAATGTGGCGAACATGTGCATGTCGTGAATCATTGAATTGAATACTGGATTCAGTGGCGCACCCAAGAGCGGGCAGATGCAGACCTTAAAATTTTACTCATGGGCGCAAAATGACCTTGGCAATCGACGCGCCCCTAAACTCCAATTCATCATAATCATCGAAGTTTCACTCGCCTTCTAATGGAGTCCCCTATTAAAATTAAAATAAAAAGAAGAGCCTCGGACGTTCATGTGTCGCCACATATGGGATCCCGTAAGTCGCACGGGGACTGGAATTGACATCGTTCCATCAGCCGTTCCGGGTAATTGATGGGCAATGATAAGGACCCAGGGGTCCATATATAGTCCCTGCACCCTAGCCGCACGTACTGTACGCAGTGCTGCGTACCTATAGGCAATGAAATAACCCTAACACCCCGTGGAAATTCAACGGGCGGCATCGCTGGCGTCCCAGTAGGCTCCCACAGCTGTTGGCAGGGGATGAATCTGGAGGCCCTATTGCATCGGCAGGAGACCCTAAAAGCTGGTGATAGCAAGACCACGGCAAGCGTGTCCGGGGGAAATGTGAATGTGACAGAAGGCCTTAACAAGCGGCCGCAGACTTCAGCAGCCCGCGGGAAAGCGCCGAAACTGGCATTCGCAACAGTTAGGCTGGAGACCTCACAGGCATGTCGATGGGAGGCTGGCAGGCATTTGACAAGTAGGAGGCCCCGTCCATAATCACAGCAACAGAGCTCTTGCAACCCGTTGCAAGAGCCAAAAATCCGAGTGATTTGGTCATGGGGTCTATAGCATCCCAATACATTCTTACGGTCCGAAAAGGCCGCATAATCTAGGCCGGGTGGTTCTAAATTTCCTGCAGCAGGTTTCAATTGTTAACACATTTCCCCCAATAGTGCAACCAACAATCCATAGCAAATGGAGGGAAATTGGTCCCTTTAGGCCAGAGCGGACCCAGCATGCTGAAATGTAGTCAAGGTACCTCACAGGAAGGACCCAAAGGCACAAGAGAGGCTGCACGGTCTTTCAGCCTAAAACGCCTCTTTCACAGAACTAAATTAGCCCCTTTGAGACAAAAAGGCGCCCTTCACTATGTTCTACTTCCTCCCCCTCAACGAATATCCCGCTGAAGACGTCCCCCGATAAAATGTGCCCCCTCCCCCGGCAAGAATTCCTCGATCCACCCCTGATTGAACGACGCTGGTTCTACCTATATGTGAGGTTAGATCGGTCCTTCATTCCATCTCCACACCATCCCTAGCGCGACGTATCCATCCTGACACCGCCATCGCCGGTCAAATTTCCCGACGCTCCTCAGTACCACTCTGCGTGCTTATACTGTCAATCCAAGCTCTCCGACACCATGTTGTTTTATGTACTTTTGAGGGGGCAAGTCTCCTTGTTGGTTTTGCCCTCCCCAATAATTTAAACCTTTAACATGGGGCCACATGGAATTTGCGCCCCCACCCCCCTTAATCCACTCGGGCCCGCCCACTGCTTTCATGCATTGTGCCCTCCTCCCAATAACCTACAGAAATCGACGCCCGTGGTTGGTATTGTCCAGCTTTATGCTAATAACACCACCGTGCCCGTCCTATCGTTCTTATGACATGGTCGGTACCATTCTCCTGACACCACCGGTTTCACCGTGCGTCTGCGTGACACCGCCGCGCCATACCACATGAGAAGGCCAGTCCTGGGCTCTGATTGCTTCGCCGGTCCCGTTCTGAGTCGAGATCCTGAACCGCCATGCCTTATTCCACATATGCTGCACGGGCGAACCTGGCGCGGCGATGCTTATTTGGACGTATTCCAAAACACCGTGCTCTCAGCAAAATGATTTGTTGAAGTGGTATGTATGAAGGCAATTCGCAGGACCGTGGGGGACCTATTCACTGGCGGATTCAAAGGGGGGGGGGGTGGCTCGACTAGTCCATGCCTCCCCCAAAAGGCCATTTTTGTTGTCGAAATTTCGCACTAAGATGTCATTATGTCGAAATCTAAAAACATTTGATAGCATAAATATTGTTTCAAAGTGACTCAACGACTTTAGCTGTTAAAATATGATGACTTTTTCCGATACGGTAAAAACGTTTTAGTTCCCCCAAGTCCGGTTGTTGGATCCCTCCCTGGATCCATTCATGTGATCTCATGCTAAACACTCAAATTATTGGGACTTTCAGGGTGCCCAAACCCTCCACCAAAAGTATGCAAAGTCGCACGCCTGCCTGTCTGCACATCACGACAATCTGGGTTTATTAACACAGGCAGCGCCACCAGCTTAAATCGACGGAAAGTGGTTTTACACCAAACGGCACTTCAATGTAAATGACGATGCATTGTCATTTACCCAGTATAACATCTCCGTGAAAATCACCCTACATCTGAGTTGATATACACAGGCAGCGCTCCCTGCTTAAATCGACTCCTGAGTGGACTTACACAAAACAACAATTCAGTGTAAATCACGACGGATCGTCATTTACACCGAAGGGCATCTCTGTGTAAATCACGATATATCTCAGTCGATGTACACAGGCAGCGCCACCTGCAAAAAATCGACTCATAAGTGGCTTTACACCAGGCGGCGCTCCTGTGTAAATCACGACGGATCAGAGTGGATATACACAGCTGTCGCTCTCTGTGTAAATCGACTCACGAGTGGCTTTACGCACAAAGGCAGGTATGTGTAAATTGACTCATGAGTCGATATAGAGTTATGTGGCAACAGGTCTTTGCTACCAAATTGATACCACATTAAAAACCTTCGGATGACGTCATGCGGGCTTCAAGGAAAACTTCGATATTCTAATAAAGGTATCTTGGGCTTGCCTGTGCCGACGAGTGATAGAGCTGTTTTGAAGTTAAAATGCAAATGTGAACCTAAAGTTTCACTACAATTACGAGTCGCCCATGCATAATTGTTTCCAGTATTTTTTTAAACTGTACTATTGTCCAGTGGATGAAAGCATCAAGGTGTCGAAAATATTATACAAAAATACTCCCCAGCTCTACTCAGGTGAGGCACTGCCTGAAGTGCCCAAATGGGACAACCGCCCTTGTTGATGTGCTAGAAGTTTTGAACATCCCCAGCGGAAGGAAGCTTCCGCCGATTAGTGGTTTTTGAACCATTAGAGGAATTTAACTTTAGCGGATTTTAGAAGTTTTGAACAATTCGATCCTCTTACTCCTTTTAGAAGTTACGGAAGATAGAAGTTTAGTTACACCCCTTTCATAATGGGAATAATTATTTTCCGATATATGTTCAACTACATGTGTGATAAATAAATTCCTTTATATTATCCGTCACTCGTATTATAACGACTACTTTGCCTATTTCGCAGGCACATGTCTACATGTGGAGTGGTGACGCATACGTATTTTACCATATAAGACATATAAACATATAGAACAACACGGAGAGACATCAGAAATGGATACTTCTTAAAACAGCTACAGAACACGCAAATTACCACAGAAGCAGCAAAATATTATACATGCAGTGCATTTAGTACACTATAAATTAAGACCATCTTAATTCCGTGATATCAGCCAATCAGACAGCCATACATGGAGTGGTGCACATTTGATGCCTTGTACTGTACCTACCTGCTGTTATTCCGGCCTTCTCGTTCGCAGAAACCACGCTTGCTCGCATGTGGCCAAGTTTTGTTTCCAGCATTGCTCTTTCCCCTATCCATGTGTATCGGCTTCTTTTTCTAGACAGCTGTGCAGTCTCACGCTCTCACTACGACCTCAAGATTGATTGATTGATCAAGTCCACGTAGCAAATGTGCGTCTATGACAATGCAGGCAGCAAGTGTGCTTCTGCAAGGTTTTGGTTTGACGTTGGTGACGAAGGGCCCAATTCAATATCGACATCATTTATTCTGCTACTTGAGTTAGAAACGCCACGAGACATGGATCGAGATCCCCTTTACATCTCTCACGACGGCTGCTTGATTCCACCCCATGCATACCCTTACTAGTAGAGCACTGGTATTGGTATTGGTAACGGGGTTGAGGTTACAGGGGTATGATATGGTCACACACACACACATTTGTACATATTGGTGGTGTAGTCTGGCTGTTGGTGGGAGACCGCGCCAGATGGCAAATGACGGTGTCGTTCCTAAATACTTCTCAGCTGTGTGTTATGTGCTCTCAGATTATTGAAGGCAGATGCGTCATATTATTTTCTTCATCAGTAATTTTGCAACAGCCATCACACCTTCATATTTTCATCGCAAGTTACTAGAATGTGAAGGTGAGAAAGGGTCTGATTTTATTTAGATTTTCAGATATAGCCGTACTTAGCACGAATTCGTCGACAAACGTTTCCCAGGCAGCGTTCACCTTACGAGTTTACACCGACTGTTCAGACAGAATGAGCGAGCGTTCCGAGCGAATGCAGTGATGGAAATGCTAAACTCCACTTGGTCTTGCTTGCTCGGATATTGAGGATATCTTGAACTCGGCCTCCTTTCAGGTGATATTGGCATGAGATGAACTAACGTGAAGACGGTGTGTTAGGCAGATTTAACTGGCAACTGCACTTGATTCCATTCCACGACAAATCGACAAGTGAAAGGGCCAAAATAACACCCAATATTATATATTTTGATGAAAATACTTGTGTGGGGTTATCTGATGCACCGAATCCAGCTGTGCTATTTTTTAAGAAATATCAGGTCCACGGTCAAAGAGTTATAGCCTCGGGAATTTTTGAGATGTCACCTAACAAGGGTGTCTTTAAAGGTATTTAACTCAATGAAGAACAATCTGAATTGTGCAACAGTATATATCGGTTAACTCACAATGACCCCCTGCATCTTTTGACCATTTCGAAATCTTCGCTTACGGGATGATTAAAATCGTGACATCCTGACCTAAGGTCACGTGACGTATTTTACCTTTCGGGGCAGTGACAATGCGATTTGAAAAAGCGCAAAAATGTAGTTCGATATCTTATCTTTTGAAGCAACAAAAAAAAGGAGTTTTGCTCCTAAAATTATACATAAGCGTTCAAAATTACGAATGCATGGTTGTTTTTGCGCTAGTTTATCGTGGCCTGTATGCAAATGTATTTATAACTATATATTACTGAAATACAAGGCTTTTGACGTTCGAGGCACGTTATGGGATGATAATGTTAGTCATCTGATCTTGAATGTTGTGTTGCACAAGTGGTCTAACTCGTGAGGTGAAGGGTAAACAAAATGGCAGAAATGTCTCCAGATTCTGGAAGTAGATGATTTGTGAGTAATACCTTACCATGAATTACAAGGAGAGGGAAGCATCCGCAATATAGCAATCACATTCCGATAACCGAGAAACCATTCGCACAACCATTTATTGCCTCGCGAAAATAAAACCTGCGAATATAGTGAAATATCAGGAAGGGCACAAGCAAGGGGTGGTGCCTTGTTTGGTTGCCCAGAGCTCACTGCTCACTCTCGCTGAACGTGCTGTGAACCCTGTGAAGCGAGGAAATTTCTGAGCGTGTCGGACGCAGTCAAGGTGAAAGCAGAGCTATTTTATGAGTCTGATCAGATTAGCCGGATGTGTATCGGCAAGACCGACCGTGTCGCGTGCGACATGTTGACGGAACCAATAGTAGAATTAAGAAAAGGCATGCTTTGGGAAAATTGTGTGAGATATATGATCTCGACAAACAGAACTCTGAAATCCTCGCACCAGCTTTAGCCTTTGCTGTCCTTCGTCCAAAGCATTGCGTCTTGGCAGGCAGCAGTGGGACGCACTCGGTGTGTGTGTGTGTGCACTTATCATCAAAACCCAAAACTGCTCATATCCGCTCCGGGCCTTCCCGGTCTCAAATACAGTGATCTCCTCGATCACGCTGTATGTGGCACAGAAAACCGTGATTGCATGACGCACAGCTGTGAGGACTGCCCTGGTGCAAGCGGGGTGATGAACTTTCTGAGGGTTATCCTCGCGGACAAATCAGAAGAGAGTGAAGGTGACTTATCTCCAGATGATGACATGGATAACGAGATTAGGTGCAAACCGTGGATGAGCACGCATCGCTGTACACTCGCGGAAATAGTCTAGACCAAGGAGGAAAGCATGCGATACTTGAGCCAGCACACCGTGAAGCTGACCAGACACCACTTTATGGCTGACAAACAAGGTCAGCACGTTATCGATTTCAAATATCCCGTAAACGAAAATTCCAAAATAGCCAATAGATGCAGTGGAATATTGTGAGGTCACCGATATATAATTTTGCACAATTAGGATTGTTCTGCATTGCATTAAGGGCTTCAAAATACGCCCTTGTTTAGTGACATCTCAGAAATTCCCGAGGCTATAACTCCTTGATCGTTGACCTGATCTTTCTAAAAATGGCACAACTGGATTCGGCGCATCAGATAACCCCACACAAATATTGTCATCAAAATATACAATATTGTGAATCATGCCCTTGTCGGTTTGTCGTGGAATGGGCCAAGGATTGCACATTGTTATTCTTTTCACCATCAAGAAAGAACACGTAAATATGACCTCAAATCGATTAAAAAGCTACATTTGAGAAGTTCACATTTTATATTGAATGTCCGAACGGAATCCGCTCCACTTTCTCAGTCTAGGTAATTCATGATGGAATGACCGGAGCCATGATTCCCTACCTGGGTGTGTTTCTGTGTGTCTTGCATGTCCATGATATTAGCAACGCATTCGCATTCGCATTGAGCATCCCGTTCGCATACTCTCCGATTTCGCTCATATTTTCAGGATATTATCTTTGTCGCTTGTCAAAGTGAGGCAAACAACAATTATTCAGTATGACGAACGATTTGATCTCCAAATGTGAAGAAAGGTCATTCGGGTCGAAAACGGGGTACCGCATAAAAGTGAAAGTATTTAATTTAGCCGAGTGATTACAACGCCTAGATGTCCGCTGTCCATCAAAGATGCAGCACATCGAATTACGTGGTCTTCAATGTCACAGTTTGACCTCAGGTCACTAAATTTGATTTTACTCATGCACTATATCTATTTACGCGATACCGAATACAGTCATGGTGACACATTTCGATATACCTTATTTTTGCAAGTAATAGTCTACATAGCACGTACATAGAGCACATCGAACAAAATGACCCGTCATGGTCACGGATGCATCCCCATTTGCCAAAACAATGTCCAAAAATAGGTATTATGCAAAATTCTTCGGTACCTGGTAATTTCCGCAATATTTTACTTGGCACCATGAAACAACAGACAGATATTGATTATGGCTCATGGATGCAACATATTCAAGCGCCTGATGTACAATCTCAAAGTTTGACCTTTGTTCACAAAACACAGTTTTAACCTTGCTCTATTGCCATCTACGGGGTACCGAATAATGTCTTCCTAAATACATTCATCGGATGGACATTAGCGCCGAATGATCTTCCATCGAGCAAGAAAGAAGCACATCCAAACAAGTTACTTGCAAAGTCAACGTTTGAACTCGGGTCAAGATAAACACTAACATTACTCCCCAAGGAAATGTTCGGGGTACCGAATAACATCTTCCTGAATACATTTATCGGATGGATATTAGCGTCGAATAATTTCCCACCGAGCAAGGAAACAGAATATCCGAGCATGTAATCTTCAAGGTCAACGTTTTACCTCAGGTCAGGATTGATGAAATTCATAAAATTAAAGTGGTCCACTGGGGTACTGTATGTTGGCCAAACGAAGGACTAAGTGTAGACTATCTTAGCACTGATACATGCACAATCGATACAAGAAATGACGTGACCTCTGTTGGTGACACATTTCATCAGGCAGCACCAGCATCCCATTCAGCAAGGCATTCAGAAACATATTCACCAATATCCTCCGATTCATCTGAAAATTTAACACAACCTTCGCAGCCGTACCCGTACATGTATGTACCACGACAATATTTGTATTGCTACGACGAACCCTTCCACCTACAGAGACCAAAAGGTCAACGAGGTCAAATTCGAGGTAACGTATGACTTGCCGGATAATTCACTTATTGGAATGATTCAAATGCTTGTGCGACCGCATTCAAGGTGGCATGCAGCACACCAAATTACCTGGTGACTCATGGTCTTGATCTTTATCGTTTTCACTTTATCTTCAGCATCACATCAATTGCAAATTTATCCTATCAGCAGATTAAGTGGCCTAAATCTAGCATAAAACAGAATTGAAGACAGTGTGCATTAACACGAGCGCCGGAGAGCCTCTCACATAACACGCAAAGGAGGTGGGGAGGGGGAGAATTCGACCCCTAAGATTTGGGGAACTACTAAAGCTATAAGCACACAATTTGTGACGTAAATTACGGATGCAGTGAACTCGCTTCAGTACAAATTTCATGACCCTAGGCATTTAAGGCCAAATAAGGTCGTGATTGGCTGCCGCACCGTGCCACCGCTCCACCGCACCGACGAAGCCTTTGCGACACTTTGCGACACTGAACGCTCGCCGCCAGCCGCCCGGTCCGTCGATTTGGCACCCCAACAATTCCTATGTGTACTAACGGATTTAGATTTTGTGTTGCCTAGGATGCGCTTATCGATTTTTAACAAAGTAACAAGATAGCATTACAATATCGCCGCCCGTCTATGAAATAATGTTTAAAAAAACAGGAGTGCGCGGATTCCGCCCCCTTCCCTTCTCCAGTACGCATGTGAAACAGCCATATCTCATACCTACACCAATTCTGTAGCACTTTGCCCCCCCACAAAATAATTGTCATATAACAGTACCTATGAATGCAATGCTGTGTGGCATACCTGCGCCAATGAAGCCCATCGCGTTTACCAATGAAGCCCCCCCTCGATACGAACCCCCCTCGTATCGAGGCCGTTCGTGGCGAAATCGTGACGGTCCCGCCTCCCAGCCGGTATTTGGTGTGGGCCGCACGTGAGCCGGACGTGGCTCGCGTTGCGGCACTGGCCGGACAGTCTGACGTCACTCACACTGACGTTTGCGCTGCCAAACATTGCCGCCCGCGCCAGGCGCGCACGCGGCAAGGTTGCGGCGCTACAGTAGCACACCGAAGCTACCGAATCGGCTGGTGCGGCATCCGTGCGGCACCGCTGTTGGGTGCCGCCCTCATGGGGCTACGCTGCTTATATATATATATATATATATATATATATATATATATATATATATATATATATATATATATAGTATATATATATATATATATACTCAACATACTTATGATATCGCACATTGCTCTCATATTTTGGCGGATTATCCCAATATTCCTGGATGCTCCCCTAGTGAAGAACTAGACCTCAAAATATTTGGAGGTAAAACTATAGTTGCCAACATCCACCTGCGCATTGATTCCAAATTCGAGAATGGGGATTCCCAAATCGGGAAATCTACTGAACCTTGTAGACGTGCTGGCCAAATTCTAGTGGCTTGCTGAGATCTTCCGCCTAGTGTTTGGGCGTCCTTATGGACTTGTAGAAGAGATGTCTCCTTTGCAAGAAGAGATGTCTTGTACGAAATGTTGAGGTACTGTCGTGTTTTGTAGAGGTCCCTGGCACACAGCTATGGTATCTGCTGCATCCTAATAACAGCTGCAATTGGCAAACCGTCATAATAACTAGAGGACCTTTTGTTCAGCTAACCTACCAAGTGGGCCTCTGTATTTCCTCAGGGCCTACTGAACTGTCAGGAGGCGGAAAATATGTTTCCTCTTATGTCGCTAGTTAGGAGGTTGCGTCTGACGGTCTCTCAGGTGGTACCGCCCCTGAATTTATTTCGAAATGTTCTAATAATGTCTGACCAAAGTTCATTCACCGGTCAGTTTGGCTTCTTCGTCGCCAGATTAAGCCTTCCGTGCTGGTGTGTTGGGGGAGGGGCAAAGGTGAGAGCGACATATTATGTTGTGCATGTGCCCCTCGAGGTAACATATCAGACGTTGGACCCCTGACATGCGATCACTTTAGATGGTTTCATCACTTCATATTTTAAGCAAATTTTGGTGATGGTGGAGTCTTTGTTGTTCTTGTGAATTTGTATTTAAAAACCTGTTTCACCATACCCATTCATTTTCCATAAATTCGAGTGTCCCAACTGATAGATCCCATGTCGAAGAGAAATGCGACGCTCAAGTTGGATACATGTGTCGTTCCGTATTTACAACTGTGAGCATGTTGTAGGTATAAGTGCACATCGGTGACCATTCACGCGAGCCACGGGTAGTGAGCAGGGGTGGATTCAAAAGGCCAGCTGCAGCAGTTTGGGGGGGGGGGGGGGGGGGGGGGGACATTAGTCTCCTTGGATAGGCATGCAATTTTGTGAGGAAAAAACATCCGTTTGGTATGCACCTGGTCTGTTTGAACACTCTTCGTAGCTACGCCGCTGCCTTCAGACGGATGAGAAACGATACAATTCCAAGTTGTGTTCACCCTTTGCTCGTTATTAGGATCACATGGCTCACCACTATCTAATATCCGGATGTCGTCACAATTTCGAATTCTGCACACAATAACTCTACAAGCCGTCGCAATTCACACGTCTCACCCCGCCTCAGTTGTCAGCTGAGCGGGACACCGCGGCGAAGTTGACTCTGGTCGGCACCATCGGTCCAGCTGCTCACAGACTCCTCACAAGTTAGTCCTCGTAGCGCTGGTTGGCCAGCTTAGGTTGGTTATTTGGGCTTAAGGGCGCATCGACTGCGTTGGTCATACAGCGCCCAGGTTGGCCAGCTTATTCAGAGCGCTTGGGACCAGGCGAGTGGTGAGGTTCTGCATCCTTGAAAGGCGCCGCCTAATCAGTATGTTTCGCTTCACACGAGACGACGGCTCGCGCTGCGCTCCTGCGCTCGGTGGCGCAGTGACATTCCTCCTGGACCCTGACGATGTCCCGGTAGTCGGCAGCAAGCCAGATCGCACACTCCGAAGCAAGCGAAGGGCCACCGACAGGCCACGTGCACCTTCTGCCTGCTTACCGGCGGATAGCATGTTTGCTATTCCTAGATTCGATGAAGCTAAACGTGCAACAGATGTCCGGCCTCCTAACTCTCGTCGCGGTGTCGGGGCTCTCAGTTGTGGTCGCGGTGTCGGGGCTCTCGGTTGTGGCCGTGATGTCGGGGCTCTCAGTTGTCGTCGCGGTGTCGGTGCTCTCAGTTGTGGTCGCGGTGTCGGGGCTCTCAGTTGTGGACGCGGTATCAGGGCTCTCGGTTGTGGTCGCGATGTCGGGGCTCTCAGTTGTGGTCGTGATGTCGAAGTTCTCGGTTGTGGCCGTGGTGTCGGGGCTCTGGTCTGTCGTGATCTTTGTTTCGACTGCTTCGCTGTGGACGTTGCCCCCTGAGGTGCTGGAGACGCGCTGTCAGTTGCCGACTTGTTCTGGAGCGTTGAAGGCTGGTTGTCTGCGACTGAAGTGCTCTGAATCGTTGAAGTTCCCCCGTCCGATACTGAAGTGTTCAAGAGCGGTAAACAGCAGCTGCCTGATGCTGATGTGTTCTGGAGTGCCGAAGGTCCGCTGTCTGGTACTGATGTGTTCTGGAGTGCCGAAGGTCCGCTGTCTGGTACTGATGTGTTCTGGGGTGCCGAAGGTCCGCTGTCTGGCACTGATGTGTTCTGGAGTGCCGAAGGTCCGCTGTTTGGTACTGATGTGTTCTGGGGTGCCGAAGGTCTGCTGTCTGGTACTGATGTGTTCTGGAGTGCCGAAGGTCCGCTGTCTGGTACTGATGTGTTCTGGAGTGCCGAAGGTCCGCTGTCTGGTACTGATGTGTTCTGGAGTCCCGAAGGTCCGCTGTCTGGTACTGATGTGTTCTGGAGTCCCGAAGGTCCGCTGTCTGGTACTGATGTGTTCTGGAGTGCCGAAGGTCCGCTGTCTGGTACTGATGTGTTCTGGAGTCCCGAAGGTCCGCTGTCTGGTACTGATGTGTTCTGGAGTGCCGAAGGTCCGCTGTCTGGCACTGATGTGTTCTGGAGTGCCGAAGGTCCGCTGTCTGGTACTGATGTGTTCTGGGGTGCCGAAGGTCCGCTGTCTGGTACTGATGTGTTCTGGAGTGCCGAAGGTCCGCTGTCTGGTACTGATGTGTTCTGGAGTGCCGAAGGTCCGCTGTCTGGTACTGATGTGTTCTGGAGTACCGAAGGTCCGCTGTCTGGTACTGATGTGTTCTGGAGTGCCGAAGGTCCGCTGTCTGGTACTGATGTGTTCTGGAGTGCCGAAGGTCCGCTGTCTGGTACTGATGTGTTCTGGAACGTCGACGACCCGCTGCCTTCTTCTGATGTGCTGTGGGACGTTGAAGATACACTGCTTGCTACTGTTGTGTTCTGGATCGTTGAAAGGTTCCTGTCTGCTATTGATGTGTTATGAAATGTTGAAGATCCACTGCCCGCTACTGATGTGTTCTGGAGCGTTGAAGGTTCCCTACCTGCTACTGATTCCTCCTGGAGCATTGAAGATCCGCTGCTTGCTACTGATATGCTCATGGATGCTGGAGGTCCGCCTCCCGCCGCCGCTGATGTGTTCTGGAGCGTCGAAGGGCCGCTGTGTGGTGCTGAAGTGCTCAGGGAACGTCCGCCACTGGCCAACGACCCATTCGGGAATGACTCGAGCGCCAGGTCGGCCAGCAGCGTCCGCTCCAGTGATGGCAATCCTTCGTCGTCCAGCGATGTGTGTGCCAGTCGGATCACCTGCTGCGTCAACTTGCCTTGCTGGAAGAGGCTGGGACGAATCGGCGTCAGGACCAGCGGCTTCTGTGACACCGATACCACATCACAGACGTGAGCGAGCACGCCAACCAGCCAGAGAGAGCTCATCGCAGCGCGGTCAGCGGCGCTCCGACTGGCAGCTCGGCACCTGTCACGCGCTCCGCTCGCCCCCGTCCTACGTCACGGCTGTGTTTACCCTCCCCTCGGCGGTGCGACTTGACCCTGCAGCGTGGGCTGTCAACAGAGGGCAGCCGATGTATCATCTGGTCAGTACTGTGCCGGGCCGGCTGGCTGCAGGCTGGCTGAAGCCTGGAGTCCTTACTGTCCTACCAGGAGTATGCTGTTTCCTTGGCGCCATTTCCTTTCAGGGCCTCGGATGAGAAAAATAATCTGCAGGGCATGTATATTTGTATTTTGGCATAATGCAGCTCGAATACCATTTATATCATTCCTGGATATGAATCCATTTGCATAGTATTCTGACATGTATGGTACCCCAAGCGGGTGTCAAGCGATAGTCGTAGTAGCGTTTGCCATGCGCTTGCGAAATTTGGCATAGCGACTCGTGCATCCTTTTTATGCACAATTCAGCCCCAGGTTGTGCAAAGCAATATCGCAGCACATTGCTCAACGCAAGTCGTGGTGGGTCAGGGCGCATGAGCGGCTTCAGGGTCAGAGGTGCATGTGGGCCAACAAGGCGGATGCATGTTTTGTACAAATAGTTGCAAACTGCATGTGACGCATTGACTCGTTTTGAGGATGGAAGAGTCTGTGATGGAAATACACACGAAATAATTATAAACGAGATAGGTCGCGCAGGCAGCAATATAAGTGAAGCTTCGAACCACGTTACACCCGATGAGTGTAGAGGGGAACATGTGAGCCGCCAATGGCTGTCTGCACATTAGTTACTGCAGTTGCCAGATAGTCGTTAGCGTCCAGTGCGCCATAATGCTGACCGATATCCGGAACCGATATGCCTAGTCTGCCTGATGGAGCAGGGAGTTCCCATAGTAAGGACTGCAGATTGGGAGTTCCTCGCGAAACTGTTGGACTTTGGTGGAAAAGATGCCAGGAAGAAGGAGACAGGATTGCAGTCAAGAAAGAAAAGGTGCGGCAGAAAATGCGTTGCTACCCTTGAAGAGGACGAGGAAATGGTAAGCTGAATTGCTGAGATCGCAATATATGCATTTATTGTCATCCCTTATAATGTAAAAGAAGCTATTTACACGTCTACTTATTAGTCAGCTATCACGGAACTCCCTGAGGGGGAGGCTCTCCAGACCCTCCCGGCCAACCAAGGGATACACACACACACACACATCTCTCTCTCTATATATATATGTGTGTGTGTGTGTTTGCATATATTCGTACATATTAGGTTCCTGATGACGTTCAAGAGCTCTGAAATATGCGCCCGCGACAAGCCAGCCCGGATACTCACGAGCGTGTGGGCAATGAATATTGCTAAAATGTATGAGACTGCTTCGATAAAATATGGTGCGGAGTACATTGATAAATGTTGGCTTACCTTCAGATTTCAGCTTGATTACCACTTAATCAGCTTGAATACCACTGACGTATTGCACATATTGTTACCTTGCGAAGTCTTTTGGAACTATATTCTGGTAAGCATGCATCATAGACGCGCGGGCCGCCGGCGACGCCGCGGCCGCGGCTCGCCGCCGACCGACCGCCATTGATGGTGGTCGGGCCCGGAACCATACCATGAGCGTTAATGGGCCTCAACGCCGAAGTTATAGGCATATTTTTTATATTTTAAACGATAGGCAACGTGCCTGGCATGATTTCCGCCACCATTGAAGTTGAGGCCGACAGGTTCCTCCATATTGTTTAAGAACATTATGTTTATGGGCGTTGAATGGAAAGAAAGTGAAAGTATCTACAACCGTGAATTTCTCCTGCACAATTTTGGCGTGGCAGAGCCGATGTTGCTTGATAATGATCAAGGCTGGAACTTTATGCCTTGCCATGCTGCCGCTCGGCGGCCCTACGGATCCTCTGCGCAGCCAATGTCGGCGCTTGACGTGCATCGAGCCATGACAGAACCTCAATAATGCCTGAAAGTTTCATGTCAAAGGGTTAAAAATGACACGGTTAGACATCTATAAAAGTAGTCGAGTATGGCATCAGAAGGCAGCTGATTTCACGCCGGTTTACTTGAGACCATTGGAACTTAATTTGTTAATGTAGAGCATATGATATACAATTAAAATGAATGCAGTGTGAAAACTTGGGACACAAATCCTGAAATTGAGTGGAAAAATGACTGGGTTAAAACTTCATGGAAGTTATTCACAAAAATATCCAAATGTAGCACGTTCGATTTTCGTTTAGTTAAGAATATTGAAAATTATCAACGCATCAGACATATGATGTATGACTCGCTTTAATACAAGAAGTTGAACGGCCAATTGTTCCCATCAGACTTTGAGGGCCAAGTGACAAGGTGAAATGATTTGATAATAAAACGAACTACACATCATAAGAGAGCTTGTTTCAATGTTGTTCAAATTTTGCCATTATAAACTACTTGCACCATCTCTAGAAACTAGAATATAGCATTAAACATAGCAAGCCCTACTGGTGGTGTTCTTTCACAAGCCCACCACAAGAGCGGCGCCACTGGTACTATGTCCGCTCATGACGCCTAACGTAATACATCTGCTTTGCATATTCTGCGAAACTTTCAGGTACAGGTTATCAAAAGTCATTGATCTGGGACGGGTTAAAGTGAGTGATGTTCCAAAATCTTCAAAGTACCGCCATTCGAAGTAACAGCATCATATAATTTCACCGGGGTCCGTCAAAATTGCGCTGGGACCCCAGCTAAGTACGAGCCCCGCGAACTTCCGGCGAGCCCCTCCAGAAATAGCGCATTCGGGACACAACATTTCCGTCTGGGCATCAAATACTCCTTGGGGCTCCCAAAAATTGGCGTCAAGATCTCCAAATAAGCACAGCGTGGCCCAAGAAAAATCGCATCAGGACCAGAAATAGATAAAGCCGGAGCCCTCCAATACAAGGGGGGATTCAAAAAATCAATGTCCAATAATTGAGAATGCGGAGAATTGACAGCATAACAAAGAAGACTTGCAACAACATGACATTTAAGAACATATGCCTATAAACAATCTGCTTCCAACCTATTCCAATGTATATATATATAAATAGAGAGCTATACATGGGTGGAAACTGATCAGCTGAAGTCCCTGCTTCTATACGGCTCTCAGGGCTAAGCAAGCATGAGGTGTCACCAACAGACGAGTCTTTTTTCCGGAGGCGGAAAGTTGATTTACTGACTTCATCTTGTGTGCGCAACATATCGATATCCCACTTCATCTTGGATGACTCCTTTGTATCAAAAAGGATAGTCGCCATCAGGTGCGGAAGAAAGTGTCGCGGGAAACGTGGGAGGGGCTGCCCTTTCGGGAGCTAAGCAATGTGTTTAGAGCTTCTGACAAGTATCTTGTTGATACAATATCAATGCACAAGACTAGAAGAAGCTAAATCACTTCATACTGGCGGTCAGACTAGACATGACCAAGCGATAGACATGGTGGCGCACTACGGTGGAGACAGGCTAACGTTAGAGTATGGTTCAGGTACTGGCGACGCGCCTGCCAGCTTACAACTGGAAAATGCGGAAAACCCCATTAGGAAAATTTCTACGTCCTGCGGTTGTCATCATTATCAAAATTATGACTGTCAGCAGGATGCCGAATAAATTATTCCTAAATAGTAAATAGTAATCGTTGCCGGCGCAGAACCATTAGCGGGAGACTGTTTGTGGAATATAAATGAAAAACGCCTGGGCCAACGCACTAAAGTTTTTGGTAGCTTATGGGCATTCATTGCATGTCTTTTGACATAAAATGTTAGCTTTTAGCTGATGTAGTGTTGTAGTTATAGTGGTTTAAAAGTAACTTTGAAACCACTATACAACATTTCGCTCCACGGATGTGATGCCGAAGTACGTTCTCGTTTCTCATCCAGCATATTATAGAAATGGCTGCATAAAATGCAATCGAACTCTGCGCAGACCTGCAGGCCACTCATTGCCGAACTTTTGGTATCACACTTGTTGCCAAGTTAGGTCGTCACTGATCTGAGATTATTTTTTATTGAACATGTCCCGGTGGATTCCGCAGATTTATCCCATTTATTTATAAAAACCCAACTTAAAAAATTTTTTTTTTTTGGTGGGAGATGTCGAAGGAGCACAGTAGGATGTCGAAACTTCACATAATTAGTGTCATTTATATCTTTGGCTCCCAAGTTCGGACTCAAATGGATGGTGATCAGCTATGCACGATAACGGATAACCTCATGAAATACACCCTATCATGGCCGACATTCAATCGATAAGGATGTCAATCATCAAAAGGGGTCGCATGATTCCACCCTATTTACGATTAATTTATAACTGTATAACCTCATGAAATACACCCATCATGGCCACATCAATAAGCAACGAGAGTCACATTATGAGGATTATTTAGCATGACATAGCATAGCAAGCCACGCGCGATCAATATGAGGTTTTGGCTCCAGGCGGCCAAAATCATTTGCGGCTCTGTGGAAGAAACTTGAACACCGAATCCGAAATCAGCACCTGCGATTACCCCAGAATCAGCTTTAACCTACCTTGACCCCATGTGCCTCTGTTGACCTGTGGTCAGTAAAGGTCAAAGGTCAGTTCACTAAGTGATCCAAACCGTTCCATTAGGTAATTTTGAGTGCCAATTCGAACTCGGTGTTCATTGTTACCTTCTAGGGAGGCCAAACATCATGCGTTTGGGACCCAAAAACCAAAACTCCATATTGACCCTGGGTGACTTGACCTTACCTGCACAGAGAAGCACGTTAATTCTATACACACATACGACCACTCACTTTACTTAAAATTGAATGTGAAACACCTATAGTATTTCATATGGGTATAATGCATGGTACGCAACCAATTTGGGTTCAAACTTGACACGTCCGAAATCTGCCGAAGGTAGTCGGGACAGATTCCGGAAGAATGGCCTGTGCTCCCTTGGAACACAAACCACACATCGCATTATCCATAAACGACATCCGATATTTTCCTGAGGAAAACGGAATATCCTGAACCTCGCCCTCCGTTTTCTGTTGTCCGAAATCACTCCCGATTTTAGAAAGTAGATGGTCAGTTCCAAATTGCTACATTAAACCTCTGAGAGTCTTTTGAGCAATTGTACGGGTAAATTCGAACAATAGTTTGCGAAATACAAGCAGTCGGCAGACAGCACGGAAAATTCCACGTGTGCTCCCGAATTACACACAGACAAAACCATATCCTTTAGTCGGAAAATTTCGCCTACAACCAGGAATAGCCACATCTTGGCTGCAAAAAAAAACCAGAAAGATGAACAGAGATACCAAAATACGACTTAAAATAAGGTTTCGATCAAACTTAGCCAGCACGGACTTTTTTTAGGGTGTTAAGGGGGGGAAAAAGGGGGGGGGCCGGCTTCAGACTTCTTCAAGCGAGCGTAGCCTACAGGGTTGTTCTGCGCCGAACAGATCGTAGAGGAAGATGGGGCCATAAAAAACGTATTGGAAACGGGACGATAGTCGATCACTTGCATACACAACATATCCAGTGGCACGACAGGAACGATTTATTTCTGTCAGATAATACCCAACAGTAACCATGCACAAAACACTACTTTGTCCTCCTCGTGTGTTTCTTGAAGACTTTGATTTTCCTCGGAGGTCCATTTTGAGCCTGTAATTTCTTTTTCACAGCTAGCTTAGAAGCAGTTTTCTTTACACGCTTCTTTGCTTCCACATCCGCCATTAATTCTTCAACTAGCGTCTTCTTGCGCTGCTTCTGAGGAATTCTGGAGCTGTAGAAGTCAGTGGCGTGCTCTACCACGGTCCCCATGGCGAAGTATTTCGGGAGTACTCTCATGTCGTTCTTCTTGTACACTCTGTTCTTGTCGATGGCCGACCGCATCTGGAGCAGTTCCAGGTTCTGCTTGACGTCATCGGTCATCTCGGGTGCAGTCATGTTGAACCAGCCCGCACTACTCGTTTTGTCGCGCTGCAAGCGAGCGTGCCGCTTCTGCATGGCCCGAGAGCCACCTCGGGGTACGGCCTCCAGCTGCGAGAATCCAGACCGCAGTACGACACTGTCGATGGCGTACGAGGCAGAGCCGCCGGCCTGCTTGTCCGCTGGCCGACTACCTGTGGCAGAAATAAATTGGCAGCTATCAGTACAGTGGGGCTGTGTCGATAATGGCTATGATTGCCAGTCTGTAATTTTTTAATCTTAGCTGGGAGATAGTTGGCGGCCGTGGGTTCAGAAGCTGCGTTAACGTTCCCCCAAAATTACGTACACCATGCAATGCAGCCAAAAGCATTAAACGTCCAATGTAAGTGTTCTACCATGCTATTACGAGTGAGGGTGAAGTTCGAGTCTAATCCCGAGTATGTGGGAAAAATATCTTCACCTGCACGACCCGACCATCACGCTTTTGTAACTATAATAACCTTTGTTACAATGTTTCAAACTAGAACTGGTCTACCCAATAGTAGGCCTGCTCTATAAGTTTTCTCTTTTCGTGCATCAAATAAACTGGTTACACAGCGCCCATTATTTCATATTTGATTTTATGAAATTACATTTTCCATTTCATTCCACACCATTTCCATTTCATTCCACACCTTTTCAACATTTTCACCAAGAACGGCAATCTATATTCGAAGAACGGGTCTTCTAGCTGCACTGGTAGTCGTTTGAATTCAGCGATTAGTCACGTGGTTACGTAGTAATGACAAGTGACCTACGTGCCCCGAGACAGGCGATTGTGTGGCCAATGTCAGTTCGATACAGTGCCTACGCCGAACGATTGTGTGTGGCATTAACTGTGCCGGAAAGCTGTCAGGCAAGAAGAATGATGATATGGGTCAGTGGCGTAGCCAGGATGTCTATTTTCGCAGGGAGGATGTCCACCAGGGACGTCACTAACCGGAAATAGGTGCTTCTGACTGGAAATGGAACGCAGACGCAGTGAGGACGTGCCCCCCCCCCACACTAAGAAGGAAGACATTGGCATAAGAGCGCTTTAAAAAGTTGGGGCATGTCCTCACTGCGTCCGCACGACTAGAAAAAAGGTCGTTGAGCAGGATGGATGGGAGTTTCCCTGACTAGGAGGAATGTCCTTATATCCAACGTCTCTTGTTGATGTCTAGCACAACCCCGGAAACTTTCGGGATTAGAAGACGCTTATGGTCCTCTGGCTACGCCACTGTGGCACCAATGCCAGTTGTAGAATTCGGAATGAGTTGATGCAGGTTTAGATGCGTGGGCATTGATTTCTGAAAATTATGGGGAGGTGACAAAATACATCAAGACAATGGAGAGGCCGAAATGGATGGGGAGCGGGCACACTACGTAGGATTCCATGTTAAAAGTTAAAATCATTGGGAGGAGACAAAGCCAACATTGCGGGGTACTTTCTACCTCAAAGTATACAAAACAACACCCCTGCATACCTGCATATACCAACGGATGAGCGTGATGTCGGCTGGAATTGCAGTCAATTTCGGATTAAACGCTTGTTTATCAATGCGCGCATACAGAAATTTCAGGAACTATTTCTGACATCGGGCCAGTGGTAAATCATTCGCGACATAGGGTGGAATAAACCACTTCCTGAACACTGGTTGGTTGGTTGGTTATTGGTTTTTACGACACGTCGACCGTTGAGTCACATAGCGTCGCCAATCTCTCCCGCCGATTGGTCGCGGGCGAAGAGTAGCGACAGGTGAGACTCGAACCCACAATCTTTCGATTGTGAGACGAGCATCTTACCCCTAGACCACTCGTCTCCCTTCCTGAACACTGAATCGACATCCCTCCCAAAGGAGTATCGACATCGTGTTGCTTGATGTTTGTTCATGCAGTCTTCATGCCTCATTCCTAAACGGCATCTCGTTCATAAGTACCATGCTTATCCTCACCATTACCGATCGTAATACACAAACATCTCGTAATATAATTCCAAATAAAGGGATTACCTATGATGTGGAATGTTATATAATATCAGCTAATAATAATTCATATTGCTACAATTACCGTGAATATAGGTATCCATATATTAAGTATCTCCCAAAGCAAAAAAAAACACTCTTCAATCTACGCTATTGGCTCAAAATGGAGGTTGAAGAACTTGAGTAATATTCTAAATGAGATCATTTCCATGACGAATTTTGATATCCTACTGTACTCGTTTCGACATCTCACACGCAACGAAAAAAAACTCTTATTTTAACACTGCATCGGGCTCCTCTGTCGAATATCAGCAGGTATCCTATATTTGCATGCACTATGCTGAACCGTTTAAATACATTTTAGGTCTTCCTGAAATTCCTGAACTTCAGCAAAAATTGAATACAAGGAGAGGTTTCCTAGTGGGCTCTCAAGAGGCAGGGACGGATCCAGGAATTGTTATGGGGGTGGGGGCACATGTGCGGAGGGGCGCCTTTGCTCCGATGAGCACCTCTGGCGGAAAAATCCGAGGAGGGGGCGCACTCGGGCCTTCCCGGAAGAGCGCCTTTCCTTCAAAGGAAAGGCGCTCTTTGTTTTCGCCTTTTGTTTTCAGAGGGGGTGCTTCTAGCTGAAAAAAAGACAAGAGGGGGGGGAGAGTGAACTCGAGCCTTCCCAGAAGGGTGTCTTTTCCTTGTCGGAGTGGGGCCACCTTCTCATGGGGGAAGGGCACATGCCCCACCCCCTTGATGGAGCCTTGATATGCTTAATAAGGACAGCGAGAAGTTACACTCGAAGGGCTCCCCTGGGGTAATATTCCAGGCTAAGCTGTTCGAATGATTAGATAGATATTACCTGATGCGAAAGCGGGAATGCAACGTTGCAAGACGTTGTCAATGAAGGGATCCATTGTTCGCATTATGTCAAAGCTCTGTAGCTATGTGAACAAGCAATAACGCTATGCGTCATGATATTGTTCTTTGTCGAAAATCATCACAATGGCTTCATTATATATGCATGATATACACAATACTAATATCACCAGTATGCATTGAAACCAATCAGAGCTAAAGAGCTAAAAATTGCACTGACCCGATGAGCAAGTCACAATTATTCCCTTCAAGCAGAATTTCCACTAAGTTCTTGTACCTTCAGCATACACAGATGCAAAAAGCACTCATTCGGAGTACCTAGTAAATGCTATCAATGTTTGGATGGAATAGACTACCTGAAGCTGAATTTCAGTAATTTGCCTTCGTTTAAGGAGGCATTACAGGAGATAATTCCTAGATACATTTATATAAATAATAGCTTTTTGAGTTTCTTGGTGGTTATGGTGGTGGTTCTTGGTTTCACGACACGACAACCGTTGAGCCATATAGCGTCTCTAATCTCTCACGCCGATTGGTCGCGGGCGAAGAGTAGCGACAGGTGAAACTCGAACCCACAATCTTTCGATTGTGAGACGGGCAACTTACCCCCAGACTACCCGTTCTCCTTTTTGAGTTTCTTAATACAGCTTACATGCTTCCCCGCAACAGCTAACATGACTTGCAATTTTGTCTACATTGTTTTTTTTGCACATTGTTCTTCTGTGTGACTGTATGGAGATGGAGATGCATAGTCCCAGCAGGAGGCACAGGGAGCATGTGTTCGCATGGAAGGTGGAATCTCTCTGGGAAGGCTTGAGAACACTCCCCCCAACGGATTTTTCAGCTATCGGCAGCGCCCCTTGGTGAGGAACATGCCCCAGTAGTAGGCCAATTAAGAATTGCAAGGAAAAGGTGCCATCCTCAGAAGAAAAGGATACTTGAATCCAGTGCGCTTTAGTGTACTCCCCCTACTCAACATATTTTTGGCGAAAGGTGCCCCTCCAGGTAGGTGGATGGGTACCAAGGGTTCTATTTTGTGGAAGGTATCCCCATGACAATTCCTGAATCCACCTATAAGTCCCAGCCATTTGTTAATTGATCTCAAAATATGGATGGCTTTGCATGGCTGGTGCATCTGACCACATATGGTTCCCTCCATTGACTTTTTCTTTCATGTTCCTCAAAAAGCTGCGAGATCATGAGACTCCGACCGGGCTAGTGAGTCAGAAGTGAGAAGAGGTTGGGAGTAAATTACAGCAGAATTGGAATTTCTTGCTGTTGGTTGGTTATTGGTTTTACGACACGTCGACCGTTGAGCCATATAGCGTCGCCAATCTCTCACGCCGATTGGTCGCGGGCGAAGAGTAGCGACAGGTGAGACTCGAACCCACAATCTTTCGATTGTGAGACGAGCATCTTATTCCTAGACCACTCGTCCCCGAATCTCTTGCTGTGTTGCCCAGCAAAAACAATCTGTTCAGTGGTTGACATCTGACATTTTCATACCTAATTTTGAGGTGGCATGGGGAACAATTCAGCATTTGTGGTGGGAGGACCAGTGTACCTAAACAAATGAGCAAGAAATAACATTTATCTGTGTCTCACTAAACCATGTAACTTTCTTTTCCAAAGAATCACACTAGTTGTGAGTTTTCATTTTCAGCACAGTATGTCATTCCAACCAGAAATTCATCTGAAAGTGCTAGACCTGCTGGTTATGAGTTGACATACATCAGTGGATGTCATGGCTAGATTTGGACTTTGTAATCCTAGATGTGGAGAGCAGAAGCATTGGCTAATCAAATATGGAGAGGATATATTTCTTCAAAACTGTTACATCATAATCTTAGTTTGCACTTTTCAATGAGTCTTGAGCATTCATCAACTGAACAATTCATTGTGAAACAGCACCCTTCAGCCTCCAGATGACATGAGCTTTTAAGACCAAATGCTCTATATGCACAACAATGCAGGAACAGCCTAATTGTACAACCCTAGTTGGAGTGCAATATTAACAGATTGCTGGGCACCAATCAGAATTGACACAGTAATTGGTTGCAAATTGAAAAGGAAGCATTTGTAATGGAAATAAATGACGACATTACCTTAATCATCCCAGCGGGGCAGGGATGAGATAGAGATAAAGATAGATAGAGACAGAGACATAGATGGAGAGAGAGAGAGGAGATGGAGAGAGAGAGAGAGAGAGAGAGAGAGAGAGAGAGAGAGAGAGAGAGAGAGAGAGACAGAGAGAGACAGAGAGAGACAGAGAGAGAGAGAGAGAGACAGAGAGAGAGAGAGAGAGACAGAGAGAGACAGAGAGAGACAGAGAGAGACAGAGAGAGACAGAGAGAGACAGAGACAGAGACAGAGACAGAGACAGAGGCAGAGACAGAGGCAGAGGCAGAGGAGGCAGAGGCAGAGGCAGAGGCAGAGGCAGAGGCAGAGGCAGAGGCAGAGGCAGAGGCAGAGGCAGAGGCAGAGGCAGAGGCAGAGGCAGAGGCAGAGGCAGAGGCAGAGGCAGAGGCAGAGGCAGAGGCAGAGGCAGAGGCAGAGGCAGAGGCAGAGGCAGAGGCAGAGACAGAGAGAGAGAGAGAGAGAGAGAGAGAGAGAGAGAGAGAGAGAGAGAGAGAGAGAGAGAGGGCAGATACACAGATACATCAAACAGCAGGTTAGGCTGTAGAACTGATCATTCATAGGGTGATCTGATCACAACATTATCAACAAGCATAACAGTTCTAACAGCACACCATCAGCATCACAGTGCCAATACAGTTAATGATAATAACAGTGCAGAGTGGGCCTGATGAGCTTCCAAGAAGGAGTTATAATGTTGAGACATGGTTTGCAGTTCCTGATCTCAATAGATTCAGCTTTTTCAGGTCTGCCACATCTTTGCAGGTGCAGAGGGCCCACAGTTGCAGTGACCAAATGTGGATGACGGCCGTGTTGTGGTGCTGCCTCATATGTTCACCAACAGGTATGTTTGGTGTTTGATTCTTTGCATATATTAGATGCTCATTGTATCAATTGGGGACACTTCCTTTGGTTCTTCCTATGTAGAAGAGCTTAGGATTGGTACTGGCTTGGCATGCGATTTGATAAACCACATTCTTTATGTGGCATTTACCCTTCACATCAGCAGTGTATGCAAAGTATTGTCTCTGCTAGGCAATGTGAGGGTTCAAGAGCAGAGCTGGTCACAATTTGTGATAGGGTTTTTCCACTTTTCCAGGCTATCTTAATGGGCAGCTTGGACGATCTGGTGGCCAAATGAATTGTGCATGCTGGCTTGTCATCAATGTATGGAAGGCTGATGTAGGCAGTGATTAATTATTTATGAAATAGGGTGAAATATACCACTTTCTGAACACTGAATCACATCCCTTCCAAAAAAGTATGGACATCATGCTTTTTGATGAGTCTTTATGATATATTTATATAACATTTTTGGTAAATTTTTGATAAAAGGTGTTTTGGGATTTTTGGGAATTGTTTTTCAGAATATGATGTTTATGAATGTGACTAAGAAGATGCAACCACTCATTTGTGGTGCTGATGCTTACTTTTCAAGTTGATCGATGACATCATAGGTATGGCACAGAAGCTTCAACTGGCTAATGCTACAAATGGTTCACATACCTTAAGGAGATGGTCAAAGTAGCTTAACCTAACCTAACCTCATGGTGCATTATATAAATTATAGCTATGATAAACCAAGAGGTAAGCAGGTTAGGTTAGGTTGGGTTAGGATAGGTTAGGCTAAGCTACTTCAACCATCTCATTAAGGTATGTGAACCATTTGTAGCATTAGCCAGTCAACCTAACTTCATGGCACATTATATAAATTATAGCTATGATAAACCAAGAGGTATGCAGGTTAGGTTAGGCTAGGTTAGTTTAAGTTAAGCTACTTTGACCATCTCATTAAGGTATGTGAACCGTTTGTAGCATTAGCCAGTCAAAGCCTCGGTGCCATACCTATGATGTCATTACACCATACCAATGTGACATCATCATCCAAATTGAAAAGTAAGCATCAGCACCGAAAATGAGTGGTCGTATCTTCTTAGTCATGTTCATAAACATCATATTCTGAAAAAGTATTCCCAAAATTCCCAAAACACCTTTTATCAAAAATTTACCTAATTTTAACAGTATCTCATTAAAAGTAGCATGCATATGCTCACCATTGCAGCTCATGATACACTTATACCTATAATATGATTGAAAAATATCTTGACATAATTCCAGGTAAGAGAATTACTCATGATATGGTGTGTCATAAAATATCAGTTGGTAAGCATAGATGTTTTTATCCTTATCATCAAAATAGTTATCCCTAAATTAGGTATCTGGTAATAAGCAAAAAATGTACACCTATGAGTATGCTGTTCCAAGCATGAGTATGGCATCTCACACCTCATGAAAAACCATTATTTTAACACTGGATGTAGGTAGCTTTGTCACTGTCAAAGTATTAGCTGGTGCTGGTAGCTGGTATAGGCTGGTGCTGTGCTGTAAGTGAAATATTGCCCTGGTGATGTTTATATCTGGAGTCCTTTTATTTTAGTAATTGGATAGACATTAGATTTTATCTGGATAGTCATTAACACTTTTTTTTGTTTCTGGGTCACTAAGTATCTTCCCCATTTTGTACTTATTTGTTGTGCTGTGAATCTAGGACTAAGTCATGTGTTAGTGACATTTTTTTTTGTGCTGGCTGTGTCATTTGAGATGTTTTAGTTCTTTGGACATGTTCTGCTGTATCTACTGAAGATGCTTTGGAAGCTACATATATCTGGATTAATTTTGATGACATTATATTATTATGAGCATAAGGCTGGTAAATCCAACTAATACTTAAGATGTTGCTCATCCAGTGCATGATATCACTCATCAAATCTGGATAGGTTAGGTTAGGGTTTCATTGTAGGTTAGAAAAAAATTGAAACAATTTTTTTTAAACAATTTTGTATTTGATTTTTCTTCTTCAAAAGCAGTTCAGGCTAGCTTAGGTTAGGTCAGGCTAGGTTAGGTTTTTCCATTTGGATTTTAAAAAAATGTTTGGAAATTTTTCATTAAAAAAGGAAGTTGCTTTCTTGCATTGAAGGTCAGGCTAGGTTACACAAGGTTATGCTACATCAGTTCCTATATTTTAAACATTACCTATGATATATTACCCAACTTCAAACCCCTTTCTTTTGGTGCTATTTTGCTTCCAACTGAAAAAAAAGGTATTTTTTCTTAAAAAGGAGTTTTGGGAATTTGTGGATTTTTTTTGCAGGATACTATGTTTATGAACGTGATTCAAAAGATGCGATCCTTAGTTTTCTCCGTAAATGCTTACGCCTTGGTTAATTTTAGCGATAATATCTATAATGCGCCATATATGCCACACTGCTGTTATTTGTTGAATAATTTATCCATCCCTCACCTGGCACTTCTCAGACGTGATTAAAGGGACATTTAACACTTCACACAGTTGACTCCAACACCTTTTCACGTAAAAATGCTTAATCTCTGCTTCTTGCCACATAGATGACACACTGCTACTACTCGAAGAACGACAAAAAACTAAGCAGAGCATGGCTCGAGGCTGTGTGTACGAATGATGTCACAATAAATATTATGCTTGTGTTTTTAAATTCTAATGAGTTTATATTAGTTTAGATAAGAGTAGATTGTATTACGTTAGGTTAGGTTGGGCTACGTTAGGTTTTCCTAGTTAATTATGAATTATCATACTATTTGTTGGAAGTCGTGAGGCAAGACGAGACCGGAGCAGAAGCCGGCTGCTCTCTGAGCCATGCTGCTTTTAGTTTTTGGCATTGTGGTAGAATAGTAGTGGTGTGTCATCTATGTGGCAAAGAGGCAGAAGTGAAGCATTTTTTACGGAAAAGTGTAGAATCAACTGCGTGAAGTGTTGAATGTCACTTTAATCACGTCTGAGAAGTGCCAGGTAAGGGATGGATAAATTATGCAACAAAGAGCAGCGGTGTGGCATATATGGCGCATTATAGATATTATCGCTACTGATCAAGCGAGACGTAAGCATTTACGGAGAAAACGAATGATCGCATCTTCGAATCACGTTCATAAACATCATATTCTGCAAAAAAATCCACAAATTCCTAAAACACCTTTTAATAAAATTTACCAAAAGGTATGCATTTACAGAGGAAATGAGTGGTCATATCATGGTCAGCACATTCATAAGCATTGCATTAAAAAAAATGAATGCAAAAAATCACAAATTACCTTAAACTGGAAAATTAATGGTATTATTGTGCTTTAAGGTGGTAACAAGACAAGCTTTTACACACATTTGTCTCTATAAAGCAAAGGAATGGGTTAGGTTTGGTTTAGGTTAGGCTAGTTTAGGATTTTTTAAGTTGGAAAATGGTGGTAAATTATTGCTTTAAAAAATCAGAAAAACATTTTGGAAATTATGTTTTCTTCAAAAGCAGGTGGTGGTTAGGCTATGTCAGGTTGCACTATGTTTTTTAAAGTTAAAAAATTTTTTCTCAGAAAATAAACTTAATAATAATGATAATTGTCTTTTTTTCCAAAGGGAGGTTATGCAAGGTTAGGTCAGGTAATGTTGCATTTTTTTTTTTATTTTAAACATTTCTTTTCATGCTATGATAGGTACCTAACACAAACCCCTCTTTTGGTGTTGTTTTGCTCACAACCTGAAAAGTAAGCACTTGCACAGAAAATGAGTGGTCCCATTATCTTAGTCACATTGATATACATTGCATTGGAATAATAAATTTGAAGAGTTCATAAAACACCTAAGAGCACAAATTTACCACATTTACAAACATTATTTCCTCGATAATATTCAAACTAAAATATTTTACCTAATCCAGCATGTTGATATCAATTTGTTTTCTTCCAAAATTTGCTGCCAAAATTGTTTTCAACTATTTCCAGCAAGGAACAAAAAAGCCTAAACTAACCAGAACTAACACCATTGTTTCTTTCATGGGGGTAAAATGTACGTAAAACTTGTCTGGTAGATAGGTAGGTAGGTACCCTAGAATGCAACAATACCAAGAAACCTAACCCAACCCAACCTAACATAACTTCCTTTTCAAGAAAAACAATCCAGTTTTTCACATCTTCTTAGCTTGAAAACTGTCCAACTTAAAAAGCTAAACTAATCCAACCCAGCCTAGCCTAACTGAACCTAGCATAACCAATTTGCTTGCTTTATGGATATAAATGTGTACACAACTTGTGTCACCTTAAGTGAACAAGTTTTGTGAACACCTTAAAGCGCAATAATATCCAATAATCAACAACTTAGATTATGCTTTGAATATAACTTTACCTTTCCAGGAGTCTCCTTTGGGATTTAGCTCTTTTACATGTTTCCGCTTGTGACTAGCTTCATCTACCATTGTCGGTTGATCAGGGAGCCTGAACATCTCACAATCAGAGTCTGTTTCATCTTCAATGTGGAGAGGGTATCGATAATCATCAACCATCTTCATTCACATTACACCTTTGCACCAAAGCGCGCACGCCCGCACCAGGCCTGGGCAATAGCAATCACGGCCCCTACCAAACCAAATTGGCAGCGTAGCGTCACAGCGGAATAAAGTTTTTCCTTCATAAGATTATCGTAACGGTCACTTTTGGGAAAGCCAAGCGCCAAAATGAAACGTTTTTGAGATAAAAATCCTTCTTTATTTGAAAGACGCACCAATTTGCTACAAAGAAATGGAACCTATTTTGTATTTTTCCTTCATAATTATTGTACAATTATTCTCAAATATAGTCTTGCACAGTCCCACAGCACCTATGAAGGAAAAATGGTATTGGTCGAGCAAAGTATGGCGGAGTAACGTGATTCTACTCAATGACGG